>JASSRZ010000072.1:14442697-14470159 GCA_032164315.1 Malacoctenus gilli
TGTGTGTGTGTGTGTGTGTGTGTGTGTGTGTGTGTGTGTGTGTGTGTGTGTGTGTGTGTGTGTGTGTGTGTGTTAGTATGTGCAAGATGGAGGGAATGAGAGACAGATACACACAGAGGAAATGAGACGGAGCGATAGCGGCGAAGAGAACTGGTTTGGGCGACGGCATAACGACCACCTAATGAGATTGTATTATAATTGGCATTCTGGGGACGGCTGTGAGCTTACAAAGCAATTGTTTTTTATTTTCATTTGCATCAGAGCGTGATGTTTTTTAATGTGTGGCCTGAGGATGTCCCCCCCACAGGGAGCATCAGGAAACTTTGAGTGGTGGGCCATTTTTTTAATCCTCACTTCAAATAAGTGTTATCGTCAGGTCCTCTAACTTTGGATGTTCTTGGGGCTGAATGCATGAATATTTATTTTGAAACAGTGAGAGCAGCTTGAAATTAATGATTTTAATAGTGGGAGTGCACGCGCAGACACACATGCACGCACGCACATGCCCAAACACACAGTGTGGTGATAAATGCAGGTCATTGTTGCTATCTTTGCCTCCTTTACTCTATACTCCAGATAAGCCGCTGGCTCACTCTCTCCCTCCAGCAATGTCATTTCCATGGCAACCATATTAAACCTCTGAGTGTATCCTTAAAGTCCTGGCATAGACGGCTGGAGAGTCTGTGTGCTTGTCCAAGTATTGGAATACTTCTCAGGCTCGCTCATGGAAACTATGTCCATCGACGAGCTCGTTCTATAGAGCACAAAAGGGTTGCTGCAGTTATCCGATACTGGATCGGTGCCACCGGCAGTCTGCACTCAATTTCCTTTTCCTGCCTCAGTTGGACCTTTCCACAGTCGCTAAGTGCTTCTCTGACTATTGAAGCTTCACACGTTTTCTGACCCTCTTAAATGAATCTGCACAAAATGTGATCTTTGATCTCGGTCTCCAGTTCCTCTTTAGCCGCTGCTGAGATTACAGTTTAGTGCCGTTGCCACGCGGGGTCAGTCGGTTCTCGGGTATCTGGAGAGCCCGGCACTCTGGACGCCTGCTGGGTTTAATGTCACCATGCTCCAGCACACCAGAATTGAATTGATGTCTAATTGTGACGCTCGGCAGAAAAGCCTGATAAAGGGTAGCTTATTATAATCAATGTGTTGGAATGAGGACACACAATAACCATGCAGGATTTCTCTCTCTCTCTCTCTCACTCTCTCTCTCTCTCTCATACACACCCACACAAACACACACAGACATGTTTTTAGGGCTGAGTTAACCTCTAATTTGCATTTGTTGCAAACTGGCTGACCGAGGGGCAACAACATTTAACTGTTCTTTGTGTGACTGTTACCCGGATGTACAGAAAACACACACAGACACACACACACACACACACACACACACACACACACACACACACTCGCAGAGAGTCAGCGACTCTGGCACATCTGGGGTCAATATGGAGCTCTCACGCCGGAGCAAGGGTCAGTAAAACTCTGACTTGAAAAAGCTCCCCCAGCACCACATGTGCCTCCACCGTCACCAGCATCCTCAGCCATGTGAAAAATGGACCATTACAGCAGCACCCCAGGGAGTATGAATCATCCATGTATCATGTCTGCGTGTGGTCGACCGGGTGGATTCCAACAGTGTGCAGCTCTGAGCCCCAGGTGGAAAATGTGATACGTCCAATGTTTGCTTAATATTACATTTTTAAAAAAATCATCTTGTGGTAATCCTTGGTTGGCTCTGATCCCTTTATGTTTGTTGGAGTTTGTACAGAAATGTCAGATTATCTGCTCTCAGTATGGCTAATGAAGTGTGCCTGGCTCAGTTTCCTTCAAAACGTATCGTTTTTAAGTTGGATTTGGCTCGGCTTCAGCTCTGCTAATGTGGAAGCTGCATTACTCAGACAGCAAGTGGCTTATGGTCGATATTAAGAGCTTTATCAATCAGAAAACAAAAACAGAGCGCAGGATCACCTTGTGAGACAATACGACATCATAACACAATCATATGGGAGCAGATTCCAGGACTATCAGGCCGTAAATATGGACCGCGTGGGTCTCAGGATGAAATGTGCATCAGCTGTATTGTGGGCTACATCTGTGAGGAGGAAGTTTCCTATCTGAGGTTGATGGAAGCTCCACATTAATTTTCCAGTCCAATAATCAGACGACGAGTCCATTTTCTGGGCCTCTGCGGAGATGCGGCGTCTCCCGCCTCAGATGCAGTAACCGATGCATCACGGGCGCACTCACTGATATACCGCCGCTCTCGGACGAAGGCTGCCCAATCCTATTTGCTCGGTTATGGTCAAGGCTGATATGGATCAAAATTAAGCAACTGGAAGATTGGAGATGTGTAGCTTTTTCATCTGTGCACTTTTCAGAGTGAATGGTATTCGAGCGGACATAAATCACGGGACACAGTGCTGCGCTTTGATGCTGTCTTTCTTAAGTCATTTCCCACATTGTACTTCTGAGCCCAGCGCGCACACAGGGGAGGAATGCCTGCTTCTCCTCTGCTTCAAAGGACTGAATCCCAAGTCATTTTTTTTCTAAATGCCAAGTGGTGCCTCATTTCAATTCATGGTTTCAGAGCATGTAGACTCAACTGTAGCCACGCAAGCACAGCTTGAAATCATTGTGCCTCCTGCTGGAAATCTATAGTCATTGCACCACATGGGAAAAGGCTGTGTGGGGGCAGCACATCAATTGTTTGTTTTCTAATTTAAGTCAGTATTGAATCTTTTTTTTTTCTTGTTTTGTAAGAACATAAATTCCATTAGAAAATGGTATGCAAATTTTCATTTCATTTCTCCTCCTTGGTGCCATATTGGGCCAAGATATGATCCTTGAATGCCTGAGTACATGTCATGAGTACAAATTCAAGGTGTAGCAGTAAGAGCATTCATCCCAAAAACTGGCAACCAAGCCAACTCTACTTCAAGCCTTGAAGTACTTCTTTTTGGTGAGGATACACATCGTACAGTACAGAGTTTTTGCAGTTCTGTTCCAACTTGTCAAGATCAGAATACAAACATACACAGATTCCTGACTTTATCCATCTTTGAGATCTTATCAACTAGCATCAGTTCCCTGATGCTCTTTTGACTCAATGTGGACACTTCAGTGCAGCCAGGTGTAAGAAAAACATTCCACTTTTACATAAAACTGTAGTTTGCTCGAGGTTTTTCACGTTTAGCCATCTATGCTTGTATCTCGACATACATGTTTTTCTACAAGGGTATTTGGGCTTTTATTTCTTGTTATTTTGCTGATTAGAGCTGAAAAATTACAAGACTCCGAGTGGCTTCCAAACAATGTTCAGCTGTGATTTGATTTGCCTCTAATTTGGTTGCCAATTTGCATTGATTATTTCAAACTGATGAGAAAATGCCTCTGAAGCCTCTGAGATTTCCATCTCTGTCACATTTGATATTGTTTAACCAACCGTGATGCACAGTTTACTGCTCCAAAGGCAAACAGGAACAGTGATAAATCAAAAGAAACAACGGTAAAGGTCACAACCTGAAAGTGGTTTCCAGTGTCACAAAACGAGGTGCTTTGACCTCTTACAGATGGCTCGAATCCATTTTAACGTGTCTGTAAATATCCCAGACCCGGTTCAGGGAATATTTGTCACCCGCCTGCCAGCTGAGCAAACATACAGACGCTGTCACTGACACAAGTCATTTGGTTATCACTGCAAGACAGCTGTTACTTTACAGTACAGACGTGCCTTCCAGGCTATTTGCATGACACTTTGTTTAGTGGACCGGCTGAGATAAACAGGAGGCGGAAGCAGCACGCTTCTTTTTAAAAAACTATAAACAAATTGGATCATTTTTTCCTTTCTGGGCAATAACAGAGCCTCCGTGTTTTGGTATTGGAAAGTAAAGTTTGTAGATCACCAACAGGGTTTTTAAACAAAAATGTGTTTCAGTGAAACAAAAATCAGCAGGCAGAGAGAGGCCTTTTTTTGTAATGGGGATGTAGATACGGGAAGATGGAGGCAGACACAACAAGCTTTTATCAAACTAGCGTCCTGAAGATCTTCTAGGAAAGTATGTTTATCTGGAGCACTCGCTGACAGCATCGAGTTCTGTTTCACCGAAAAGGGAAACCACATTTATCTGTGATTCTTAATAGTCTGACTGTGGCCATGCTGTCAAATATGGTGCAATGTGTCAAAACAGAGATTCTGCTCTTTTCCCAAACATAAATATTTATATATTCACATTTAATATTCGAAATAACAGAAGCTGCTTTTCATTCAGTCAGTTGTGACTCTTCGTTTCGACATTTTGAAGGGGGACAGATCACAGAGACTGAGTGGGTTTTGACTGTCTATGTGGACAGGGTGTGGGACCGTCTTGGCTCACAGACTCTTACCTCCAGGAGTGGTTTACAGAGCGGAGATTCGGTGAGATCATCACCATGAGACTTCTCCCCTGCTAATGAGAGGGGGAAGGAGACTTTCCATGGCCACTCATACCCCACTGGAGGTCCTTGTGTCATCTGTGGGTTTTGTGGTCCGCCTCACAGTGATTCAGGCGTTACCTTGAACTGAGTTTTTCCAGTTAGAGCTTAAAAGGTAATGAGTGAAAATCGAGAACAGGTTTTATTTTTAGAGAAATCCAGCCCAGTAAGCATTCCTTTCATCTCACGGTGAGAGTGACAAACAAGATCTATATCAACAGAAATTCAGAACACAATTGAGAGAAGACTCCCCCCAAATATTACATTAGTCCTAATTTGCTTCAGTATTGACTTAATTCTGATGGAAACAGAACTTTATATCCTGTTGTGTACAAAGGGTTCATTTTCAGTTGTCAGTCCTCATACACACAGCTGTTTTTTATTCTTTGGCTTACGCACAATACTGTTTGTTATGTCTGGTGCAATTAAATCATAGGATCACGTTTCATCAACACAACCATCATTTAATTTAAAGCAGCCCAGTGACATAGATTAGTGCAATATAAGATTGTTGCTTTCATAAAGCACCAAAAACTGTATATGCTGTGGCATTACTTCAGTGATGTATAATAGTAACTTGACAAAACTTATGCAAGGTATAGATATAGAAATCTAAAAAAAAGGCATGCACTGGACTGGTTTAGTTTAGTTTTTTTCTTCTTTTTTATCAGTTTTATGTCCTCTACATTGATTACGCTTGTTTTCGGAATGGATAGCTTAGCTTTCCTCTGCTCAGTTAATTAAAAACAGCTGGTGCTAATGGTAAATTGGTCTATTTGGCTTAAAGATTCAAAATGAACCCATTACTAAATACATACGTGACTAGTTTTGGACTAAACACAAGAAAATAAGCAAAATGAGGCTAGCACAAAGCTGATGCCTTTATAGAGTGTATTTAACCCTTTTTAAGAAATAAAAGAATGGTTAATTCGTGAGGCTAATGCTAACACTCAGCTAATATGATTTCAGAGTGATATATTTGGTCAAAGTGTTTAATGGTCTGAAATTCAGTGCATATATTTTTTCCTCTTGTTATTATACGTTTACTATTGCAAAGTCATTTGAGGAATTAAAACACCGAGTTTAAACAGATTAATTTGCCGTCTTTGCCGGTTACATGTAGGGAGAGTAATGTGGTTGTCATGGTTACTGGGCTCTGTAGCCATTGGCCGTCACCTCTTGGAGAAGGGGAAAAGAGAGGGCGAGAGAGAGAGAGAGAGGAGGACCGGGGTCTCTCCGGGCTCGTCATCCTCTTTTTTTGCTGTTTTCAGTGTTTTTTCGGGAGGGGGTGTTGCTTGAACACGCAGGCAGAGGACGGAGGGCTGCCTGCCTCTTTTCCTCTCCCCGCTGAATGAGGAGAAGAGAGGAAGGGGATCTCTGCCTGCGCAGGATATGACTTTCAAACCTCCTATGAATAACTGAAGTAAGAAGTTGCGGTGGTCGGGGAAAGAAAAGCGTAAACGTCACTAATGAGCGGCCGCGTTTTAATCGGGAAAGTACCTCCGCTGCAGTCGGAGACCGGAGCGAGAAGGACTTTCTTCTTCAAACCAAGGTAACCAAATGATGGGACCTCGCCAGTGTTTGTCCTTGCGGCTTGCAAATTGTCAATTTTGTTCACGTTTCCTTAATTTTGCTCGTTTGCGCTGCTGGTTTATGGCTCTATTTATTCCGTTGCCTCTCTGTTTGTGCTTGAGCCGAGCGATATTAAGAAAAGGACAAATTTTGGCGTGTGACACTGCATTTGTTTCAGTTAAAACTCAATTTCTGATATCTAAAGAAATAATTGAGCAGTTGTTCGGTCATGCTTGTGTAATACAGTCCTGACAAAAGACCCTCGGTGTCATACTGTGACATTAATTTGGCAGCAGGAACTATAACATCTGTGGACAGGCATTTTATTGTTGGAGGACAGTGTGGTGCAGCTACCACAGCTGTCCCTATAATAGAGGATGTCTTCGCAGCTCATTCAGCTGTACTCATGCTCTCCCAGGGGCCACATTTCGACTGTCTTTTATGCAGCAAATAGACACACTGCCAAAACTAAACGGTGAGATGCATTCTTTTGGTTCGGTGCTGTCTAATCTCTTTGAATGGTTTTTACTGCAGCTATAAACCCAGAGAAACATTTTGCATTGTTTCCGATAAATACAATGCGTGCTCTCTCGTCTGTCTATTTTCGCAATGCCTGTGTATCCCGCCGTGCTGGCAATGAGCCTTTGCATGTGTGAATGTGCATGTTTTCAGTGATGCTTTCGGGACAGTGATCGGTGTCCCCACCCTGCTCGGCTCCGCCAGCGGCCCCTCAATCTAAACTGTAAACCAAAAAAAAAAAAACACAAAACGTTTTCACAGCAACAAAACTCACGGACACACAAATCAGAACGGCGTTGGAGTTGTGCCACAGAAAGCAAGAAGTTAATTGCCACCCTATGTATGAAGTATGTACTCGGCTGGTGTACTCCCACCCATTCCTCTGTCTGGATTTCACCTCTGCGAGCAGACAGCCTGGCGTGTAACATCAACAGTCCGCAGACCCCGCGTGCCTCGTCCTCGGGCGGACATCCCGGTGGGGTTATTCATGGCCCCTCTGTCGCGCCTGACAGAGGGAGTATTGTTCATACATACCATGAACATCTGCACTTAATGTAAATCATGAAAAATATCCTCACTTTTGATGGTATTTGGGAACATTTTGAATCTGTTTCCCATTCAAAAGGTTTCTTCCGTGCTGTTGTCACACCTCACCTCCGAGGTTGTGTATGTGTTCCCACAAGCCACTCTGTTAAACATTGCTTTTATACATCAAGAGGCTCTAGATTAGCACGCAATTTCGCGGAGTTTCTTCACAGGTTTACAACGATGCAACTCGACTCGAGCCATGTGATTAAATCCAATTCTGAATGTGTGCATAAGCCATTTCTGTCCCCCTGTATTTTTCTGCGCAATTCCATGTTCCATGCCTTTTCTAATTGTAGAGTGCGGAGCCACAAAGAGCATTTTCAGTGCTGAGGGGAAACCGAAGAAAGGGAAAAGAACTGAATCAGCTCAAGCAGTGACTCAGCTCCAAAGGGTCATATTAATTTACCTTTTCCACTGTGGCACATTTTTGTGCGCCAACACAAATTTGATTACCACCTGTGGTTGCCAGTAGTAATGATGGGGAACATAATTATACAAAATCTAAGTTGTCCTTGTGTTCAGCTCTCGGGAAATATCAGTTTTTAAATTCAGCGAGGCGTGATTGCTTTCCTAAAGCACATAAATCATGTTTTGCTTTTCAATTACAAACCCGGACTGAGCTGTTTAATCGAGTTGGTTGAATGAGAGGCGAAGACTTTGTCCAACTTTGCCCTTTTTTTTGGTATCGTGAGATTTTTCAAAATGTAAAAGATCAAATGTTGCCGTTTCTTCGGGCTCTGCTGCGACTGCCCATCCCTGCTGTCCTGGGGGAAGGGGGGCAGTCTGGCAGCATCTGTTTTAGGGCCACGCAGAGCCTTATTAAGGGGCGGAGGGAAGGGTCGCGGAGGGTTGAGGGGCCCGTCAGTCCGATTTCCCTCGTCTTGCATCTTTAGAGCATACTAGACCACTTTGTAAGCCCTCAGCTGTCAGCCGCCATACTCTTTATTCAGCTTGATTTATCAGCATATCCTGTACAGTTTCCCTTGAAGCTGCAGTTAAAGGTTACAGTGTGCTGGCTCACATTTGTAAAACTGGCCTTTTCTGCCATGATGATTTATGAAATTATGTCAAGGCTTATATTTCTTAACTGTATAATAACTGTTTGGAGAGACTGTTTTATCAAGACTGCTGGATGGGAGTTCCCCACCTACGATTGCCAAAAGACTGTTTACGTGTCGTTTAGAGAATGAATAAAGTTACGTTTCATTTCAAAGAAAAGAAAATATGCACAGATGAGCAGCTTTTTTAAGTAGGAATATTATCATAGAGGAGAAGGTGTTGAAACAAATGGCCATATGTTTGGAAAGAAGTATATACATCTCCGATCATGTCAAGCTGCTGCAGATGTCGGCCTGGTCAGAGCGAATAAATTGCAGTCTGCCATCGAAATATGTTGTCTGCCTCCAATCCAAGGAGGTTTTTCTCCCTTTTTTTGATTAACAAATACCATAAATTGAGGACATTTCCTTGGAACCACTCCTCAGGATTTGTTCCCCATATGTCCCTTGTGTCTGATGTGATATTTGAATCAAAGCAGCTGTAGCCAAGTTAGAATTACCTGCTTGTTTGAGCACAGGACCACCTACTGAAAGACAGATGGACGTAGCAGCGCTGGCGCTTTCTCCCTCCAGAAACTGAACCCTACACCTTTTTTTCCCTACCCTTTAACATTTGGATTGTTGACACACAGAAACTTCCCATTAAAACAGCCACTCTGTCTTTTTCCAGTTGGGACGAGAGCAGCTCCATCAGCAGCGGACTCAGCGACGGCGATGGCGAGGGCTCGGAGAACCTCAGCTCGGAGGAGTTCAACGCCAGCTCATCTCTTAACTCCCTGCCGAGCACACCCTTGGGATCCCGACGTAACTCCTCTGCGATGGTGAGCTGAAATACGGCACCGGTCTGGGATGCAGCTTGTGGCAAAGCTTTTCTGTCCCTTAACTGGTTTTGTGTATGGAAGCAATCCTTAAGACTGCAACGTAGCATCTCACTTGAATCGCTTCCAAAGGGCGCAGTCTGTGATTGACTCTGTTTAGTGTGGAAGGCAAACCCTTTGTTTTTACAGAGGCCTTTGAAGACACCACAGATTTTACCTCTAGTATATATATATCAATATAAACTTGTGGTCTTAAGTCTTAAGTGATCCTCTGCCCCCCCCCCCCCAAAAAAAAGTCTTTTTCTTCAGAGAAAGTATATTTTATTTATTTTATGCCTTGACTTTTAGTGTAATCTATGTAAATATACAACAGTATGGTTTGACCTGACTGTTTATATTTCACTTGCACAAGTTCACAAATAAGCCTGAACCTGACAGCAGCTGGAGAGATAAGTTGACTCTCGAGTGAAGTCTCTGAAATCCGTTTTAAGAATCATTATGTACATTCCTAACGTCAAATGTTATCAATATTTAGCTGTCTCTAAGCCATATTGTTCACCTCACTGCCGGTAAACAATGAGGCATCTTATTTTTAGAGATCCCCCGAAGGAAACAGAAAAATAACGCGAGGGCACCTCAAATGAGCCATCTGTCGCTTTGTCTTGCATTTAGAGGCTGCCAAAAACAGCATGCCCAATTTTTTTCCTCGGTGCTACCTCTTCAATGCACCGCTTGATAGTTTTTTTCTATTATGTAGTCACTTTTTTTTTTATCTCCTCTGCGCAGTCAAATCCCTCTAAAATAGGCCCTTTTCTATCATTCAGCTCTCTTTATTTTACTGTGCTGATTTTATTTCAGAAGTGTTAAATCCATGAATATTCTCTCCTCTTCCTTTGTCCTCATCTGTGGCTCTCTCTAATCCACTTGGGGTAGATCACTCTATCTTTTCCTCTTCCCTCTGGAATGCAGTTTGAGATGGGACCCAGATTACAGAGGACAGTCAATGCCGTAGATAACGAAGACCATGTCTGGTGTTTACCCACATTGTGCCTCTGCACTCCCTCCCCCTGCAGCTCCGCACTGATGCGGAGAAGCGCTCCCTGGTGGAAAGCGGACTTTCTTGGTACAGCGAGGAAGGCAAAGCCAGCCATAAGCTTCACACCAGCAGCTATGAAACGGGCAGCCTCAAGACGGAAGCTCCGAGCAAGTGGAGGAAGAAGCCCCCGAGTCTCAGCGAGGATTTCGGGTGTAAAGCTGAACTGAAGAAGCCACAAAGTCTGGGTCAGCCTGGAAGTTTCAAAAAGGGCAGAAATCCTCCCGTGGGCGTGACGTCCCCCATCACTCATACCTCCCAAAGCATGCTCCGAGTCGCAGGTGAGTCCTGATCAATAACTTTACCTGTTTCCTCTTTTCTTTCAAATAACTAGTTTGTTTTTGCCAAGTAGTTTTTTTGTCATCTATTATATCTGTTCTATGCTAATCCAAACTTAAAGTGACTTGTATGTAGAAACATAGTGGCATACGTTTGATGTAAAAGGGAATACAGTGGTTACTTTGTTGGTGTGTGCCAGACTCTGATTATATCTCACTGATTACTTCAGAGAAAATCACCAAAACCTTTATATCATTGAAAAAAATCTCATCTTTAAACCCAGACAAATGTTTTTTTTATTATCTCAGAGAGGCCTGTTAGTGTCCATGTTTTTGAGACACTGCGTCTGCCATCTGCAGCCAATATATTTATTCAAATATCCTTTAATACCCAGAGGAAAATTTCATGATTAACAGTAATTAGGGTCCTAATCTGTGTTCCAGTGTAAACATCTGCTGGCATTTAATTTTCCCCCCCAAAAGTATAGTTTAAAACATGTGTCTGAAATGATTTCAGGCTATATGTGCTTTGGCTACAATCTGAAACTAAAAACATTCATTTCAAAACATAAACTTTATTTGGACAACAATTTAGTTGGCCAGTTGTTTTGTCTGCTTATGATAAGTCCTACTTTGGGTTCTGCCCTTCAGTCAGCATATTCCAGCCAAATCTGTAAATATTCCGACATGAGCTGCTGATAAGATCTTGATTTAATGTTTTGTTTAATTATGTCCTGTAACGCTGGTGAAAAAGTTGAGCCATGACCTTTTTACATCAGATCCAGCTTGTGAGTCACTCTCAACATTGGAGACACACAAAAGCTCTTCAGTTAATACAGATGTTTAAGGCTTAAGTATCATGTCTTCTGTAGGAAAATAGAAGTAAAACTTTATATATTGCTGACTCCTCATTTCAGTGATTAGTAATCTAATGAATTTGCTCATCCGCCTGTTTTTCTTTTGGAAGAAATGCAGGGTTATTGTGGCTGGAGTACAAATAGGAAAAAAAATAAATTTGGAGCTTTAACTGAGTAAATGATTCAGCATTTTCATTTCTCCTCCCTTGTCTTTTGCTTTCTTCTTGTCACAGCACCTAAAAGTGAAAAACCTTTGGACAAATCCAAGATTTCCATCAAAACTGCAGGTCTGCAACGGTCACGTTCAGATGCTGGCCGGGATCATCACGGAGAGCACCGGAAGCCCCCGTCAGGTTTAGTCAAACCCTCAGCCGGAGCCTCCTTTGGTTACAAAAAGCCTCCCATAGCCACCGGTACTGCAACCGTCATGACAGCAGGGGGCGCTACCATCTCCAGTGGCTCTGCTACCGTAGGAAAAACCCCCAAGTCATCTGGTATCCCTGTGAAGCCTGTGGGAGGAGGAATACCCTCGGGCCGAAAGAACAGTTTTGATGCCAGCAGCGAGCAGAGCTTCCTGGGGCCGAACGCCCGAAACAGCATTCAGTACCGCAGCCTGCCGCGACCGGCCAAATCGAGCACGCTCAGCGTGATCGGTCGCCCCGCGACGCGGCCCGTCGGCAGCGCGATCGAGTCCAGCCTGATGAGTTTGAAACCCGTGCCCGTGGCCTCCTCGGGGCCCAGGGTCAAAGAGCCGAGTAGCTGCAGCAGCAAAATGACTAATCGAACCAGCTCGGGCCCCGTGAACCAGACGGACCGGGAGAAGGAAAAGGAAAGAGCCAAGGCCAAAGCCGTGGGCGCCGACATGGACTGCGGCTCCCTGAAAGCAGAGGACACTCGGTCTGAATCCGCAGGAGAGCCAGCTGTGAAACTGCACGGCCTGAGGCGAACCAGCAGCAGCAAATACCCTGAACTGTCCTCACCAACCACACCAAGGTGTCTCATTTTAAACAGTGCTTTAAAGGCGAGATCACACAAACCAGACAAAAACTTCTGTAGGACTTTTCCCTCTGGTAGTATTAGCCAGACATGCATCTTTGGTCTAGTATGGTCATTAATTTACTGCCCAGTTTTACCACAGCGTAATGGAAGTGGAATTATAGTTGTTGCACCAAAAGAATCTAAAAATAGACTAACATTTTTGTTTTTATTCAAAAGAAAAATCCTCACAACCTATAAATAGTTCAAACAAGTGAAATGGGACCTTTGTTTTGGATTTATGGTGCAAAATGTTGAAGGCAGATGTGTTTGAGACAGTTCAGTGGAACCATACATAACAGTTTATCTATTTTTAAACCTTTAGGTTATATTATGCTCAAAGTACAATAACTTCACATGGAGTTTTGCAACTTGGGTGACTTTTAGTCTGGCAATAAAGGAAGTATTTTGTCTTCCTCAAGCACATAGTACCACAAAGTATTTCAATGATACTGTACAATTGTAACTTAGGACTCCATCCTTGCTTGTGATGTGACGCCTTTCTTTCTGCCTGATTCCCAGGATGCTGAACACCAAGTCATTAGGTCGTCCCCCCAGCTTGGCTCACCTGGACAAAGTCAATTCCAACAGTCTCGACTCCTGCGTGACCATCCAGGACCTCCCGCCCAAAGTCCCCCCGTACTCCAAGCTTCAGGACTTGGCGGGCTCCCACACCGCCACCCGCCTCACGCCCAGTCCGGCGCCCATCCTCCACATTGACTCTGCCAGCTCCTACACCAGTGAGAGCCTGAGCCTGAGCGGATCGCCCATGCTCTACCCCAAACTGACGGGCATGCACAGGAGCATGGAGTCCCTGCCCCTTCAGATGAGCGTCCCCTCCAGTGCGCGGTTCGTCGCAATTGACACGCATGACAAGGAAGAGAGGGGGACGGGAACGTGGGGGGCTGGCAGCAGGACTTCCCTGGGCCACTCAGAGAGGCAAGTGTCACAAAAGTCAAAAACCTCTATAAACTTCACAAATTGTATTTGTTTTTTTCTTTTATTAGCATATTATATTGTTTTAAATCCTCTCATGCAGGAAAGTACAATTTATTCCAGTTTTAGCTTGGACGTTGGCCTGATGTCCAGTTAATTTCTGAGCTTTTCCAAAGAAGCATCGAAAAATGTTTGAAGTCATGTTGTACATCTTGTTCAAAGAAGAAAGTCTGTCTTATTAGTCAGCTTAATTTAATACATACACTGTCAGAGCTAGTAAAATGCACAATTACAGAAAAAATCAAAGAAATATCTAAAACAAAAATTCACTCAAGTCTTTCGGTGAGTGCATGTAAGGAGGACCACCAAATGAACCTTTTTTTGTGACAATATTAACTTTCAGTTAAAAAAGTGTTTTCTTTTTTATCCACAAAGCTTGACAGTAATTAACTCTGTTGATATAATGTCGGGAGAATATTTGTTTCTCTATTTGGAAAGAATGATCAAAGGAAAAACAACTCACAAACAATGTTGAGCTGATTTTCTTCTTTGATGTGAAAACGAGACAAAACTGTTCCACCAGGGGGGAAACAACCTTTTTCAGCTCGTCTTTACTTAATTGTATGAATGCCAACTGAGACAAACGCAATACAGCGTGCAATTTTATAATTAAGTAAAAAATGTGTCTCTTTTTTAATGAAGCACGGATGTTTTACGAAGCTTCAGAAGAAGCCGTCCAGCTGAACCAGCTGTTTCCATGTGAAAACTGTTCTTTAGGTTTCTTGGCAAAAACACAGTCATATTTTTTGTGTATCTTCCTTCTGGGATGGAAAGTCTCTGCTCTCATGTTGAAGATGAATCGCTGGGTTCTTCACAAACTTTCTGTTTATCAAGGTGGAGATGGTCCAAATAATTTTTCTGCCAAAGGAATGTACATTTGGACACTGTGGTTTCTCAAACTGTCACCCCCCCATCTGCATTGACAGTACAAACGATTTTAGGGGAAAAATGCATCATCTGGCTTTTCACAAGTCGGATCAAAAGCCCAGAGTTTGACAAAAAATGTGTTTGAGTTGAAGAAGTTTGAGAAACAATATTTCCCATGTTTATTCTGTGCTGTTTTGTCTATACTGTTTCCTCTACAGCCAGCAAAAGGATCGGAGTACTCTGCCCAAGAAAGGCTTAGAGTGCGTCCATACAATCATTGTCCATTTGAAATCTCAGCGGGTTCGAGCGTGAGCTCGATGTTAAAAGCCAAATTGACCTCTCGTTTTCCTTCCCAGACGTTACGGCTCAAGCCTGTCGGAGAGCGAGGGGAGCAAACCGGGGAGGCGTCACTCCCACACCATAGTCAGTATGACGGAGGGCGATAGCCCCCCCCAGCTGCCTTCTCCCACTCGCCCCCTCCACCCCTCCTCCAGCAAGACCCCTCTCACCAACGTGGGTGAGTTTGCGTCTTCCATTTGGCAGCCAGATCCTAGAAACGCTCTCACTCTCTGAGCTTGGAAAGTAATTAGACAGCGATGTTGGATAAGCCGTCCGTCTTATCGTTGAGGGATATTAAGGACGAGGATGAGTGGAAAGTCCTCACAGCGAAGCAATGCTGGCACCGGTTGTCAATATTGGGTTCTGTTATGTGGGCGATAAGGAGCCAAATACAAGGGAATCAGATTTATTAGTACGTATACACACTGTTCAGACTTGGGATGGCTGAAATTCGCAGAGGATGGAAGCAACAGAGAGGTCAAGTCAGGCTATATTTATCACTTCGACTGTTGTGGAACCAAAGTGTTGCCTTACACTGACTCAACGAAATAAAGGTGCTATACCAAGGTGTAGGTCCGCGCTGTGTACGTGAGTCTGTTTGTTTCTTTGGCAAAGAACCTGACAGTTTTATCTGTGTCCTTCCTATAATAGTTGCCCCAATTTCCAGCGGCACCCCGAGGATATCTCGCTCCAACAGCATCGGCCCCCCCAGTGAGTCGGCCTGCGATCTGTATGGAACCTCCCCCCTGGGCAGCAGTATGTCCCTGGCTGACCGGCCAAAAAGCATGATGCGGTCCGGTTCTTTCCGTGAGCCGGGCGATGATGGTGAGCCTGCTCAGCTTTCTTCCCTGCTGGGAAGGGAAGTCTTTCAACACTGAAACTAATGAAACTATATCTGCACAAAATCTGTGTGGGGGGAAAACATCTGAAACGCATTTGTTTTCTGTGCAGGTAAAGTGAAAAGTACTCTGAGTCTGCTGCCTTTTAGATTTATAGTGCAGGGACACGGATACCTGTAGTCAAAACATAAACAAAACACTAGACCCCCTGGTGTTAATTTAAACCGGTTCTCAAATTCAGATAATTGGCAAGCGCACGACAAAACATTGTAACGTTAGATTACTACGAACGTCAATCTCTTAATATATTTCAAATGCTATAGCAAATCCTTGTTTATGATATTTTGTTTACGGTTTACTTTCTATGATGCAAGTCACAATGTTATTCAAATAACGCCTTGAAAGACAAGAAATTCACCCTCCAGCCAAGTGTAACCTGAGTGCTTGTTGGTGCCACCTCTGCCGACATTTGTCTGATGAAATCCAACGTTCACAGCTGAAATATACCTTTGTGAAGGTGAAATCAGCTCGCAACTAAAATCAAAGGGAGAAGCACAGAAGCCTTGCAGACGATCGAAAAGTTGTCTCAGGTTTTAGCACATTAAGTAGATTAAAATACCTGAAGTGATAGTCGTCAAAACTAAATTTAGAAATGCTTAAGTCATTTATTTGATCTGAGCTTATGGATCAAGATATTGTTCAGGAGTGTCAAACTCTGTCAAAATCCGATTTTAACTCATTATTTTCCTGTTTTCAGTCCATGGCTCAGTGTTGTCTTTGGCATCCAATGCTTCGTCCAACTATTCCTCTGTAAGTATTAACAGTCATTTGATTTATTGACTAGAGACACACGACTTTTAATTTGCAAACCAGGGAGAACATTATATGTTTATTACAACATGAAGCTGGCGGGATGTTTCAGTCTCTGTTCCCGATTTCAGTCTCAAATTAAAGATTATATCCCTAACTTAGTCAGTCTGTGCATATGTATATGTGTATGATTGTGAATGAGTAGTTTCCGTGACTGCCCCTGAAGTTAACCCTCTCACCTGCCCCTCTTGCTTTCGTTGTGCCTCCTTAAGAATGAGGACAGGATACAAGGAGAGGTAAGGCCAATGTGCCTCCAGGATCCATCTCTCCTCTGCATCATCCGTCCATCATTTCCTGTTCAAACGAGTCTCGTTATCAAGCGGCGTTGCAGAAAGTCTGACCGCAGATGTTTATCCTGGAGCTCATAACCCAGTTCATTTTGTCTTATCTCTAATATTCTGTGTTTTTTAGCACCAACATGTAACTTCTAATAAATTCAGACCATATAAGATTTTTAGTGCATGAAGAAAAGGTTGAACTTTGTTTCTTTTTCCTTCATGTTGATTCAAACATTCGTTGACAGTTTTGTTGGTCGTCTGTTTTTTATGTTGTTTGCATTCTTTGAAGGTTTGTTCATACTTGTCTGGTTTGGTCTGACTGTAACAGTACGGGTATGACTGCTGCATTCAGTTCAGCTCACAGCTGTTCAGCATATGTGTTGTTTCTATCATTTAGCCACTTAGTAAAAATTCCAGAGCATCTACTTTTTATTATTCTATTTGATAATTAGTTGCAGACCACAGAACCGCTCCACAAGTGTGAACACGGCCTGCTTTAACTCAACAAACCCATCCGATGCATCCGAGTCATTCCACTGTTGCAGCAACATAATCAAGTCTAACAACATCTCAAACAGTCCTGCCTTTGTGTCAGCGTTTCTGCGTCGTTCAATGTCAATGAGGCTCTGATACAAATCTAATTTGTCTGCAGCAAATACGCAAGTTGAGGCGAGAGCTGGAATCTTCCCAGGAAAAGGTGGCCAACTTGACCATGCAGCTTTCTGCCAACGTGCGTATGAGTTTTTGAAGGTTTTCTGAGCTAATTGGTTCACGAGTCAAAGAATTTACAGATGTTTTATTGGTGTGTTCATCTAAAAGGGGAATTAAAGTAATTTTACTGACTAATATTTGCACAGCTGCTATTGTAATTCCTCCCTGACACTGAAGTATAAAAACACTCGCTGATTTTAGCTAGATACTGATACATAACGCTCTCACCTTACTCAACATCTACATAAATACTTAAGCAATACTTCCCTATAACATCTTCTTACATCAGTAATCCATAAATATTTAGTATTTTCCTACTTTGTCATAGGTTTGTAACAGACTCACCCCTCTCTCCTGCTTCCTTGGGCTTGCGCTGCTTTTAATGCTTTAATCTGGCAGGTTCATTGAGACCGAAATTAACTCCGTTATTGCAGAAGCAATTGGAAATCTAACTTTATTTAACCGCTAATCTTGTTTTGCACAGTCACTAACTTGCTTTGCTTTTTGCTAACCTCGATGCTTTCAACACCTGACTGTATGAGCCCTGATTCTGCGTGTGTGGGGGATTTTGTGTTTGAACACGGGTGTTTACGGTGAATGTTTTGATGAGTGTTTTTTCCCCCCACGCCTAACACCAGTGTCCCTCTCTTTTACACTCGTGGCTGTTTTGACTGCTGGATTCACTGCTGCCCCCCCCTGCCTGCCTCCCACTGACCCACACCTCTGGATGCTGGGTGTAGCAGCTAGGCCAGGTTTGTTAGTGTTGCCTCCCGAGCACCGCGCGTCACCCTCTCAGAATACGTAGTGAACCTCATGTGATGAACGTCTGACTGACTCCTGTGTTTGACTTGTGGTGTACCCTGACTGATCCTTTCATTTTAGGCACGTTGACTAGAGCCGCAATGATCAAATATCTCACTGGTAGTTTGAAACGTCGTTTCTGAAAAGTGCCAACACTGCTTTTTTAAATGACAAAGAATCAGCCAAGTCTTCTCTTTACAAGAGCAGATGCTGTTTGTCTTAGAAACTGTCTGTTGACTGGCACGTCTGTTTGATAAACAGCTTAAAACTTTGTCAGCTTCTAGAAAGTAGATGGATTTTGGGTAGATTTGACACACTGTTACAGGAGTCTGCTGCTCCACCACAGTGGATGAGCTCAAGTTTTGTCAGTGTCAGATTAATTGAGATCAAATTGTTGTAACTTTACCTCCAGATAGCAGTGATGTAATTCTGTATGAGTACAACATCAACCAAACACACAGTAATAGTAAAAAGTAAGGATATGATCCCTCCTGAACTCAAAAACACAAAATAGATGTATTAGATAAAGGTTTTTATCGTGAGTTCTTGACTAACTTAGTGTGATGGTGTCAGTGACGGTTTCCAGAGGAGGTTTTAATTGCTGTCAGGATGCTTTGCTTGGCACCTCCGTCATCAGCAGTCTTGTCAGTTGAGCCCGAAAGGTCAAACACGCTTCCCCCAAGTTTATGAGGTTTGGCCCTTCAGAGCCACAGCGCTTCCCTCCGTCACCGCCTTCGCCCAAATGTCCTCTTTCATCTCTGACATCACCCACAGCTGTCCGCCACATCGCCGTCCCCTCCCTCCTCCACCCCAGCAGATGGAGAAAGCCATTTGTTTGTTGTGTGTGTGTGTGAAGCCGCTGACCAATTTAATTCAGCCGGTGACTCACACCTGCCTGTTTCGATCCTGTGACACACGCACATGTGCACACGCACACGCACACACACATATACACACACACTCACTGTTTTCTTCCCTCCCTGCAGGCTAATCTGGTCGCAGCGTTCGAACAGAGTCTGGCACTGATGACAGCTCGTCTGCAGACATTGTCGGTCTCATCAGATCAAAAGGTATCTTGGTGATTACATGACACATATACGCTCCACCACCTGTAAGATGCTTAACAGATTTTATGTTTTTGTTGTAGAAAATGTAAAAAAAAAAAAAAAAAAAAAGGGGAAATGTTAACCGAAAATAAACCTTCGAATGAAAACAGAAAAATAATGGAACTAGACCAAAAGTCTGCACTGATGCAACAAGTATCTGTCAATTAATCAGTCTGTGGATGCTGTGGATGACAGTCATAACAGAGGAACTATTGAGTTAAGTGTTCTGTAAATGAGATGCCGGTCAGAGGTTCCCTGGCGGGACCCTGCATGTTGTCACCGGCCACTCAGCGCAGCCTGACATCCGTCATGAATGCTACAAGATATTCCACAGTCGTCGCCTCACAGGAATCTCGTTTCAGTTATCTGCCTGTCAGCGAACGCCGACACATATTGTTGTTTCCCTTCGTCAGGACTCGGAGCTCAACGAACTGAAGGACACCATCGAGATCCTGAAGGCCAAAAATACAGAAGCCCAGGAAATCATCCAGGGCGCCCTCAGTAATCCAGAAATCACGCCCAAAGGTAAAAAAAACCTCCTGAGAATGTACAGAATATGTTTGTTTGTGCAGCTGTTTTTATTGGCCTGCTTTCATCATGGTTGCTTTCAGGTAATAGTCGGTTATTAATCAGGAAAAATTGACTTTTGCACAGAGTGGCTCAAATTTTTTGTGAATAACCATTTTTATGCAAAATTGACATGTTCTGGTTCTCATTCGGTTCTATTCATAGAATGCCAAAAGGCATCTCATCGCAATTGGCAGACAAAGAAAACAGCAGACAGACAAACAAGCGTAGGCGACAGTTGAGAGGAAACCTTCCCAGGTGGCGGCCCCTCTGCCTCGGCTCTGTGGGGTTCGGAAGCAGTTAAGAGACAAGCAAACAGTGCACAGAACAATCACTGTGATTGCAAACTGGCTCGTTTTTTTTTCATTTCTGACACCTCAGATGAGGCACAAACCTTCCAAGTATGTCCCGAAACAAGCCCTCAGGCAAATACGAGCTGTACTGCTACTGTTTGAGAGATTTACTGCTCAGTGGAGTAAAACTCCATCTATTCCTGTATTATATAAGATGACCCAAAAGTACCAAAATCATTGAAAGAGTTGGAGAAGAACTTCATTGTTGTATGCTTCTGATTAAAGTTATCTTTAATGTGCATGAGTTTGCATTAATCTATAAAAACCTTCAGATTTTGATAGAAAATGTATGTTCAAGCATGTTTTTTATGTTTGTGTACTTTATTTTGTGCTTAAAAGTTCTTCTTTCCCTCATACTCGATTTTGTTTCCTATTGTTTTTCAGAGCTGCTGATCAATCGCCAGAACTCTTCAGAAA
Organism: Malacoctenus gilli; assembly: GCA_032164315.1. Lineage (NCBI taxonomy): Eukaryota > Metazoa > Chordata > Actinopteri > Blenniiformes > Labrisomidae > Malacoctenus > Malacoctenus gilli. The sequence goes on from JASSRZ010000072.1 coordinate 14,463,145, forward strand.
GCATCTCCAGCCTCGCCAGCACCACCAGCCACTCCAGCATGGGCAGTCTGAAGGAGCAGGAGGCCAAGAAGAAGAAGAAGAAGAGCTGGGTGAGCAAGCAGGCAGTCGGCAAAAGCACCCATTAAAACACTGAGCTTAATCAGCTGCCACCAAGTACAAAGACCTGACGTTCACACTGTCGCATGCACAAAGCTGTTCTGTGAGCTGATGCCCACAGTCAGAGTTACTGAGCAGTGAGTTGTGAATGGAGTGACCTACATTTGTCTTATCGTGGCATTATGAAATCCTTGAACTTATCAGAAGTTTCAGTATAATAAAATTATAGTTATGGTTGCCACGTCAACACTTCACAACTTTGAGTTAATTAGCTGGTTGGAGATATGTTATTTATAAAGATTTTCAAATATTTAGAATACAATAACAGTATTGTTTCTGTGGTTTTCATAAGTAGAAGCTTACAATTAGTGTTTGTGTTGTGTGTGTTTGTCAGTCAGCTGTCTTCCTTCTTGATTTTCCTGCTTGTGTGTGTTCATTAGTGCGTGCATGTGTGTGCATGTGTGTGTTTGTTAGTGCGTGTGTGTGTGTGTGTGTGTGTGTGTGTGTGCTTGTGTGTGAAATTCTCCTCCTATCTTGTTCCAATCTGTTATTAAGTATGACTCTGGTCTCTCCCTCATGCTGCCCTGCTTTTTATTTTAGGTCTTTGAGGTGAGTGATGTTGCTACAGTAAATAAACTGCAAACCTCCTCAACACTTTCCTGTCTGCATGTTCCTCGTGAGTCATACTTGTGAAACGCTTGGAAACTCTGTGCTGTACGTGTTTCTTTAGTAACCAAATCACTGCAAGACTATCTTTTGATTCTGTTGTAAGAATACTATGTTTAATGAAGGATTACTTGTTCTGATGACTATATTATTCAGGTACTCATATTTGTAAACTCCCTCTGATGCAGGATTATGTAATTTGAAAGTGCGAGAAGAATAGAAAATGTATTTTTCACCCGATAGATAAAAGTTATTTGTGGTGTATTGGACATTAAATGTTTCCATTGACAAGAAATTCAACTTGGAACTGTTGTCCAAAAATGTGTCATTGTCTGTGTTATAAGGTAGTTTTGTCTTCAGTCAAAGTTGCCCTCTTTAGTTTTTCTTATTTGTTGTTATTTGTCTTTCGTCTGCCAACAGTTACGCAGCTCCTTCAACAAGGCTTTTAGTAAGAAGGGCTCCAAGTCGGGCCCGTATGCTGATATCGAAGAGATCGCCACCCCGGAGTCCTCAGCACCCTCCTCCCCCAAGGTCCATCATGATGGAGACAACCGGTCACTGACCATGAGGTCCTCGACCTCTGCATCATCAGCCGGGTAAATCTCTGGAAAAAAAACTTTTTTTACAAGGACGTTGCTCTAGAAAACCTGAAAAAATGTCATTTTTTTCCTGTTGGGACTTCAACATTTCTCTATTCTTATTTGTGATCCTGATCTGATCAGGCTCTGCGAGGGGGGTGATGTGCATGATGACAAGGTGGTGACAGAGCTGAAATCTGAGCTGTGGGAGAAGGAGCGAAAACTGACCGACATCCGCCTGGAGGCTCTCAGCTCTGCCCATCAGCTGGAGCAGCTGCAGGAGGCCATGAACAACATGCAGGTACTCAGTATTCTGTGTCACAAATGTTCCAGTTTCATGCTGGTAAAAAATGAACTTGTTTTTCATAGTTGTACACAACCATCCCTCTGTTTGGTTTACAGAGAACAGTGGAGAACCTGAAGGTTGAGAACGACCAGCTGAAGACTGGCACACTGTCCCCGTGTCCGTCTCCCGGACCCTCTAGCTCTGTCTCCCAGTCCTCGGGTCTCACCTCTCTGGCCAATCTGTCACCGCGTCAGTCTGTCGCTGTGCCAAAAACCTACAGCAGAGGGATGAGTGAAGGGAACGGCTCAGGTACAGTTCAGTGTCTCACCTGATGGAAAAAACAGTTTTTATCATGTACAGAATACACATGTAGAACCATTTATGGTTGGAAATACAATGTGAGTGTCATTTGAAGCACCGACTGTTAAAAAAAAAAAAAGAGTAGTCATGATAATATTTAAAAAGGCAGTTTAAAAATAACTTTTTGTGTTATTGTTTAATCTCTGCTCTTGGCAACAAGCATTATACTCATATGATACCATAAATTTATCTTGGACTACACCGTTTTGGACAACTCAGTACGCACATTTACTGCTCTCACTTCCAAAACAAGGACCTTTGCTTGATCATGTTTCGATCCCAAAAGTTTGAAATATTATATATTCTGTCTCTGATTTTCTGTTGCTGTCTGTTTTGTCTCTTGTCCTGGCAGACATCCATTCTTTGGATTCTTTCAGCCACTCCTCACAGAGAGACGACCATCGTGTTCGAGTGGTGGTTTGTGTTGCAGACCTGCGCGTCTTCAAAGAAGTGAGTCGACCACATGCGACGTATCTCTAACAGACTCGTCCTTCTCTAATTTGTGTCTGTCTTTTATTGATCCCGTCTTCCTCACGGTTCGTCTCAGCAGGAGGTCAAACAGCAGGACTTCTTCCTGGGCACGGTCAGGGTGAACGGCAGAATGGACTGGGTCATGCTGGACTCAGCTGTCAGCCAGGCCTTTAAGGTGAGGCGCCTTCTCCCGGTGACGTGGGTCAGTGCGACCTCTTCAAGAACTGAATGTACACTTTGCACCAAGCGCGATTGTGATTCAGCTGTCACAATAAATTTAGCTGTTCGTTCCGTCAAAGGGTTCATCTCCTGCTCAGCGGTGGAAGGTCATTTAGCCAAGCAGGGCTGGTATTGTTTATGGAGCTCAACCTGTGGCATCAACGGTGTCTCGTAAAACAAACGTGTCCTCACGAGAACTCTTATCTATATCAAGTAGCTTCCACCCGTAAGGGACAGTTGTTTTCACTTCACGGGAACAATTCTTTGCGATCTCAGAACCTCCGGTTGACGTTCATGTCAATTTCTGCTCGTGTGTCCTTTCTCACGCCAGGTGTACATTACCAAGGTGGACCCCACCTCCAGCCTGGGCCTGTCCACAGACTCCATCTACAGCTACAGCATGGGACACATCAAGAGAGTGCTGGGAGGAGACGCTCCTGAGACGCAGCCCTCACGCTGCATGTCTCGAGGCCCCGGCGGCATCACAGTGGCTCTGAAAGGTCCGAAAAACATGAATATAAAACAAAGCTGTTGGAAGAAACTCATGCAGAGTGCGCTCGTCCTTTTATTTCACAGCAAATTAGCTTTTAGGTAAAACGTCGGATCAAATTAAAGCAACATAAATCATTTTTTATCAATGAAAGCACCGTGATTTATCTTATTCCTGGATGAAGTGCTCGAGAAACTATTGGTTCATAGTTTTTACACGTCCAGTGCCGTGTAGCTTTCTTGTGAACCTCGACAGGCAAAATCATTTCAAATCATTTCGATGATTCGCTTGCAAACTGGGACTGGTTAGACGACGAAGGCTTTTTTTCTGTCGGGTCGGGTCACGTCAGGTGGCCTCCGTTCCGGTCGAATCGTATCATTGTTCCAGTAAGTCAGCCTGAATGCATTACCTTCCTGGTTACAATCAATATATAATTCGTTTACAGACATGAGACTCTAACATGTAGACCCTGAACACACCATCAGTCCAACACAGAAAGACAGAACCGATGGGTGATTTGGAGTTATCGGCTACTCTTACCTGCGTGATTTTGTGTTGTGGGAGGAAACTAGGGTTATTTTGTTTTCAGGCTGTAGTCTACTGCGAAAGACGCCACTTTGTAAATCTGCACACAGCAGGAGATCTGTTTGAGTTGAGGCACATTTGAGCTTATAAAGTTAGTAAATAAGCGCTTCAGTACTGCAAGCACTTACTGTAAAATACGACTTTGATTTGCTGTTCTGAAACCACAAATACGTGGCCTGAAACCTCCGTAGCCCTCTGAAAAGACTGATGTTTACTCAATCAGGTTTCTGTTCTTTAGTCAGCGGTTTTGTCCCTGCTTTGCTTTGCAGTTCAGTGTTTATTTGAAGTCTTAATTGCAAATCCTTCTGCTTGTCTGTTTGTCAGAGTGACTGTATTTGTGGCCGTCCTAATTGCTGCTTGGCTCTTCTTGTCCCCCCCCCCCTCGTGTCCTCATCCTCCACTAAAGCCCTTCAACTTGGATGACCTGTGACAGCTGATAAACTCATTAAAAACCAGAATTAACTGTTTCTTTTTTCAAATCCTGATATTTTCATCTTGGTTTTTCACCTCCTTCTGAGCAGAAACTATCACAGTGAATGTAGGACAATCGGACATTTGAGGAGAATATCCTGCATGATTCCTAGAAGTGTTTTGCCCATCAGCGACTCTAAACCAGAGCTGCCATCAGCTGGGAGAGTCGGAGGGGGGGTGGGCTGGTTTGGAAGGCGACCCCTCCCCGCCGTCGCATGCAGGAATGTGTGGAGCGACGTGCTGGGAGAGCTGGGAAAGCAGCGGCAGCCCAGACGGGGCTCTCAGTAACATGAGCCGAGCCCCGTCAGGTCCAGCTGGTGGACCGGCCTCAGACACATGGGCCCCATAGATGTTGGGGGGGGGGGTGTACTGCTGCAGGCTGGGGGTTGGGGGTGTACAGACTTCCTGTACTTGATGCAGAGCTATTTTCAGAGGGACATGCTTGAGCTTGATGTTTAGTATGAGGGACGTGTTAGGTGGGATAAATTAATTTCACAATATCTCCTTACTTAAGTCCTCCCTGTTTGTAAAGTGTTTTCTTTCTGTTATATGTATTAACAGAATTCCCACCGACCACTTGAATATCAAACTGCTCATTATCACCTCATCTGATCCACTTGGTTAAATAGTGGAAAGTCAATGACTTGTGTTCTAAATGAGATTCTCTCCTTCTGCCTCCGTTTCGCTCAGGTTTGAAGGAGAAGTGTGTGGACAGCCTGGTGTTTGAGACGCTCATCCCCAAACCCATGATGCAACACTACATCAGTCTCCTGCTCAAACACCGCCGCCTTATCCTGTCCGGCCCAAGCGGGACGGGGAAGAGCTACCTCGCCTCCCGGCTGGCCGAGTACCTGGTTGACCGCAGCGCCCGCGAGGTCACGGACGGCATCGTGGTCACGTTCAACATGCACCGCCAGTCGTGCAAGGTCGAACATTCGGACGTGGGATATGAAATCCCCCCCAAAACCCACGAAGTTTGACTGGTCAGGATGTCGTTATGCCGTCTTCATTCGGCGTCTCTCTCTCTCTCCTCAGGACCTGCAGCTTTATCTGTCCAACTTGGCCAATCAGATAGATCGAGAAACGACCACCACAGAAATTCCTCTGGTTGTTATTCTGGACGATATCAACGATCCCGCTTCTCTCAGTGAACTCGTCAATGGTGCTCTCACCTGCAAATATCACAAATGGTAAACGCCTCCAGCGCCGGCTCACAGCAGCTTCGCTACGACCCATTTAAGAATCCAGAACGAAGTCAACTAACAATGTTTCTCCACTTTAGTCCGTACATCATCGGAACAAGCAATCAGCCTGTGAAGATGATCGCAAACCACGGCCTGCATCTCAGTTTCAGGTCGGTTGAAAAGGAAAAGTGCCTGGAAAAATATCTGATAAACTGGATTTATCAGTTTGGCTGTTTTTCCATCTCTCATTCTCACATCTAAATCAACATCAGTCGTTCAGGATTAATTGTCTATTGAGATCAGAGCAGCTGTTTCTTCATCTAATTCCTTTTCCTGCTATTTATTAGATTGGGTTTAGATTTAGATTTATGCATTAATTTGTCTGTCCTTCCGTTTGATTCTGTGCTCTCTGCGTGTCAGGATGGTGACTTTCTCCAACAACGTGGAGCCGGCCAACGGCTTCCTGGTGCGGTATTTGCACAGGAAGATGATGGAGTCGGAAGACGAGAGGAACCTGACCAACGAGGACCTCATCAGGGTCTTAGACTGGGTTCCCAAACTCTGGTATCACTTGCACGCCTTCCTGGAGAAGCACAGCACATCGGACTTCCTCATCGGTAAGAGAGGCACAACGCAGGACGACCTCCAGCTCTAAGAAACAAATATTATCTCCTTCCCCAGTCTTCACTGCTTCCATGTCTCTTTATATCTCTCCCTTCAGGTCCTTGTTTTTTCCTGTCCTGTCCCGTCACAGTGGACGAGTTTCGTTCATGGTTCATTGACCTGTGGAATCACTCGATTATTCCATATTTGCAAGAAGGAGCTAAAGACGGCATCAAGGTCAGATCTCTGTCCAGGATTTAAGCCAGTCGATATTCAGCTCCCTCCCTGTCACGCTGCAGTCTGACTCATCTACTCAGCAGTAGTTTTTTTTATTATTATATTCAATAGAACAACACATTTCCAGACATGTAATTTAAAAACTGTCGCTTGATAAATTACAAAATCTTAATTTCATGTCTTGCTGCTGGAAGTAATCTCAGCTGAGGGATCAGTCTCACTGGCAGGCAGAGAAGGAGGGAGAACGAGTGTCTGGTACATGAGCAGGAACCTCGTAGATCAACACTTTTTACTTCAATTTCTGCTATTAGTCTGTTAATGTTGTGTTGAATACCTGAAGAGAATGATATCAACAAAAATCCTTTATTTTTGTAGGTTTGTAATTGGAGGAAAGAAAGAAATCGATTGTTCAGTCACACTTTATTAGAAAAACCTGCAGGTCAATTAGAAAAAGTCAAAAATAGAGAAAAATAGAGATCAATAATATTGATTTATGACAACCCTGATTAAAAAAAACCATCAATAGAGAAAACCTTCAATAAAGAACACTTTAAAATCAACTCAGCTCTGCACTTCCTACTCTGTCACTGCTGACAGGAATCAACATGTATGTCTCAGATTCACTCTTATTTTCCATGTTTCAGTCAAAAATCACAGTAAAACTCTCAAACAAAGCACAGAAGCAATCAGTAATTTCACATATTCTGAAGAATTATAGAGCCATTAAGTCCAAATAAGCCCGGCTGTCTGAATCTATACCTACTCAGAA
>JASSRZ010000072.1:14470259-14488277 GCA_032164315.1 Malacoctenus gilli
ATTTCACATATTCTGAAGAATTATAGAGCCATTAAGTCCAAATAAGCCCGGCTGTCTGAATCTATACCTACTCAGAAAGGGTTTAAAAGGCAAATATGAGGAAAACTTTGCACACATGCTGAATGTTGTCGTCTTATTTTCCTGTATTTTGAATCCTCAGGTCCACGGGCAGAAGGCGGTGTGGGAGGACCCGGTGGAGTGGGTGAGGGGCACCCTTCCCTGGCCGTCCGCCCAGCAGGACCAGGCGAAGCTCTTCCACCTACCTCCTCCCAGCATCGGCTCCAGCAGCCCCGGCCAGGCCATCGAGGAGAGGCCTCACAAGGAGACTCCGCCCAGCTCCATGGAATCGGATCCTCTGGTGAGGAAGCCTCTCGGGATATTTTCAGCCCGTATCTCGAATCGCCTTCGAAAACCGGGTAGGGCACTGACTGCAGGAGTTCTGAACTGTCCACTGCCTCTTTTTTCCTCGTAGATGGCGATGCTTTTGAAACTCCAAGAGGCCGCCAATCACATCGAATCCCCGGACAAGGAAGACCCTCGCCTGCCTAAACTCTGAACACAAAACTCACGCTAAGCACTTCGCATTTCTTTCTTTTGTCGGTGTTTCACTGCGCTGACGGCGCCTTCAGGTAGAAACGGATCCTCGGATTTAAACTGTTATTCCCAGAGTAAGAGATCGAACGGCTCACCTGTGAATTCCTCATCTTTTTCTCCTACCCAGACGGTGCGTTCACGAGTATTAAATGAAAATCTATATTCTTTATTTTACTATAGGATCAACGCTCACCTCACAGTGTTCAGGCCATCTTATCACCACGTTAGCTCTCAGTTCTCTCCGATCGGTGCTAACAGATCACGTATGAGTCCATCGTCTTAGCTTCAGGGGATCTCACAGACACAGTCCATCATTTTTTTTGTGCTCCAGCACATCATAGGATGCTGAGTGCTTGTTGAGTAGAGCTATTCTTAAATATCAACAGAGTCATTTAGAGAATAAAAGAGTATGACAGCATGACGGATGCTCCTGTTTAGCGCAGCGTTCTTCGGTACATATCTACTGTTTCAGTCTTTGAAGGCCAAACCGTAAACATATGCAATCCTGAACTTTTTCAACCCCCGAGCAGGTGAAACAAAGTCAATGCCTTAACAACAAAGACGTCAGTGTCACCTTAACTGAAGCAGCATAAACTTGGTGCTTTCTTCCTAACCGAGACGGTCAGAATCCAGTCGCTCCTTCAGCTTTCAGCGTCACTTGTTTCGTTTATCCAGGACACAAACTGCTGGATGACTTTCAGTTCACATTTTTGCATATTAGGTCATTTTTTAATGATATAAAGTTAAAAAAATAACAACCTTGCTGTCATACTCTTTTGCACAAGAAAAAACCTATTTATCAGTGATTAGTGCGTTCATCGTGCTGTCGCTTCACTATCCACTTTTTTAAAAAGCACTTCATTTACTTTGACTTCATGTCAGCAAACAGCGTCACCAATGTTGCCATATATATCAGGTATTAGATACTACACAGGGATCAATATGTGACATTTCCAGATAGAGTAGAAGCTCGTTGAATCTGATTCACATCGTTTCTCTTCCTTCTGTAACATTGTCAAGAACACAGAGTGTTTTATTCCCAATACTCCCCCGACATTTAGAGCAGTTAAGTGTATATATGATGTACATACGATCAGGCTACATTGCAGTCATTTTATCTACATTAGTTGGTGCAAATATCTAATGTAACGAACCAAATACTGTACTTAAATCATGCATATTGACTGTCGAGTTAGGAGTTTAAGTTCAAATATGAATGTATAGAAAAACACTTCAACAGTACAACAGTATGAACCATCTCTAGGTGCTTTTATGGGACGCCTTATTAGTTTTCCACTGCGAAACACTTAGCTGAGCAGAGTGACTCTAAAAGCCACCGACGTCCGTCTCATTCACAAGAAATCGAGCACATCGCCGGAAACGTCATTTTCCTCACCAGTCGGAACCACATGCTGCTGCTTAACGGTGTCTCAGAACCACGTTGGCGTCGGAGGGAAACCACGTAGACGTTCAGGGTAGGTTAGCCAAGACTTTCAGTGTCTTTTTCCGTCACTTAAAGAGTTTATGACATAGATCTTTGGAAGGTAGATTCCTTTAACTTGTCGGGGGTGTTATTGACAAAGTGTTGAAGACGTTCTATGGAGACAGTGACGTGAGACGTTGTGCGGTGTAAACCCATCTTGATGTCGTGCATTAATCATATTGGTGCGAAATTGTGAGGCAGACACAAACAATGGATAGTAAATATTACGAGGATGCAGTGGATACGAGAGACGAGTTTTTTTATGGTACTTTGTGCAGATTTTTGTAAGAAGCCCTCATGGAGTGAATGACGGATAAAATTTATGGTCGTGCAAGTAGTTTTTAGAATCAACTCATCATCTCGAACCGCGTCATCGTTTTAGTGCGCAGAAACACTTCACATGAAGCCGTTCAGCGGTTCCCAACCGGGGGGGTCAGCACACTCTCGGGGGGAGGCCAGCAGTTCGTTCCCGAGGCCCCGAGGCTTTGCCTGCTTGAAAAGAAATAATCGAGGGAGACGCTTTCTAGAATCTCGAGCGGACCACCAGTTTCCACCACTTTTTGGCTTCACTGTAATGTAGCAAATCAGTGGTATTGCAGCAGGTTCAAGGCCTTCCTTAGATGCGATCCGGGGGGGCGCAGGAGGAGTTTGTTTGGGAACCGCTGCTGTAAAAATGAATGTCAGACAGCTTCGAAGGAAAGTTGAAACTCGGTCCGAGATTCTTTGCATTTTCTCGGCGAGTAAAGCTGTTAAAAAACAACCAAGTTCAAGCTCTCACTGATCACCGGCAAACATGACAAAATCCTGAATGAATTCATGACGTCAGAGTGCAACACGATGTCAAACAGCGTGCGACTCTCACGCTGGGATCCTGCCAAGAACAACAACCTCCGTCAGTGTAAATATTCCAGGTATTCAGCAGTGTTTGCAGCCCCGCTCCGGTCCGTTCCTGCAGGTGAACTCAAGCCATCGGCTGCCGGCCTCTCATCTCATCCACTGGTTGTTGTGCCTGTTGCTCTGTAGTAGCTGTGATTTGTGTTTGCTTACTAGTGTATCGGGGACTATGCAGCAACTTCTACTGGTGTTGGCAATCAGCAGACGGGTGGAACGTCACGAGCGAGCGCAGCGTTTTCACATTGGGTCTGTTTCGGAGTTCCTCATTTGGACCAAAACTGCCAGGGAAGAAGCAGGAAGCAGGGGATGACTGAGCCTTAAACGGAGAGAGAGAGGAGGGTGAGGTGGAGACAGGGTTCGTAAATGTATAAATTCAGCAGATAGATATGTTTTGTCCTTATGAATGGCAAAAGAAAAAAAACTGATGTAATCGATGGTGTAAATGGTCAAACCATGAAAACACAACGAACAGTTTCTTTTTTTAAACAAAACCTCTTAAAAAGTTACCAAGAATCAGCACTTAAACGTTTCAGTGTTCGATTGGGAATAAAATCAAACCGAGAGGAGAAAAATGCGACATCTTTGGGCCAATACAGGTTGCTGAATAGTCATATTTTTGCAAAGCTTGCTGTGGACTAAACTAAGATTAAAAACGATGTTATGCTGTATTCAATGTCACTGATGTGCTCATGTTAAGGGTTCCTAAGTGTTGTAAATGCATGTAAACTCGCTGTGTGACAAGGAAACAAACTGTTAGCATTTACGTATCGTTTGGGGGGAAAACTTCACTCTCGGTGAGGTTTTTCCTTTTTAATACTCAGATATTTGATATTTCTTTCTTTTCTAAAGAATCCTTTGTAAAACTTCATTTCTCTATTTTGTACAGAGCATCATTGTAAAGACTGTAAATAGGGGGGGCGGCATTCTGGATGCGGCAACAATCATTGAGGAGGGAAAAAAAATATTCATCCTTGAGACAGAAAGGTACCGTCGTGCAGAGACGGGTCCAGCTCGTGGATCAGGCATGCTTCTCAAGGCTCCACCCACTTATCACTGTTTGTTGGAATTAATAAAATACATGTTATATTTACGCCGTGACGTCGTTCGTTTGCAGCTGCACACTCGAGGAAATACAACAAACTTGTCGTAATGTAATTTAGGTCATAGGATTAACGCTTTATGGAAATTATATCGAGAGAGAACACTTTAGGTTTGTACTTGAGTCACTTTTGAGCACTTTTTAACCTTTATGCTCCACTTCAGTCACGATGGAACGACCTTAGATCATCGAGACGATTTAATTTCATCTCTATTTTCTTCACACACAAAAAATTCCCCTTTATTTTATTTATTTATTATATCTGTGTATTAGCATTCAAGTAACTAATATATTAATGATATTTTTTCGTCATATTTTTTCTTAAGTTTTGCTGTCTGCCTGAGAAGCAGCATGGATCAGTGAAGCCCACTGACTGCACTGTGAGTTTGCTGATTGTTGTGATCTCTTCAGCACATGTTGCATCTCACCTGCTTGTTTTGAATCTCCTTCTTGGAGTCAGACACGACCTAAATGTTCTTCATCAGTGGATGCTCGTTTTCAATAACACATCGCACAAAATACCCATTAATACAGTAAGCTTTATTCTTCAGCGACTTCAATCTACACCCTAATAACAAAGCGGGAGTTTCAAACTTGAACTTACTATAATCATACATATTTTGAGGTATTTTATGTTGTTTTTTATGTTTACTTCAGTGATTCCTTTGCATGAAGCCTGTTCTTTTTAAACTCTTTAATCTTTAGGATAAACTGGTCTTAAAGGAGCAATATAGCAAACGTTATTAAAAAATATCTTTATCCAAATGCAGGAAATTCACACAAAATTCAGATATTATGGGAAAATACGAATTAATTCCACTAAAAATTGTCTAAAACCTCCATATTTGTAAACCCGATAATGAGATGAGCAAAGTGCTGTTAGAATTATTGTAAAAACTTCAGTATAAAGAGAATAAAGTGCACTACGTTTTATTCATAACTTTACATTAAACTCAGTGTTGGAGATCGATGGTTTCTGATTTCAACAAACATCAATTTGTAGAATAGCTTCAAGCTTCTGAGCTGCAGTTCGTCTGTAACTGAATCACGGTGTAATATACGGCGGAGGTCGATGATGGGAGTAATGAGCGAGATAAACAGACGCGGTGATCTGAGTCATACATGGTGCTCGGTATCTATTACGTGGGAAGCATTAGGGGGCGGGGCCTGAACCCGCTGGCCCCCTATAAAAGCCCGCCGCCGGGGCTCAAACGATGGCATTGGATACATTTTGAAGGACTTGACCAGTTGGGAATTAGCTGCACACCGCCAACATGCCGTCCAAGCCTGCCCCAATCAAGAAGGCGGCCAAGAAGGAACCCGCCAAGAAGGAGGAGGAGAAGGCCGCCGAGCCAGCGCCGGAGCCCGCACCCGCGGAGGAGGCACCTGCCGAGGCCGCGCCCGCCGAGGCCGCACCTGCCGAGGCGGCCCCTGCCGAGGGAGAGGCCGCCGCTGCGCCCCCTGCCGAGGAGGCCAAGCCCCCCACCCCGCCTCCACCCGCTGATGGTAAAGCCCCGCGGCGCGTTAACGCCAAACTACCAAAAAAAAAAAACACAACCCACAATTCAATCCGTGTCTATTTATCCGAAACTGCCTCCGGATGAGCCTTGGATTCGCTGATTAACCTTTGACTTGAAGCTCCGCCTGTGGGTGCCCCTCACGGTGAGCATGCGGTAACTTTTACGCACCTGCGCCCGCGCGCGCTCAGTCTGAAGGTCCGCTGGTTCCTTGGTAAGACGTCTCCGCGGTAGAAAAATCCCACGCAAACTGCATGGTAACTGCATTTAAAAAAAACCAACAAAAAACCCGTCTGCATTTCGCCTCCGAACGACCGAGTCAGGGTCCAGTGACGCGACGACAACTCGTTCAGCTCGTGGTTAATACGCGCCTCGCTGCATCCGCTCCACATTGACGGTGAACGAACCGATCAGATGTGGAGCAAAAAAGAAAAAGCCGCACTGACGCGCACCGACGGATGCGGGACGCATATTAACCACGGCTCTCAAATTGTCCTCGAACTTCTAATCTTTTAACATTCTCCTCAGAAACAAATTTAAAAAACTGTCTAACATCTAACATTCAAATCAGCTGCTCCCGCCGAAGACGCTGCCGCTCCCGTCCCTGCAGAAGCGCCCCCCGCTGATGGTATGACCCCCCTGCCGGGAGAGACTCACCTCCTCTGCACATTTCAACCTCAACTCTCTTTTTTTTTTTGCTCCTTTTATATTTTTGGAGTTATTTTTAGACTTCTAGCTTTAACCTCTTGTTATAACATCTTGAAAATGTGTGATATTTTCAAAGTGTTATATGTCTGACATCCTCTGACCTCTAATATCAGCTGCAGCGCCTGCTACAGAAGAGCCGCCAGCTGCTGCCGCTGAGCCGCCTGCTGATGGTAAAACTGACTATCAGTGGATTAACATTGATCTTATCTCTATCACGAAGCCCCCCCACCCCACCCCACCCCACCCCTTCCCCCCCATTCCAGCTTCTTACAGTAACACTAACTTCACTAACGTGTCGTGTAAATAATCTCTAACCCCTAAAATCAGCTGCGCCCGCTGCAGAGGAACCGCCAGCTCCTGCTGCCGCCGAGGCCCCTGCTGATGGTAAAAAGACCAGTGGATTAACACGCTTCCATTCAAACCTCCTGTGATACCGCTAACCACTAATTGACTAGATTAATATAGGTATTAATGATAGAGTTGATAACTCACATCGACTCGCGCCGATGAATCGGCGCTCGATTAACTCGCATCTCCTCTAACTTCGACCATCAGCTGCTCCGCCCGCCGCCGCAGAAGAACCAGCAGCTCCAGCCGCTGAGGGTAAAAAAAACCCCCAAAAACAATGGAGAATAACAGTTTGACTAAAGCTCGACCCTCCGACCACTCTAATCTCTCCTAACCTGTAACACCAGCCGCTGCGCCCGCTGCCGAGGAAGCACCAGCCCCCGCCGACGCCCCCGCTGATGGTAAAGCCAGCTATCAGTGGATTAACGAACTCCGGAGTTACCCCAGTTTGAAGGCAAACTCCTGGTGTCCGAATCTAACCACTAATCTCCGATTCTATCATCTCCTAACCTCTAATATCAGCCGCTGCGCCCGCTGCAGAAGAAGCACCCGCTCCCGCCGCCGCCGACGCCCCCGCTGATGGTAAAAACAAATCAGTGGTGTAACGACCTTGCTGTGACAACTATCGACCCCGCCCTTCAGCCAGGCTCGCCGCTCCGGTCTAACCCCGGTATCTTCTAACCTTGAACTACCAGCTGCCGCGCCCGCCGCCGAGGAAGCGCCGGCCCCCGCCGCCGAGGCCCCCGCTGCCGAGGTCCCAGCAGATGGTAAAAAACAAACCAAAAACCAACCCCGAGAAACTCAGTTAACCAACATTTCCCTCCGAGCTTCGGGACCACCCTCCTCCTCAGTGCCGCTAACCACTAATATCTTCTAACCTGTAATATCAGCTGCCGCTCCAGCCGCCGAGGAATCGCCAGCTGCTCCCGCCGAGGCCCCCGCTGATGGTAAAAAAAAAAAAAGAAGTATCATATGAGCCAAAAACGTTGTAAGAGTACGATTAAAGCTGTAGCCCCGGCTCCTTTGTGGCGAAGCCGGCAGCGCCGCCCCGGCTTCTTTCTTTCTCTTTTCTGCAGTCTGTACACGCACATGTTCACCTGTTTCAACGTGTCCCCCTTCTGCTTCCCAGCGCTAATTATTAATATCTAACATTTAATAATAGCTGCTGCTGCTGCTGCTCCGGCCACAGAGGAAGCTGCCCCCGCTGCTGAAGGCGAAGCCCCCGCCGATGGTAAAGCCACCCCCCCTGCAAAGACAGAACACGATCCTTGTGACAAGTCCCCCATTAGCTCAGATGTTATTGTCATTGGAGAGCGAGTGGTGGAGACCCTCCGTGTAATGGCATTGTAAACTCGCTGACCCCCCCCCAGTCAGAGCTGGGAGGGGGAGGGGGGGCGCATAAGTGGATCAAACCTGATGCTGTTGCTCTGCCTAATTGTCTGCTGCCAACAATAACGCAAATGCCTGTTTAACACCAGCTGAAGGCGGCGAGGCGCCCGCGCCGGAAGAGCCTAAAGCCCCCACGCCTCCGCCACCCCCACCCAAAGGTAACCACGTGGGAAACTCCACCCGAGAGTGACGTGAATCTGCTGTCGTCAGTGGTTCTCTCTTTTTGTTTTTTTGAATTGTGGTTCCGTTATAATGTGAAAAGTGTTGGGGGGCGGTTGGGCCTGCATCTTCATCTCCTTTGGCAAAACCGATTATCCAGCGTGTTTTAATCGCCATGGTTTCGGTCCGCAGAGCCCACCAGCGCCCCCGTGGAGCTGTTTGTGGAGGACAAGAACGACACGTCCGTCACCATCATCTGGAGCCAGCCCGAGACCATCGGAGTGACCGGCCTGGACGGCTACACCATCGAGGTCGCCAAGGATGGAAGTGAGTAGCGCCGCGCCCCGAGCCAGGCGCGCTGTAAAACTACCAGGGGGGAAGGAGGGGGTGGGGTGGGGGGGGGGGTCACAAAGTGGTATTTATACACCTCGACAAAAATGCCAGCTGACCTTTGGAGTTATTTTGGAAAGCTTTCGTTTCAACAGCTGATTTTACTTCTTCACTCAAGCGGTTCTTGTCTCATCGCTGACGTTTGGACGAGTTTTCATCGGGTTTTTTTGTTACTAGCAGGAAAACGTTAAATCGCAGCTTTAACTGTGGGTCAGACGTATCAGTTGCAGCTGTCTCTGAAGTGTCAGTGGTGGCGTTATATCATGAGCTACCTAACTTCTCCCTACAAGGAAGCAGGCATTTCAGGAGCTGCGGTGGTCTTGCTTGAGGTCCTGCTTTTAGACCTCCAGCTCCAAGCTAATATCAGCGACAGGCTGCTGGTGGCTCGATTTAGCCGAGCGGCTCCCGGCGATCCCGGCTTCATAACTCAATTTCCACGAACAAACGAGGAAACCAAACATCGCTGTTCGCCCCCCCCCCCAATCCCGTATCCGATCGTTTCTACAATGAGATCCGTTGCAGGAACTCCGCTTGAACTCCCCGTTTCTCCCTCCGCCGCCGTTTCTCCCACGCAGCTGACGACTGGAAGGCTGTCAACGAGGACCTGCAGAAGTCGTGCCGCTACGTCATCAAGAACCAGACCACCGGCGACCGTCTGAAGATCCGCGTGGTGGCCGTGAACGCTGGCGGGCGCAGCCCCCCTGTCGCCCTGCCCGAGGCGGTCCTGGTGAAGGAGGTGGCCGGTAAGACGGTTCTCAGAGTGACACAAATCATTTATCACAACACGACACACAGATTTGTCATTTAGATACAATATAAACAGAAAACAAAAGAAAATAATGATCTAAATGCATAAATAAAGATACTAAATGGCCTGAAAACACAAGGAATTAATTTAGATCCCACAATGCTCTTTGATTCCAACGAAAAGACTCAGAAATACAATGTTTTGTTACTAAAGCACCTTTAATTGGAGGAAAAACAACAAAACATTGTGTTTATACGCACAAAAAAAACCTTAATCAAGCTCTTTTTTGCTTGTGAGGGAGAATTAAAACAATACATGCGATCAACCGACCACACAAGTGTTTGAACTCTCTCTCGGCGAGCCAAACTCGAACGTAAGCCGTCCTGAAATCACGCAATTGGAGTCGGAGGCTGAAGTTCATGGAGTCGTGTCGCGTTGCAACGAGGAGCCGCAAAGCGTGGAACCGGTTCCTCTCGGGTGTCGCCATCCTGTTACCACAAACCTGCAGCGCGGACCGTAGCGAGCGGAGCTCCTCGCTCGCTCCCTTTTGTTCCACCTTGAGCCAAAACACTGACGCGAGCGGCCACGCTGTGACAGCGACACACTCGCTGGGCGCCGCTGCAGCGATTTGTGGTGAAACCATGATTGGACCCTGAGGGGCCTTCACAAGACGATCCGCGCGGTTATGGAGAGTCGCACGGGGGGAGCACGTGTCACTCGATACCCCCCCCCCGACCTGACAGCGTTACAGTGGCTCTCTCCACCTTGCTGTTCTCCACAGCAGGTGGTCCACAGACCCCCCCGCCCACGCCCCCCTTGCCCCCCCACCACAAATCGAGGACGGATCTTTCCTCTGTGATTAACACAGACTCTTCCTGTGGAAGGTTTGGCATTGCTTTGTGATCCCTGCTTGGATTCACGCTGGGGGGGGGCGACGGGCCCCTCTCGGCAAGATCGATGGCGTCAAGTGATCTGACCGCGAGGTGCCCGGAGGGAGGGGGGTCGGGGGGGGCTGGTAAATTCCTGCGCAGAGGGGGGGCGAAGGGGGACGCCACTGACTACCTTCTCAAGTGACGTCCAAATCTCATGACACCTCCAGAGAATCACTGTTTATGTAGAAACATGCCGGCGACTTTACAGCGGGAATGTTCATTAGTCCTAAGCCCCCCCAGCACGACGTGATAAGACGCTTAACGAGCAGCATATTTGCTGCAATTTACAGATGACCTTTGACACTCCACTCGTCTTTTTCTTCTTTTTTTCCCCCCACGTGGAACGATTCCTACTCCGGGTTTTTTTTGGGGGGGTTTTACGGCCGAGTCGCTCCCGTCCCGGCGTCGGGCCCCGACTTGATTCGGTTATGATTTTAATGCCGTCTGATGCGAGCGGCGAGTAACCGAATATCCAAATCATGCGTCCGGGGGGGGGGGGGGAGAGGCGATACACTTCGGGCCGCCGGCTTTATTTAGAGACCCCGACAAGTGTTGCTGCCCTGCACTCAGCAGGTGGTCCTCCTCACCAAATCACTCTCAAATGAGCCTCAGATAGACACGTCCAAGTGCCATCAAGTGTCCCAGCGGACAGATCTCCAGAGCTGAAGAGCTCGTTAACCAACATTGGACTGTTACAATAGGATGAAACTGAATTTCCAACTTGTTTGGTTTCAGTTTCAGACTTTTGATTTGAAAACATGGCTTTTATTTTGAATGCCAAATAAGGAAGTTATAGCATTTAGTTTGCGATGAGAGTTACTTGGTCCAAATTTGTAGGTTTTCTGTGAGTTTAAAGTAAGCTTTACACCGTGTTACATTTTATATTGTTGTTTTCTTTTGTTTTAAATCAGCAGTCAAAATCTGCGCCTGTAAAATTCGGAATAAATTGACCTGAACAGACGTTTTCTGTGTGCAGTGACTCATGATCCCGGTGATCATCTTCACTTTTACGACACACAAAAGTCTGATTCAACCTTTCCACCTTTTTTATTCAGGAGTTTTATTTTATCTGCATGTTGTCAGGTAAAACATTGAGGGATTTTCTCCGTTCTGCTGCCTGTCGCGCGCCGTGCAATTAAAACGACAGCTATGTCCCGCAGAGCTCGGGAGATAAAGAGTCTCAGCGACTTTTACAACCTGTTACAGAACAGAAGCCCCCCGATAACACCGGTGAAAATCCCCCCCCTGCTTCCAGCGGATCACATCCGCTCAGCCCGGCTCATCGGTTTTTAGATTTGTTGGCCACAGAAGGAGCTTAAATCCTTTTTGTGTCTCCGGAGGTCTCTGAATAGATCTCCGGAAACCCCGCGAGCGTTTTCGTCCTTTGCAGACGGACTTTGTAACCCCGAAGATAAAAGAGACACAAAGGAAAACTCTGTCCGACTGATGTGAATATGCAGCGAAGCTTCAGTGGAACTGATTTTTCTCGCCTTTGTTTGTCCCCGAAGATCGTCCGAAGGTCCGCCTGCCTCGCTTCCTCAGGCAGAGATATGTCGCTCACGTCGGAGACAAGATCAACCTCACCATCCCCTTCACTGTGAGACCAAAGCTGCAGGTGTTTTAGTGTTAAGGGACCAAATTTGAGCGCGAGATCACGAGTTCCGCTCTTTCTTTTTTCCTTTTCCTCCAGGGAAAACCCAAACCTGTGGTCAGCTGGACGAAGAACGGCGGCGCCCTGGACACCAAGAGAGTGAACATCCGCAGCACCGAGAGGGACAGCATCCTGTTCATCCGCGCCGCCGAGAGAGACGACTCCGGCGTGTACGAGATGTGCGTGAAGGTGGACGACTTTGAGGACAAGGCGTCTCTCACCCTGCAGATCGTCGGTGAGGAGACCGGCGCCACCTGGCGGGGTGGGGAGGGGGGACACTCGAAGCGACGCCGCCATCTCGATATTCAACCTCTTGCCCGTTCGCCCCCCGCAGAGCTGCCGGGACCCCCTGCCAGCATCAAGATCGCCGACACCTGGGGCTTCAACGTGGCCCTGGAATGGACCGCCCCCAAGGACAACGGCAACACAGAGATCACCGGCTACACGATCCAGAAGGCCGACAAGAAGACCGGGGTGAGTTCGCTATCGACTGTCGGTGGTGACAAGACTGTCGGTTCTCATGTGGAGGTACCAGTACTCTGTGATGTAATATTCCAAGGGGTACTCTGCAAAAATATACAAAAGCCTTTCATAAATTTCGTAAAAGAATTAAACATTAAACTCAATACAGGTGAAGTATTTCAAGCCTTCAGAATAAAAGCGCCGCACTGCAAAAAAACTAATTTTTGCTTATTTCAAGTCAAAGATATCGTACAGAAACTCCTCAGAGCTAAACAGCTTCCTGTTTACTTCAATGTCAATTTGCGAAGTGAATCTTTACTTATTTTAGGTATTGTTCCTATTGTTTCGCAATAAAACAACTTTTTCCTGCATGAAAAAGCGAAAATAAAAACCTTAAAATAAGCTGAAAGTTGCTTCGTAGATTGTGTCTTTTTTTCGGTGTTATAAGATCTTTCTGACTTGAAAAAACTGTCCTTGGTACCACTTTGGTTTTTGCGGTTAAAGCAGTTTCTAAGGTTTTTAACTACTTCCTGCCCAGCGACAGTTCAGCCTGTCTGGGAGCCGCCTCGTAATAAATAGCATAAGGTCGTTATGATGAGCGGCTCGCTGCTATATGGAGGAGCACTCTGCATTATTTATGCGTGTAAAGTCCCAGGTGTGTCGTTAGTAAAGCGTCATGTCGCTGCTCTGTGTGCGTTTGTGTTGTGTTTGCCAGGACTGGTTCACTGTGGCGGAGCACTACAGCCGGCTGAACGCCACCATCTCCGACCTCATCATGGGAAACACCTACAAGTTCAGGGTGTTCTCAGAAAACAAGTGCGGGATCAGCGAGGACGCCGCCGTCACGAAGGACGAGGCCAAGATCCTCAAGACAGGTGACGTCTCGTTGCAGGAAGTGTGCTTTTTTTCCACAATAAAAGCTTCACTTATCAGCGGACGAGCTGTCCGTCCCGCTGATTCACCTGTACGTCCCGCCTCCGTCCTCCAGGTATCGACTACAAGCCTCCTGAGTACAAGGAGCACGACTTCTCTGAAGCACCCAAGTTCACCACCAACCTGAGCGACAGAGCCACCACCGTGGGCTACAGCACCAAGCTGCTCTGCTCCGTCAGGGGATCCCCCAAGGTACGGCGCCGACGCGACGGAGCGCCGACGCTTCCTGGCGCGTCACATGTTCAACACCTCCATCATTTCTTACTGATGGGTTCGTTTCACAACTGACGAGTCGATAAAAACCATTGACAACTTCAAGTAAACTTCTCATTAGTCATGTGATGTTTCGTCTTCTCCGACTAGTTCGTTACCTTTTCTTTCAAACTCGTTTCACAAGATCAGCAACATGTCTCGGCTTCAATAAAACCAGATTAGGTTTCTCATATTTTTCTTTCTTCTTCTTTTATTTTTTCTTTTCTTTTCTCTTAAGTTTCTTCCTTTTATTTTTTGATTTTTCACCATAATTTCATTGATATTATCTCAAAAAGCCGACGGCAGTTTTCCAGACTAAAACCACATGATTTGGACTCGCGCTGGTTTAGCTTTTCTATTCATCGTGACGTGCTGATCGTAGTTAAACCGCAGGATTTTTTCTTCCGCTTGTCACCTGACTGGTTGCAGGCATTTTTCACTGAGTGTGCGTTAAAACATCATCAACAAGGGAAGAAACGAGGACACTTTTCCGATCAATCGTCTTCCCGAACGGTCTTGAAAAGCAGCTCGGTCAAACCGCTCACGACGACGTCGCACAAACTCAAAATTGCGTCTCCGTGTTTCTGTGCGGGTCTCCGAACCAGAGGGGAGTAAACCTCTGATTTGGCGTCAAGTGAAAGATTCACACTTGTGAGCGGACGACGGTGCCCATCGGGCTACCGTTTCACGCCGGGATGCGTCCAGCTCTTTGAAATTTTTGCGGCGGAGAAGATCCGCGCAGGTGTGAGATTATCTCGTATCACCGGCGGTGCCAAGTGGCCGAACCTTCGCTCAGACAGCTTGTCAGCGGCGGCACCTTCCCCCCGCCCGTCGCGCCCGCATTGCTGTCATTGCGGGGGGCTTTGAGCCGATGATGTGAAGATATTCACCTGCTCCCACCGGCCCCCACCCCCGTCGAAGCCTCTTCACCTCCCGTCCGGGCTCACAGTCCAAACACCGCCGAGAAGGTTCAGGATGTGTTGTTTTTCGGGGTAGATCATGAGAAGAGTAACCCCCCCCACCGAGGCCGAGGGGTCATCAGGAGAGCCGGGTCGCATGTGTGACATTCCCCTGTGAGCCCCCCCCCCCCTCCAACGTGTCAGGGCCCTGAAACCGTCCAAAGTGGTTGAGCTGTGTGGCAACTTCAATCAAAAGTTTCCACTCGCCAAGTGGAACGATTATAAATAGAAGCAACTCTGCTGCTCGTTCATTCCGGAGGTGTTTTAATTGGATTATCTAGAATGAAATTCAACCAAATCTGTGGGGTTTTTTTTTTTTTTTTTAACAGCCCAAGATCGAATGGATGAAGAACCAGATGGTGATCGGAGACGACCCCAAGTTCAGGCAGATCTGCGTGCAGGGCATCTGCTCGCTGGAGATCCGCAAGCCCGGCAACTTCGACGGCGGCGTCTACACCTGCAGAGCCAAGAACGACCACGGGACGGTGACGGTCAGCTGCAAGCTGGAGGTCAAACGTAAGTCGGACTCGAAACCTGGTCGCCGGCTCAAGCTCGTCGACGGCCGGCTGTTGATCTGACGAAGCGTTGGTGCTCTTGTCCCACAGAGCCAGCCGTGGCCGACGCAGACAAGAAATAAGTGGACATTCTGGCTCTCCAGCAGGTCAGAAATCTTTCACAACTCTGCAACTCTGTGATCGATTCTTTGAAGTGAAGTTTGTTTTTCCCCGTTTCGGTTTCCAAGTGTGCCTCAACAATTGACGCGAGCCTGTTGGCCTTACATAAGAGGGCGACACCTGCCTCCTCCGCGGTTTCCTTGCCATACATGGTGGGCACTAAACTTGGACCAGGTGGCCCCCGCTCGGCGACGCGCTCCGAGCGGCAGCGCCCATAAATTAAATCTGTAGCGACTCCCCGAGCAGGCGCTCCGTAACCAGACTTAATCACATTTCCTCGAGTCAGCAGGGGCGTTCGCTTCCTTCGGGACGCAGCATTTTATTTGTGGGACAATATTTGATGGAGTTTAAATATTTCAGAGCCGAAATTTCGATTGAAAAGTGTTTTTTGGGAAATCCGCGCAGCTTTTGACCATTTTATCTCCTTTTTTTTATGTTTTCTGGAAACACACTTGTTTAAATCCATCGTATTGTTTCGTTGAGGTCATCTGATTGGGTGAGATTGTGGCTACCTCTTAACACCTGTTGTTGTTGTTTGTCCATCTGTTGGATCCCAAAATAGGAGCAGAAGGAATGAGGCCTTTGCAGCATAAGGTGCGAGCCTCTTTTAGTGTTTCTAAAACCGTCGTCCACAATGAGGCGAGAAGAAGACGGAGCTCCAGGTTCACCGAGACTCTTTCTTTCTCGTCTGTTTGTCCGCAGGAGACGATGCTGGATTCCTGGAATAACATGTATATATGGCTGGTGACCACACTACCACAGTGTCGTAGCTTGTGACCGCTCGCCAAACGTGTCAAAATGAACAAATGTCGCTTCACACCTGCAGCTACAGTGTCAAGTCCAGATCCGTGTCCATCATTCGTCCTTTTTTTTTTCCCCCCCAACCAGCTTTTTTCCCAACGACATCAGAAGTTAATCGGCATTTCAAACACTGTAGCGTTGCAGGTAAACGCCAAGAAACCTGCAGCATGAGCTTTACTCTTCCTCACAGGAGCACTACATGTACCACCCACGTGTTTATACCAATAAACTATTTAATTTCTGGTTTTGTTTCTGAGACACAGTGTTTTATGCACGACCTCAACACATTTTTCACTCATGTGAGAAACGCTGATGTTTGTGAAAAAAGTTAATTCTGCTCTATATTCAGCACACAGAGAGGGATTACAATAAACCCTGAGAGGACGGAAAGACTGAGCGAGCTACAAAAACATGCAGCAGCCACAAGTTTTAATAAAACACAGATTAGATGCTGCAAAATCTGCACAAACTCTCTCCAAAAATACGAGTTTATGCACATTTTTCTTTTAGAAAACTGTTTTTCTATTCATTTTTATACATCTACCCCTCACGTATGAGTTGTCCTCATGCCCCAAAAGGTAAAAAAACGAACTGAAGCCGGGGGGTTAAAGAAAGTAAACACTTAAAAGTTAATTTTATGTCCAAACAGTGTTTCTTAAAAAATAAAATTGTAGGAGAAACTTTGAAGATCAGTTATTGCAATTTAAGCTCATTAAAGTGAATTTTTTTGCAGTTTTTAAATGCACCATTGAGCTCAGCTTTTTATTAAGGAAATTTGGTTTTATTTTGAAAATATTTACAAGAAAAATTAATACCAAACAAATATGGAAGTATATTTGTTTATATATTTTTTAAAAAAAGCCTTTGCTTCAAGCAAAGTGTGTTTAATTTGCTGAAAAACAAGCCAGACTGATGTTTCATTCCTGCAGACTTAATGACTTTCCACTCAGCTGCTGAACACATTCAGTCTTTTAATGTGACAAACTCCCAGTAAAACTGCGGCCATGATTGATTCGTCTGGCTCGTACGGACCCTCGAGTGCGTCGCAATATGCCAGGACCCCCGTAATATTAATACCAGCCTAAAGTCCTGATCTTGTAACTATCTGGGCTCGGAGTTACTGGCATAGTGATGTGGGGCAGCGAGCCAGAGATATCCAGGTTACAGAGACATATGAGTTCACGCCGCCGCTGACAGAATTAGCCTCGGCGCTCCATCTTGCGCCGGTTATTTTTAGGGGGCGAGTTTCTCAACCAGCAAAATGTGCTTTTAAGTCACTGTAGAAAAGAGTTGGAAGGAAGACGGGCTTAAAGATGGAAATAAACACAGTGAGAGGATTAAAGTAAAGGCTAAAATCTAAAAAAACAAAAAAAAATATAGATTTCCTTCCTATATCACGTCTACAGGTGTATTTTTCAGCTTTTCGTGTGTGTTTTCTTCGAGAGTACAAGGGTACTGCTTTAGTTTTACAGTGTGGAAACGGTGAAGATGAGAATTGAAGGCCAGACTCTTTTACTCTGGCGCCCTCTAGAGCTCATCTTAAGTAAAGACAGCTTGAAGCACAGACGTGACATTGAATAACTTCATTCTCCTCCTTGTCTTCAGTTCTTCTCTCTGAAATGTTCAAAAAAAAAAATCTCTCTGTTTGGTTTATAGTTTGTAAAACACGTCTACTTTGCAGTCCGAGCCTGTTTGCTCAGGTTGTGCGTCGCAGCTTCAGACTCCGGGCCGTGATTCAGAATAGGTCTCAGGCCTAATTGGAGAGGGTCCCTGGATGCTGACACGCTGCAATAGGGTCACGGAGCGAGAGACTTCTGATCTAATTTGGATCTCGCAGCGAAAAAAGGTGCAACCCCCGCCCCCACAAACGTCTCCAAAAGCCACCGCTGAAGTCCATTCATTCATCTTCCCACCAAAACTTGGTCCGGAGTCAAAGTCTGCGGACGCTGAAGAAAATGAAGAGTTTGTTTGCGAAAAGAGATTGCTTCATTTTCATACATCTAAAGTAAGGGATTTTAGGTTGTT
>JASSRZ010000072.1:14503236-14616136 GCA_032164315.1 Malacoctenus gilli
ATCCATCCATCCATCCATCCATCCATCCATCCATCTACCCGCTCCTCCTCCTTCCTTCCTTCCTTCCTTCCTTCCTTCCTTTCTTTCTTCCTTCCTTCCTTCCTTCCTTCCTTCCTTCCTTCCTTCCTTCCTTCCTTCCTTCTAGCTTGTTTCCTGGCATTGCTCTCCTTGGCGCTTTTAGCTCAGTAGCGTTCTCGCTAACCTCTCGTTAGTTCTATACTCCCGTTGTTAGTCGATCAGCCAGTTTGTCGTCTCATAAAGTTTTAGCTCATTCTCTTGTCCTTTTTAACATTTTTCAGTGTCCTTTTTTCTCTATCAAGTCAGATCAAATATTGAGCTTAGATGAGTAACGTACTGATGCAATCTGCTTTTTTGTTATATTCCAACTCTTCCTGAAGTAAGTTCGTAGGTTGGATCTCAAATTCAATCAAGCTTTCGGCAATTTTTTGGCTTGTTTCAGTCTCATGTTGACATTGAGTTGTCACGTCTCACCCGTCCTCCCCTGGGGAGAGTGACGCTGACGTGTGGCCACGCCAATCACTCAGCTCCAGTGAAAATCTGCTGTCAAGGTGCAAGAGATCTTCTTCAGCACCTCTGCACCCGCCCAGAATAACAACAGTCCAGCACACACACACACACACGTACACATACACGCACACACACGCACTGCGCCGACCGGCTGCTATTTTTGATGCACCCAAACACTGAAAGCGACGTGCGGCGCCAACTCCAACATATGGTGCTTTCTATCCACTGTTGTCTTTACTGCAGTGATGACTGGCTTGAGTGTGCTGCTCTAAGTGTGTGTGTGTGTGTGTGTCTGTGTGTGTACGTGTGTGAGTGAGGAAGAGGAAGAGGGAGGTACACAGGGAGATATGGCTCGAAGGGGGGAAAAGCAACAGTGATCGACGTGAAAGATGAAAGTGGCGGGGGAAGTAGGGAAGAAATGACGCTGGGCAGGAAATGGCGGAAGAGTGCGAGTCGCTGGCGGTCGGACGAACTGCCTCCGAGCCTCGTGTTTCTCTGTTTCACCTCTGCATTGCAGCACTCCCTGCAGGAACTGAGAGGGGCGCAGTCTTTTCCACCTCCCCTGTGCTGCCTCAGAGGAGGCGAGCCGCCTCAACCAAAATGTCCCGCCGCAGCTCGCCGCTCGCCGCGGCCACGCACCAGCCGCAGCTGTTCCCTGCGTGCGTTCATTATCTGATGCTGTGATAGTGGCTGCGTTGCACTTATTGACCCCCCCCCCCCCCCCCAACGCAGTCCTCGGGCCTGACTCACGGGCTCGTCGAGGGGGAGGCAGAGGGGGAGGGGGGGGGGGCGTTCATTCACACATGCCTGAGAGGAAGAGCAAGAGTATCCCATGATGCTCCGGGACTCCGTGTGAACCAGCGGCGCTGTACAATAACTGCTTCACTCCGTAACGCAGCTGCACAGTGACCTTGCTCGCAAATTTTGGACACGGAAGCTGCTGAGTCGAGAGGAGAAAAAGGTGCTTCGTCTAGTCCAGTCAGGAACCCAATATGGTTACGTTTGGCCAACAGATCCAAAGCGTTGGAATTTGGGGAAATATGTAATTTTTAGAAAACTGTAACATAAACTCAAACCAAAGAGACCCCAGGCGAACCATTAGCATTTATCCATTAAAGATTACTTGCAGCATTTGTGTGCTTCTTACTTTAAAGCTGCTGCGGCTGGTTTTCACCTCCTCCCACTTTGGTTTCTGCGGCTCATGAGGCTCATTGTCAGCGACTGCACACAAATCATTCGTCTTAAATGGAGGATATTGGGAGTTTCTCCTTGAAAACATCTTTCCATTCAATATTCTTTCTTTCTATGAAATATAGTGTAATTGTTTACAGATATTTAAGGCAGGAGTCGACTTGGAACAAACCTTAGATTTTACTCGGCCAAGTTGCTGAACATGAGTAAACCAGCATGAGAACACTTTTATGAAAGAAAGTTGAGACACGTTACAGATTTAGAGGGAGGAGAGAGATAAACTGAACGTGGTTTCCTTTCTGTGCAGATGCTTTCTCTGTTCTCCTTCCTGTGATACTTCAACATGAGTGCTGCTCTCACTCAGGACTGTAAATTCAGAGAAGCTCTGTAGAAACGAGACGAGACTTTCATCATGCAGCCTCACTCCAGCAGTAAAAAGAGGGACCACTGCTGGATGTGTCACATTTTTATTGTAATTGTTTCTCAGCACTGGGAGAAAAATGAAAACAGTAATTCTTGACATCACAACAAGTATGTTGGTACTTCTACTTTCACTGGATGTGTTCATCATCACTTCATCTCTGCAGTTTGATTGAATGGATTCATCAAGGAGGTTGTTTTTCAGAAGCATTCTTTTGTTTGTTCACTGTTGGATGGATAACTCAAAAAGTTTGTGACTGATTATGATGAAATTTTCAGGATGGATGTTTGGTGATACAAAGAACATGTGAAAGCTTTAAGCATTGTTCATATTTTCCTCGATTCTTGTCAAGCTGAAGGTCTTTGAGCTCTCAGAGCCGCCGTATCTCGAGACTGTGAGATTCGGCCACGTGTGAGGGACAAAAGAGACTCTGAATAGAATAAACAAATCAAACTCCTCGAAAGAAAAAGGCAGAACCAAATAAAGACCTGACTCAATGTGAAACTTAAAGATAAAATTATGATGTGATTTGAGCATCGAATGGAAAACAGCAAATGCTCTTAATGATAGACCCACATGGACTTTATGGCCAATAGTGCAAAACAAACTCTTACAGCAGGATTAGCATCAATTTAACTGGTTTCAAAACACTGTGAGGTTCAATAAAGCAGTGAAGAAAGCCTGACTTGAAGTGTCTCCGTCACAAAACCCCAGATTAGCCATTTAATTGACTTCATCTCTCTGACACCTAACGTGGGACTTTCCCCGCCAATCTGCTTGAGTTGTGGAGCTTTTGTGTTGACTTTGGATTCATTACAAGGGAAACCGAAGCCAATAGATTTGATGCACGTTGAAAGCTTTCAACTCGGGGGAAGAAGGTCCCTGAAAAACAAGCATCTGTCTATTTATGTTGAAGCTCAAGACCGGTGGTTGCGTTGTTTTGTTTGAAATAGCACTCGCCTCTAAATGCTTCCTCTAAAAGGAGTCGCTTGCATCACTCACAGTCCAGCGAGATGCGCTCGGCAGATGAGAACCGACAGATGTCTCTGGGCATAACTCGGCAGCACACTGATGGAGAGGAGAGCAGGAGGAAGGTCTGTGATGCAGCAGTTTTCTGAGAGATTCCCGCCCTCCTCTGGCAGAGGCGGCCAACTGCACTGTAACCTGACATGAGAGGAGTCGCCTCAGCGAGGCGTCTCACGGCTGCCAGCTGAACTTGAGCACACAGAGAGGTATTTCCCCAAGGAGGGCAGGCGAGGTGTGAGGGTTCAGGGTAAAAAGAGTGAATGCTGCAATCGAAAAAGGCCTCAAATGTGTACAGAAGTAACCACCAGAGAGACATTAAGCAGCCTCTGACAAGCAAAATCCTCAACAAATACTAGAAATCGAATCTTTTCCTGGTGAGGTTTGGATTTCCTTGCCCACGTGTCACGTGCTTGGTGATGTGTCGGCCTCAGCTCGAGGCTCAGGGCAGCATCGTGTTTGTATTGTAACCTGAGAGGATGTTTTGCAATCTGCTCGCTTCCAATCACGGCTGACGAGTCCCCCGGGGGTTCGGTGAAAGGCGGACAAGTTGGACTAATCGTTGCTGCTTGGGTTCATTTTTGAGCGGTTTAACAGCGAGGCGTCTCCCCGGAGGGTTCACAGGGTGATATCACGCATCTGGGATCAATTGTTCGCATCCAATTAATCGCACCAGTCCGACGTGCTGCCGTTTGTGGAGGGGACGTGGTTCAAGTCAGCACAGCCACAAGAGTTGGTCAGCCGTCCTGCTGCTCGCCCTGCTCATTTTCCCTCTGTGATCTGTGCAGAGCGAGGCTTTCTTCCGAGGCCCTTAGCCCGGAGCTTGTGCATATTGATCTTTTACAACTGCCCTCCAATACTAGACCAAAGAGTGGCATGCTGCAATCAGCTGTGTGAGCAGCATCGCAAATGAGCTTGGGGGTGGAGGGGGGAGATGTAGAGGGGGGGAGAGAGAGAGAGAGAGAGGGAGAAAGAGGTAAAGAGGTTGCCTGCATGAGTACATTGAGGGAGAGACGGAGGGGGAGTCGGGAGGTGTGTGATGGGAGGGTGGAAAATGGGGGAGATGGTGTGCATTGGGAGGAGGAGGAGGAGGAGGAGAAGGAGGAGGAGGAGGAGGAGGAGGAGGGGTGTAGTGCTGCAGTGGAGAGAAGTGAGAGGAGACTGCAGTCTCTGCTCATGAGAGAGATCAGGCTATGTTACAACAGGGCTGAGCAACTGAAGCCCAAGCCACTTATTGATATTGGATGGGCCGCCCCACGCGGGGGAACACCACATCAGACCGGTGAGTCCCGTTTTCAGCGTCTCCTCGGCTTCGGCTGCACTGATGTCACACGGATGTAACGCGGACGCACAGCTGAAGTGCGGCTATCGCGCAACTGCGTTCCTCAAACTCGATGATCTGTGATAAATGGCTGTAGTGTGACGGCGATCGCCCCCCTCCCCCCCCCACCTGAACGATGTCGGTGCCGCTTTTGTTTTCTCCGCTGTTGTGGCTGAGTGATGCCGGCTGGCCGGCCGGCGCTGAGCTGCAGAAATCTCAGGCAGATAAGAACTGAGTGTTAATGGCACAAAGGTAAAGAAGGAAGAAAAAGGGAAGGTAGGCTGGGAGAGGCGGGGGAGAGGGGGGCAGCGATGTGGTATGTTTTATTCACTCTCAATCGCTCTCCTCATCAGGATGCCAGTAAACATCGATCAGTGAGTTACATAGTAGTTATGGAAGTTGGTGTTTTTCAGAAATCTTCCCTGAATTTCACAGCAGTGCAACTGAAGAATTCCTGAGTCGGCGCAGGCATATTTCTCTCTAATAGCTAAAAGTTTGCTGGTAACTCCCACACATCGCGGCTCAGCGGGTGCAGCCTGTTTTCATATCATCCCCTCGCCTCACTAACCCCCCCCCCCCTCCCTCCCTCCCTCCTCCTCACCACGCTGGGTAGTGACACTGGCCTTGAGCCAGTTGCTTATTTGATTGGCTGGTCACTCCAGCCGTAGACAGGGTTGTGGGCAATCGCGGATAGCTGACAGACACTATCAGGATTGCTTAGCAACAATGATCCGCCGGACTGCTGCGCTCGCGGCCTCGGCTGTACAGTCAGACTGCGAAGCACCACGAGCCCGACCCCCCCCCCCCGAAAAAAACACGAAGAGAAAGTCTCTGAATTACATGTTTTGGATTTCAATATCTACCGACCGGCGAGCGGTGGCGGTGGCGGTGGCGGTGGCGGCGGCGGCGGCGGCAGTGGCGTGACGTCATGTTGTGTTTCCCGGAGGGCTGATGGCTCAGTTTTAATTTGCAGTATGGATATCCTCACATGCACCTGTGCGCCTCAGATCCAGATTGAGATTGGCTGCACGCTTTCACTCCAGCAGAGGAATTGTGATAGTAGTATCCATGAAACCCTGCTCTGTTTGGACTGTGCCTTCATGTAACAGTAGATGGAGATAGTTCAGTCAGATCGTTTCTCTGTCAGTGCTGCTGTATTGAACACACACTCACAGTCACACATTCAAATAGACGTTTGCTTTATCTCCCGTTCACATCTGCACTGCTGTGTTCTTTCTATATCAATCATCGGCTTCCCTGCTCAACTCCACGCTCGCTTCACAGCTGGAGCACCAACAATAAACCCACTCTGTGATGTACTTAAGAATAAAAAGGGAGGAAAACGTATTAAATTTCCTCTGCGAGCACATAAATCTATGAGTTTCATGACCTCCTCTGACAGAAAACGTCCCCCCTTCTGAATTTTTCACCCCGAAGCAAAAGCAAAACAAACACCCGGAGACGTCAGAGCCGCAGGACAAATAAACGGCTGTCAGGACGGCGGTTGTTCGTTGGCGCTGCGTGGAGCTGGTGGGGAGCTCAGTCACATAAAGGCAGCGGCTAAATCAGATGGTTCACCGCCGCTGCCGCCGGCAGCAGTCCGGCGAGCGGCTCCCAGACGTGCGTCTCACTGCAGTGAAATAAATATTCCTGCTGACAGAAGTCAAACCTCCAACCTGAGCTCCTAGTGCTGCCGCCTGTTTGGGAGGTTTCAGGGGAAAAAAAGGGTGTTTTCTCTGCACCAGCTGATTAAAACTCAGTAAAAACTCAGCTGATGACTTAAAAGACTGCCTCCATCAAACCTGAACATAGAAACTCTTCTGCTCAGATGTTCACAGTGGACAAACACTCCTTCAAAGAGCAGGCAACAAATAATGTTTCCCTTGAGGCTGGAGAGTAAATTCGTTGTGTCAGCCACGAAAAAAATGGACTATTGTGGGCAGACACTTGTGTTTTTTCATTGGTCACTGATTAGCGGTGCGTCTCATTCTACTCTCCATCATCACGGTTTAGCTCATTCATTCTCAGGCCTGCAGCTATCGGCCACTAATTAATTCTCAAGTCACTAAAATGTCAAGAAACTTTAAGAGATTGCGGCCGACAGTCTCCGAGCTCCGAGGATGAAACCATCAATCTTTATTCTTTTACGTTAGAACAGACAGAAACTGAGAAGGCGCAACAAAGGAATGTTCATTTGAGTTTTGAATGAGTTATTTTTGAGATTGAGATGAGAAATATTTTATTCTCTGGAGTAAAAGATGCAATCAAATGACTAAACTGCTGCTACATTTACAATAAATAGGAAGTAACATAACTTGCAATGCAAACATAATAACAAACTTTGTCTCCAGCTCACAAACTGGTGTGAATTTTGCCTGGAAACTTGACAAATTAGTAAGTGACGAAACCTGCTGGAGCTTTTTTTTACTAGTTACTGAATCAAAAAAAGTAGCTTGGAAAAGAATCTTTTGTGCTTCTCTTGGTTGTCTCTTTCAGTTTCTTCATACTGTGTCCTGCCTGTAAAACTGCCTTGTTGCTGCGTTGCATTGACTGAGCTGTGAACACACTTTTTTTGGAGGGAAGATGCTCTATGAGCTTGATGTTCACAGTTCTTGGAAAAAAAGCATCAGTCGAGATGAACGAGAAAACACGCGTAAGCAGCCGACTGCTCTTATGAAATGATCAGCTTCTGGTGTGTTTAGTCGATAATAGTGGTTACACAGTGACGCATTACTTTATATTGACTTTAAATTGCTTATTAGCCACTCAAATCTTATTAGATAAGACAGCAAACAAAAGGTTTTGGGGTTGTTGACATCAGACATTGTTATTTCAAACATGCAACACAGCAAAAGCCTAAAATCTCATTAAATCAGCATCCGTCTTGTAAACACAGTGAACCAGTTGTACACGAGTTGTGTATTTAGCTTTTAACACTGATCCTACACCACACAGACACACACACACACACAGACAGATTGAAGGCTTTCCACTGAGCACTGTCGGCCCTCCGTCTCATGTCTGTATGAGACAGATCAGGATGATTGTGTCGAGGTTCCAGTCCTCCGTCTTCCTCCTTCAGCAGCTGCGCTCCCGTCCTCCGGCAGAGATCTGCTCGACTCCTCTCCTCTCCTCTTTTTTTTTTTTTCGTGGGAACTTTCACTCCTCATTCTCTGATAAATCTTTCCAGATATAGTTTCATCTGTGGCTCTCATTCAGGTTTGGAGGACAGATTATCTCCTCAGCCTCTGCTTATTCTACCTGTACAATAAAGTCCCACATCATCGGCATAACAGTCTCAACTTTCGTGGCTTTCACGTCCAGTTAGACATCTCAGTTGGAGGTTTGTGCACACTGACAAAGCTGATTTCTTTTTAATCTCTCACTAAAGATTAACGCGGTTGCTTCGGGTGACTCATATATCTGCTGAGCACCATCTGCTTTTCATGCTCTCTGCGTTTCACTGAGTTCTAAGAGCCTGTTGCACCTCTTAAGGTCATCATCTCACAAGCCAACAAAACTTCATTTTCGTCAGACGCTGCAGCAGGAAGAGCGGTGGCTACTCATAAGCAGGTTTATACTCATTATATGATCCTTAACAGTGAATTGCAAAGGTTCAACTCTCCTTTTTTGAGGCGCTTTGACTCGTTCGTGACCTTTAAAGCTGCACGAGACACCAAGATCGCACCAAGATTGCTACTTAATTTCATTTTTTTACCTTCTCATTCTGACGAGACATAAAAAGGTCATTCGAATTTACTTTTAAGCAGCAGAACAAATATATGAAATAAGTAAAGGTGAAGGTGGAAGTTGTCAGGACTTTTCTCATTGTCACAAGAATAAAGGCCAGTAAATACTCAGTGAGATGCGTTTCTGTCTCCTAAACATCAGTTTTTTTTCCTGCTGCTCTTGTTTCCGACACTCATCTGTCACAATAATTTGTCCTTTTGATGAGCAGCCGATTGAGGACGAGATGCAGTCGAGTATCTTGTGACGTACAAACTGTGACCAAACCAAACTTTGTTGTTCTTCTCGTGATGGCATCTTTGCATGTGTGCCTCATATTCAGTCTGATTGCAGTGTCACAGACTGGCCTCAGGTCTGTCCAAAAGCGTTTCTGACCCAGTCTCCCAATGTACTTGAAAACAATCCATAGTGACTCTCGCCTCTCCTCACACTTGACACTCTTCTTGGAGAAAAAGGGTGCGTGACAGTTCATCCATCATCCCAATCATAGTGCGGGATTGGACTTTCTTTCTGCTTGAGCTCTTTTACGGTTGAAGCGATTCTCAGCTGTGGACTAAAAGTGGACAATGCTGCTCCTGCACTGATTCTGTGTCCCTGCTTCCAACACAGTCCATCAATTCATTTGATGCCACTTTTGTGCAACTGATTAATGAGTGAGAGCAAATCCTTCAATAATACTTTTAAGAATTACATTAATGTTGCCTTTAAGAACAGAAACACACTTCATTTTTTCAGATATTTATGTGTTTTCTTGCCTCATTTGGACAGTTTGATGCAACCGAGGGATTTCAGACTTCCTTTACTCAACATCAACTTTCTTCTTTACAGTTTACAACAACTTATCTCGGGCTGCTGGAGCAGTTTCAGCCCGGACAGCAAACACACAATCACATATGACCACATTCACACCTATGAACAATTTAACGTCACATCTTGAGCTCACGTATGTAGTTCTGAGATCGTGGGCGGAAGAACATGAAACCTTGACACATCTATTCCTCTACGCTTGCCTCTTCAGCCTGATACCAACTTGTTTGTCACAATGTTGTGAAGCTTCAGTCAAAGAAAATATAATTTTTGAACAAAAACAAGTTGGTGTGCAAGAGAAAAATGTCTCGTCTTTACTTTTTGCTCTTCCACCACCAAATCTTCTCTCTGAGGTCATGACGTTGAACTCTGACGTTGTTCATTGCTGTTATTCTTCCCGCTCTCTTTGCGCCTCAGGGACGCTGCACCTAGTCTTTGACAATGAAGTTCAACCTGTTCAGAAAGACCCCGAGCATGGCGGCGTCCGAGCCGACCACCGCCGCCGCCACCATGACCATGGCGCCCACCCCGGGCGTCATCTCCACCGCCGCGCCCGAAACCGGCGGCTCCGGCGGCTCCGGCAACAACACGGAGATCAACAAGAACGACATGTTCGAGGAGATCAAGAGCAAGTTCCTGAACGAAATCGACAAAATCCCCCGTGAGTCGTGACGGCGGCGCTTTTCCGCGCTCCTGCTCGGATCGTCCAGAAGGAAAACACCAAAAGTACAAACCGCTTGTGTCTCGTTTGTGTTTTCCTCCGACAGTCCCTCCCTGGGCTCTGATTGCCATCGCTGTGGTGGCCGCGTTGCTCATCCTCACCTGCTGCTTCTGCATAATCAAAAAATGCTGCTGCAAGAAGAAGAAGAACAAAAAAGGGAAGAAGGGCAAAGATGGCTTCAACATGAAGAACATGCAGGGTGGTGAGGTACGGCGCCTCGATGCTTTTGGTGACGTTTTAGCTTCTTATTTGCAACAACAAATTCATCCAGTCTAGTTTTCTTTATGGCATTTCTGGCTTCAAATTTTCTATGACTGTGGCTAACCAAGTTTGATCTTTCACCAGCAGCTTTTTTTAGCCCAGGCTGTAGAGGACACAAGGAGAGCTCTCTTCCCCTTCATTTACTCGATGTTGTTGTTGTGCTGGTTCAGACGTGTGGTGTTTTCCATTGTGGGCCGCGGTGAAAAATGACACACTTTGTTATGAGCTGGCAGTGAATAATGAGCGCCATGATGTGGGAAGTTTTCTCTCTTTGTTTTTGCTCCTTCTCGAGATGGAAAACAGGAAAACGCTGGATTTCTAAATTAATTTTAATGGATGAAGATGTAAAAAAAACGGGGCTTTTGAAATCCAAGTGTGACCAATCGGATGATAAATGCTCCGAAAAAAGGGTTAATTTGCCGACTAATCAGTTCGCATCACTGTAGATTGTGCGGCGCCCGGCTGACAGTTAATTAAAGTAATCAATTGCTTGTGTTTGAATTTATTGCTGTGAGTCTGAAACAGGCGTGTCATTTCTCATCATAATTGTGACGGTGGTGGTGGTGGTGTTGATTGCCTCTCTTTTTGTAGTGTGTTTGGTGTCTTGTGAGTTGAATCTCTTCCTCTCTCTGCTCTCCTCCTTTCTCCTCCGCTTTGTGTCTTGTGTGTGCCTCGTGTTTCTTGACTGTGGTGGACTCCCGCTCTACGGTAGGTGGATAGCTCACGCTGACGCTCTCTGGCCCCCTTCCCCGGGGCGGAGGGGGGTTTCATGGAATGAAAGTCGTAGCTTCCTTATGCTTCTTTACTTTCTTGTTTGTTTGGGTTTTTTTTTTAGTCCTTCCCACTTTTCTTTCACTCAATTTATTCTTTTGGTTATGATAGCTTGAGAATGAATCGATGGAAAGCTATGATGTGCTCCATAAACCCCAGAGAGGAGAGTCTAACCATCTAACACATTGTACCTGGGACAATGTAACTGTAACCAATATGCAAAGTATTGGGATCAGAGAAAAAAAAAACGTTGATGTGCAAGAAACTGTTAACACTATTAATCTGTGCATGTGACGAAGGGCATGGTTGGTTGTTTGGGAGACGTGGAAACGGTGATGATAAAACTGCATGACGAGCCCAATCTCTCCTTTTTTGATGGTAACACTCAAGGAGGAGCAGGTAGGAGGTGGAGACACTGGATGGCACGAACAGAAAACAGCCAAGGTCACTTTGACGGAGATGGAGAAATTCAATTACCAGTCTGCAGCAAAGAGACTTTGCATTATTCAAATAGCTCACTGTGCCCTTTAAACCCGAACTGTAAACTCTCATAATGCGAGTTGTTAACACCACATAAGCTTAGAAGTAAATAGCGCATAAAAATTCAACACCCTGAAGTGTTTATCTGACTCTAAACAAGCTGTAGGTTTACTGCTAGCTGAGGTTGTGCAGGGGTGTCAAACTTGTGGTTCCTGAGCTGAAACTGGACCAGGAAAAGAAGAAATCGCAAAACAGCACATTATATAGAAACGAAACTTTGAAGAATCTCGTTGCTGTTCCTATTCTGTCCACAGGGGGTCGCATAGAATTTAGTTTTCAAATGACTTTTAACTGATTTTTCTTTTTTTCACCTTTGCTCTGCACTTTAGGCAGACCCAGTTCTCACCAGCATTTGTTAAACAGTGCATCATGGGTAATTTGTCACTGGAATATTCACACAGACGAAACATGAAGGAAAACTGGAACTTGAGGCCAAACTGGGATCTAGTGACTGATGATTATTTGGTTGGATGACATGAATACAATTTGTTTCAGAGAGGCAGAAGATGGTGCTAAACTGGACTGAGTCCACATCAAGTTCACACTCTGGTCCACCAAAACCAGTGTGGAAACACTCCGAAGCTCAGAACTGAACAGTAGATGGCAGCAGCACCTGTTAATCGGAACAGTGATGCTAACTTAGTGCGAGCAAAGTAGTGTTAGCAGACAGACAGAAAGTTTTTTTAATAGTAGCTGTTTGAGTCTCAACTGAGAGAAAAAAAACTTTGTGTTGTTTCTATTTTACAGGTTATTTTACTGTTCGTTTGGTTTGTATTGGTCCAGCATGTCTAAGATGAAGTTCATCTGTTTGTGGACCCCCCAGAAAAGATGAGTTTGACACCCCTGATACAGAGTTTATTAGAAATCAGTTTTAAATGCCCTTTCAAACACAATATTCCGACATTTATCTTCTGTTTTTTTCTGGACAACTAAAATCTGATAAAAAAAACAAAACAAAAAACAACTTTTGTGAAAAGACCCCCCCCCCCCAAATAATCTTTCATCTGAAGGCTGAGGTGCTTGTTGCCCCCTTTAGTGGAACTAGCATGCAATGCCTCCACTGACTCTGGCTGTCACTGTACTGCTCAAGCATGACCAAGGACCTTTGAAAAGCACTGAGGCGACGAGGCCAACACAGTTATCCTAAAAGCACAAACATCTCTTTCCGCGCTACCGGCCCATGTTTCTCCACACTGTCAATGATCCAATGATACATGCTGGGTTTTTATCATCAGGTGCTGTGCAGGTAAGCAGTAACCAAGAACGTGTATCTCCCACATAAAAGCTCCTGGAGCTGCGGTGTCTGTGGCATGCTGGCTGTGATGGGGGTGTGGCCCTGGATCCCGAGTGGCGGCGCTCCGGCGTCTGACGCTGCGTTGTGTCTTGTTGCCTCTGCGCCACAGAAACACCAGGATGACGACGACGACGAGGGAGAGACCGGACTGACCGAGGAGGAGAAGGAGGAGGAGGAGAAGGAGCAGGAGAAACTGGGGAAGCTGCAGTACTCCATAGATTACGACTTCGAGAATACGAAGGTGTGTGTGGCTTGAATTGCATCAGATCGATTGTTGGAATCAGATAAAACCTGAAATGAGACAATTGTCTCCGCCTGCGTAACCTCAGGTTTCACTTAACTTTCCATAAAAGCTTTTAAAATGTAGGTTTTTTTGTGCTGCAAAACTGGAAGAAAACAGGAAAAAGAGGAAGCTGCATTTTCCGATTCTGCTACTGATGAACAGAACAGAGCAGCTCTATATTTGACTTAAGCTGTGTCGTTTCCTCTGTACACATCATAACGCCCGTTTAATCACATTAGAATATAAATTTGTAGAAGTTTAAGACCTGTGACTCCCAGCCTGGAGCATTTGCACATTTTAAAGTAAAAGGTTAAGAAGAAACTTTCTAGAATCTGGAGCTGATCCAGCTTTTATTTTGAAAGCAGGGTCAGCTCCAGCTGACCCAGCTGGAACTTGTTTTTAAAAGCTCTTGCCTTTTTTTTCCTTGCTGCATTTTGCATCACCAGAAAGTTTGAAGGAGGACATTTGACGCGTCTTTCAGAAGAAATTTGAGGATTCTCCTGTGAGGGCAAATTATTGAGATTATTGAGATTATTGATAAAGTGTTTTCAAAGTGTCTTGGAAATGTGAAAGAAAAGTCCCACGATGAATCGTCCATTGCTGAAAGAGAACAGATGGAAACTTCGCGTTCATCGCACATTCGTTGACTTTTCATGATTCTTCTTCCAGCATGACGGCACAACATCAACAGTGGAGGATTAATGCAGACATCCAACATCAAAATTAGGCAAGAAACAGACAGAGAAAGGACTGCAGTCGCATTTGGGGTGTTAAATGTGTTTACATTGTGTTGAATGGGCCACAAGACAAATATTCACCTTCCCTCCAGCCGTGTTTGAGAAGCTTCCTCACCGTGACATTGAAGAAAACCTCCTGACACCCAGTATGTCTCCAGTCAGCCAGGACACTTGTTGTGATTGATTGGCTGCATCGAGCTGTCAGCGGGTTTTATATAACCAGTCTGGGGCTGCGACCTCGCCGCGACTTCTTCTCTCTCTCTCCCTCGGCGCTCTCGCCTCTCACGGCTCTCCCGCCTCTCCTCTGCTCACAGCTCACCATCGGCATCCTCCAGGCCGCGGACCTCATGTCCATGGACTCGGGCGGGACCTCCGATCCCTACGTCCGAGTCCTGCTGTTACCCGACAAGAAGAAGAAGTTCGACACCAAAGTGCACAAGAAGACTCTGAACCCCGTCTTCAATGAGACTTTTGTGTTCAAGGTGAGTTTTTAATGCGCGTTTGGATGCGGAAAGTTTTGATCTCCTGCTTCTGAATGAATACGAACAGAAGCAGCAGCAGCAGAAGAAGAAAAAGACCGATCGAACTTTTGGTAATTCTACAGAACAAGTTGAAAATTTGAAGAATATGCACATATCATCACTGTAACCCCCCCATGCTCCCCCCACAGCGTGCCAAGTGTAGCGGGTCTGACTATGTCTTGTCAGGCCTGTCTGGATGTGTGTGTGGAGCCGCTGGCCTGTGCAGCCTCCATGCAGCTTTTCCCTGTTCCTGCTAATAAGGCCCACTGAGACTTTCCGAGGGGCTCAGGGTCAAGCTGGAAGCTCTGCCAGGCTGCAAGTCTGCAGCAGGCAGTGACCGAATATATCCGCGCTGGCCGCTCCGCCTCACAAGTGTTCAGCTCCACACCACATTGTCGTTTTCTCCATCGAGATACATCCAAGATATCATCCCAATTTTAAGTTGTTGTTAGAGTAGTTTAGCCTCTGGTGGTTTCCAAAGACATTGATGTTCCAGTTTAATATTAAAACCAACTATTTCTGTATTCTTATATTCTTCTAATATTTATCATGTTTTTCTGTCGTTTATTTGCTTTGAGCACGTCTTTTCTTGTAGAACACAGAATTCATGAATATCAAATATTCTTCTCATGGTCGGTTTTATCTGAGAGAAGAGGTTTTAAAGAGATTTGTTATCAGAAAACTTCATGTAAAGACAGAAGGTCATTGGCACAGCTCTTCAAAATGCAAAGGACAGAACAAACACGCTCTTATTTTTCATTTGGAGCCAAATTTGGAAGGATCCTAGAGTGTGTGATTTGTGTTTTTCTGGAGCAGCTTCCCTATGAGGAGCTGGGGGGGAAGACACTGGTCATGTCGGTCTTTGACTACGACCGATTCTCCAAACACGACGTCATCGGCGAGGTGAAGCTGCCCATGAACACCATCGACCTGGGGCGGCCCATCGAGGAGTGGAGGGACCTGGAGAGCGCCGACCAAGAGGAGGTGTGACGCAGAATTACGCTGATAGATGTCACAGTTCTCCGTCTTCTGGCCAAAGACATTCGAGATTTAGAGCTCAACGTCATGCAAGGCTCAGTGTACCTTAATGTTTGCTCGTCTGAAGTGTTTAATGTCACATAAGAAGAACAAACACATTACATGTATGACAAACAAATATATATACAAAAGACAACAAGATAATTGATTAGATAACATTGAAGTATTCTAAACAGACCACAAGACAGCAGCTTGGCAGCTCTCCAGACTGTCAGTCATCCTTCATGAGAGCCAATGGACTTATGATGGGAAGGACGTTAAAGTAACATTCAACTAATGATGGTGTTCAGTCGATCCAACTGCAGATATCAGTCTGTGGTTTTGTGTTCATTCGGGAGCACAAACGTAGTGCAGATTGCAGTGGAGTCAACACAACAATATATTGTGACAGCACAACGACACTCAGATTCGTCTCCAGCTGCGTCAATCGGTGGCTGTTATGCGACAGCAGTGGGCCCAAAGTGACGTTTTTATTCTAAGTTTGAGGATGAAATAAGATATTTAGATTGTTTTTTTCCTTCTTGTACGATGTTGTGATTTCCTTTATCTCTCTGGAGCAAAATAATCTCCTTTGTCGTCTGTGTTGGTTCATGACTTTGATACTCAGAGCCATCGCAGGAAAGCAGGAGACACCCAGACGATAACTGACAGTGTCGTGCGTCAGCCTGTCCTTAGACAGGCCGTTTGACGAGCACGCGTTTGTCGTTTCTGTCCACTTGCTCAGCCTGAGAAACTGGGAGACATCTGCATCTCCCTGCGTTACGTCCCCACCGCCGGCAAACTCACCGTCTGCATCCTGGAGGCCAAGAACCTGAAGAAGATGGACGCCTGCGGCTTATCAGGTACACAAATGGCAGAAATCAGTCAGAGGTACTCTGATTCAGGCAGGATGTGTCGGAGAAAAAGACTGAAAAGATTTTATTCTGAATATTTATGATCACAGACAGAAGTGGGAGTCCAAAACGACGTGTCCGACTCTACAAGCTGTATTACCAAGAAACATTTAGTCTTCCAGTCCAAAAACCCTTTGACCGTGCAGAAATACACCTTTTTTGTTCATTAACCACATATTACAAGAAGTGAAGAAGGAATAATACAGAAAACTTTATGGATAAAAGTAAAATAACTCTACGTAAACAAAGAATCCCTCTTGTTGATTGACCGTGCTGACGCTGTTTCCAGATCCTTACGTAAAGATCCAGCTGCTGCAGGGGGGCAAACGCCTGAAGAAGAAGAAGACCACCGTGAAGAAGAACACCCTGAACCCCTATTACAACGAATCCTTCAGCTTTGAGATCCCGTTGGAACAAATGCAGGTAAAGAGGAAGTCATAAAGCTTTTCCCCGAGGCTTCGTCGGCTTTTAATGATACAACAGAGGAGTCATGTTTTGTTTGTTTGCTGTCTCTCTCTCTCTCTCTCTCTCTCGCCGCGCTCCCAGAAAATATTGGTGGCCGTCACGGTGTTCGATTACGACAAGATCGGTAAGAACGACGCCATCGGCAAGATCTTCGTGGGCAGCAAGGCGACCGGCTTGGGTCTGAAGCACTGGTCCGACATGCTGTCCAACCCCCGCCGCCCCA
This sequence comes from Malacoctenus gilli, assembly GCA_032164315.1. Taxonomy (NCBI): domain Eukaryota; kingdom Metazoa; phylum Chordata; class Actinopteri; order Blenniiformes; family Labrisomidae; genus Malacoctenus; species Malacoctenus gilli. Next base: position 14,520,022 of record JASSRZ010000072.1, read on the forward strand.
TCGCTCAGTGGCACGTGCTGCAGCCGGAGGAGGACATCGACGGCCAGCTAGCGTCCCTGAATGCAAAGAAGTAACACGCGCCACCAACCAGCTAATGCACTAACTCAGAACCGCCCCCACCCCTCCCAGCCCCCCCCCTCCCTCCCTTCCCCTTACTTTGCATGAATCCTATGACTTAACACATGACGGCGTGTCATGAATCCTGCTCAGCAAAAAAGAGACATCTTAAAAATATCTGCTCACTCACGGTTTTAGTCGGAAGAAACTCTTTTCAGGCATCCCATTCGACACGTTCGTGTGTACGTGTGCGTCGGCGAGCGGCGTCGAGTTTTCGGGTGACTGGCTCGTGAATGATCGACTTTTGGTCTTTCTTTCGTTCGAAGAAACTGATTCTTAGGGTGCTGACATGAACGAGCGTCTGGGCGAAGACAATGCTGGAGAAATAAAGAACAAAAAAAAAAGAAAGAAAAAGCTTTAGTTTAGTTTAAAAAAGAGCATGCTTTACTTACCTCCCCACTGCTCTGCATTCACCACACCCACTATTGTATCTCGCTAATAAGTGTGCTATAACTTGCAATAGAGAGTTCTGTAGTATTGGGTCATTTCCTAGAGTCAGTTTAAGTCTATTTATGCAAAAAGATTCAACGGAGACTGAATCCAGTCGAGCTCACCGAACGCAGCGACTGACGTCGCAAACATTAGGTTCGATTTTACTTTTCCGCCTCATACTTGATGAGGAAACGGTGCGGCAGGACACGGCATCGCGGGGCCGGCGGCGGCGTCGGGCCCCCTCCCCCCCGCCGCTTCTTTTCTGTTGCCGTGACGGCACGTCTATGCATTTAGCTTCCAACACTCATCTCTGTGTCTTCAGACGGACGTAATGTAGGACGGGTGTACATGGGTGCCTTCCTGAGACGACACTTTGAGACGCGCGGCGGGTTCGGTTGTTTACGCGGCGGGCGATTGAATGTCACTCAGAAAAAGCTGTCAGGGACGCCGGGAATGTGCCATCGCAAGTCTGGCGGGAGGCGCGTTGACCGCTTGGATGTAAAAGCTCACTCCTCCCTGGGAGACGCGGGGGGGTTACCAACGATGTTCTCAACAATTCACTTGTGTTTGGACGCCGCCGTTGCTTCGAAAATATAAACAGTGCCATCATTTTACTTTCCATCGCAGTGATTCAATGTCTGACTGGAGTTGCAGCCGACGCGGCGCACTTCAGCCCGCTTCAGTCGAACACAACACGAGGATTCGTGTCAGCGAAGTTTTTATAGAGAAGTGCGTTTGAAATGAATGTGGATCAAAAAAGGGAAGTTTGTAGAGTCTGAACACGCCCACTGCTCCATCACACATATACTACAGTACAGTACGATACAACGCAGGACAACACAGTACAATACACGTGGCCTGGATCATTTGCTTGAACCAAATAGAGCTGCAGAATTGAGCATGTATCATGCCTCGCAGTGTTTCATGTTGTCTGAATCGCTCAATTAAAAAAACACAAGCTTTGTGATACAAAAGTGCTGCGACATGACGGTGATACGACGCTTTCTCTGACACGCAGGGTATCGAGGCAAAAAAGGACACAAAGGCGTTCACTCTGAGAGCAAAAAAGGAACTCATGTGGTTTGAATTCGTCTTTTTCAGGTTGTTGCTGAAATCTGATAGTCCTGCGATTAGTTTAACTCCCCTCTGATCAGGCTGCTCACACTGAAATCCACAAATGAGCAAAGAACGAGCTAATCTGTGGATTCTGAATCAGTCTTTCTTTGTGTCATGATAGTGTTTAACATTAAAATAAAGATTGATGAAACTGTAAACATAGTTACTGAACCAGGAGGAACTCAAACGTTTTTCTGACACATATTCAGCACAAATATAATCAGAAACTAGATTGAAACTAATGAAATAGTAAAAACAAACTCACGAATTCTTCTGTAGTTACTCCACCATGCAACAAACCTAATTGTTGGCTTTAACAGAATGATGTGATTTAAGTCATCTTAGAGAGGTCGAACCAGAGATGTTTTTCAAAGTAAAATATATCATGTTAATGGACTCGCTTAGTTCTTGACTACGACGGAAGCTTTTAGCAGCAGCGAGCTTCACAAAACGTCCAAACGCCTTTTTTGCCTCCATACCGTGGTCAGACGAAAGCAAACAGCAGCACACTGATCCGTCCATCCACAGTCCTCCTCCTTTCTATTGTTGACATCAGGCACCGCGCAAATTTGTTAATAGGCTCCCGCATGTATTTACAAAATGATGTAAATAGTAGCATGTTTTAAAGAGGAAAGCATAATTATATTGTGTATGTGTGTTTGTGTTCTTGTGTCATCTTTTGATAATAAAACGGAGTAAAGAAAAAAAAAGAGTGCACTGACTGCAAAGTGTATGTATTTTTGCTGAATGGGACCGAATGTATGTCTGAAGTATTCACGTTAGGACACCACGAATCAAAAGCAGGGTTGATTTACGTGCCATGTGAGAGGATCCACCCGGTTTCCACGTTGCTGCATGACATGTCCGGTCTCCCGTCATTGTTTGTATGTGTCTCCCTGTGCTAAAACTCTGTCCTCAAAGTCTTTCTCGGGCTACAAGTCACGTACCGATGCCTCCGTTTCTGAACGCGAACGCCGTTTCCTTTTGGGTCGCTGTCACGAGTCGATTGTATATAATATAACACAGGAGAATATTTGCCGGCTCCTTAATTTTCTAAAGAAGTGTACCGTAAGTGTTTCCTTCATTTAATCCTGCCAGATGAGTATCAAGTCTTAGTCCAATATAGATACAGTAAACAAACAAACTGACTTGTAGCTCCTTTTTATTCATTTAACATCACCTCCTCATCTTGTTGCAATTCAAACTGATCCTGCTCTCCTCGTCTTTGTATAGAACGACTCAGTTTTAGTTCCTTTTGCAGGATTTATATCTGTTCACTGTTCTCTGAAACATTATAGCAGCATATTATTAATGCTGCCTTCTTCAGTAGGTCCAGTCTGGTGATCAGGCAATTAATAACGTCGTCAGTGCACACGCTCCTCTCTGAATGACGCGTCACTGCGGGTGATGGATTGCAATAGGATGAGCTGATGTTGTGTCACCTGTGCATGCCCTGAGATATTGATGCTGTGTCCGTGGTGACGTTCCTCTGGGTGGGGGGGCCGATGTGTGTTTTCTCCACATCTGCTTTTCAACTCGCACTCATTAACCACCCGACAAAAGCTTTACTCACACACGTTTTGAGCAGCGCTAAGCCTCTCGACAGTGCGTTTCATCTTTCAGACGATAATCTCGCCACAGAATCTCGCTCCGTTTGAGAGCGTGAGAGGAAGACAGAAGATTCATTCACTCTTTTTGTGTTGTTGTCCATTCGAGGATCTATTCGTCAGATCCAAACACCGCTTCCACTGAATGTGTCAAAGCCTCACTTTGCCAATTTGATTCACCCCATTTGTTGCGTTGTGCATTCCCGGCCGCAGAGCCCTCCTCTCTCTCTCTCTATCGGTGTCTATCTGTTAACGGATGGTATCACTTCACTGCAAAGCAGGCAACAAAATCCCTGTCTTCCTGGGTCTCACGTGCTGTCTGGAAGCATCGAGCCGACCCAACAGTGCAAAATTGACATTCAGATGCAATACTGCCAACCTGCTGCTTCAGTAGTAATCCTCCTATCGTCATGATCTTCTTATGTGAACGTAGCCATAATACAGAGCATCCAAAGACCTGATTATTATCTCCCTCACCCACATATTCACCTACCGAGCAACATAGACAAAGGGAATGCTTGAATGTCTCTCTTGACTCTTGTTTTGTCTTGTTGTAGAGGTGTGTGTCAGTAGTCGTGCCTTTTTGTGAACTGCATGGTTTATTTCCGTACAAAATCCATGTTTTCCAGCAAAAACAAAACAAGCAAACTAAGTAAAAAACAAACAAACAAAAGAAGCTCCAACTCCTGTGTTCATACTTCACTCAATGTAGAACTGAAATACTCAAGGGAACCAAAAGATGGGATGTGATCAGGACATGTCTGTGTGTTGTCTAAATGTAACCATAGGAAATAAAGACATTTTAAGTAGTCCTGTGCTGTGTGTTGTTTCAATAGATTAGTGGGTTGCTTTACCGCTTATGACCAGTAGGTGGCAGTGCAAGCACGAGGGAAACGCCATGAATCTGAGCGCCGCAGTTTGACACAAGAACAGTGAGCAGAGCAAGGTAAATGGTGAAATGACACGTCCTTTCCTATGTTGCAGTGGTCTTTTGATCACGTGGTTGTGAGATATTGAAGAGAAATGAGATGCAGGTCGACATTTGATTTATGATTTTGTTTTCTTTTTGTGTCTTGAACTCTGTTTAAGTTGATTTTGCCGCCATAGTAAATTCGTTAACCCTTGAAAACTCGTGTTCTTTGACCCCTTGACACATCCATGAACCCAGAGATGACCGCTGCATACGAAGCAAGAGTTGCATCGTGCCCACCTGCAGTGAGGTTAAAACCCACGATTCCAGGAGGGGATTCTGGGGGCCCTTTTGGGGGGCATCCTGGACAGGTCACTCGTCCATCATAGTCAGGGTTTTTCCTGCGCTCAACACAGCGTAAAGCTCCAGCTGTGTTGATTGAGCAATCGATGTCCGACGGCAGCTACGTATTTTAACCGCAGTTGCAGTATTTTGCCACTTTGGGGCGCTATATTAACAGCAGTGCACCTGAGCAACTACAGAAGAAGAAACAGCTAATTGAGTTGTTCCAGTCTTTACAAGTTGTTCCTTTAGGCGTCCTGATTTTCTCTGGCGGATATAACAGACAGGTAAATATTGCTTGTTTTTTGTCATCCATTACTTCAATAAAGTTTCCTCCGCTCCATCGTAACATTTATGATTTTCTGGGGGCGACGGACTCATATGTGCGTCTTTTTCGCAAGTCTGATTGTCGGAGCTGTAGTGGCAAAAGGAAACGTCACTGCGTCGTCATTTACACCTGTGTCGAAAGTGCGGACTTGAAACTTTTTTTTTTTTTTTTACCATAACTTAAATGACCTTAATTAACACCTTGGTGCTGGGGGGTAAGCGCACAAACCACCTAACCTAATCACAAAGCACTTACTCATAGCTCAGATGATTATTCTAATTGATACAATGATTAGAAAAACAGTTTTGGCTGTGACGCAAACATTTAATAATTGTTTTTCTAGCTCCTGAAAGGAAGCGATTCACTTGTGGTGCCGCATGTCAAGGTGAGGCTTTGCAAATGTGGGATGACGCCGCTGCATTCCGGAGAAACGCCGCTCATTTATCATTCGCCGTCCCCGAGGAGTTGCGAGCCAGATTGGACTGTCTGCATGCAGTTGCCATGGTGATGCCTCAGCGCAAATACCTGCAAGATTTTGTCTACTTGTCTGCAGGGACGAGCTTGATAGCACTCCGAGGATTTATACACAGCTTACACTTACACTAAAAACTGCAAACGTATGGTATAAATCAGGATTTATTGCCGGAATGAGAATATATTATCACTGTACATAGATTTTCACCTCCAATAAAATGTGTCTTCTTCTCTCTGAGCACACAATCGAAAAGCAGGAATGATGCTTTCTGCATGACAACCAAACTTGGCTTGAGTTTCCAAAGTGTCTGCAGGAATACTGATGTAGATGGATTCACAGGAGCGATATGCGCTTTCATGTACGAGTAAAGGTATAAATATGGCTTCAAGTGTCCTCCTCTCCCTCCTCATCCTGCTTCGGGTCTCACTTGGAGAGTTTGGTGATGACTCGGATTAAAGCCCCGTTCTCGTCCTTCAGCCGCTGGTTTTCCATCTTCAGCTCTGCTTTCGCCTGAGGGAAGAGCACATAAAAACGGACTGTGGACATTTTCCTACAGGCTCATTGTTCCAGCGGGAACATCTGCAGTCAATAATGGTCGAGATAACAATTCCTCCAACCTACAATTGGCTAGAACTGGCAGGTCAGGACAGTTTTCCACTGAGTGGTATCTTTATCATCCTACGGAGGCCCTTAAGGGTCATGATTTCATTTGACATATTTTTGAGAACACAAGTTAACTTCAGCTGTTTCTTGACTTGGTATAATTACTATAGTGAGGAAAAAAACAGCTAATTTATGTCGCTGCTTGATCTGAACTGAATTTTGTTATCTAGAGAAAAGACTTATTTTCTTGAACTCACAAGGTTATTTCTGGCAAAAAACAAAAATAAAAATACCATTCAGCAGGTTGATCACAATCACCCATGTATGTTTAAAATGACCCTTTCAGGCTTCTGTACAATCCCAGCCGTGTCTGGTGTATAAATATTTGTTTTACAAGCTGTAAAATGCAACGTGTTCGCTTGCTATAGTTCATTAAGATGATCGTTATTCGTTGCAGCCTGAACTGTCACCTTTACTTGATAAAAAGGTCTGTTATCGAGTGGCAAAATACAAACCTATATAATGAGTGTTTGTTTCCTCGTCTTTCGCTTACGGCCACACCACCCTGAACACGCCCGATCTCGTCTGATCTCGGAAGCTAAGCAGGGTCGGGCCTGGTTAGTACTTGGATGGGAGACCGCCTGGGAATACCAGGTGCTGTAAGCATTTTCTTTTCTTTCTCTCGACCCTTTCCGTCTATTTCATTTCCGCGTCTTCTTCTTTCGGGTGTCCTATTCATGGGAACATTGATCTGAACCAAACCCACCCTGACTGTAACACAACGTCTCATTGAACTCGCAGAAAGTGCTATCCGCCACCAGCAGGGGCCGCACATGCGCAAATGCTCTAAGCTTATTTTTCAACAACCACCAGGAGGCGCCCTTGTTCACAGAGTCCAAACCAGCGTTCATTGATGCCTCACATCAGTTCAATTGCATTTCTGTTCGTCCTGTAACCAACGACAATCACACATCCGGAGGAAACTTCTCTGTTGCTGAGTTAATTTAATTGAGTGTTTATATTAGGTTTACCCTGCTGAATATGTGTTATTGTAGTGGTAAATCCGAGCCAACCCAGGTCCATGGTTGTTTCAACAGAGGAGAAATACAGTCAAGTAAAAAGAAAAGTTTTTTTTTTTTTTTAATTTTTTTTAATCAGACTTCGAAAAGAAAATTTCTTTGTTCATCACAACTCGATTCTATGGGCTCTTTCGCTACAAATTAGATGTCGATCATCTAAATTGACCGATTGAATCCGCCCTTCGACGTCGCGTGCGTAAACTGTAACGCGACGGTTACGGCTGTGTGAGTTAAAGCAAGCGGAAAAAAATGTTGAACCGAACCAGAAAAAAAGAAGACGGCAGAAGAGAAAATATGCTTTCTACCTAAGGAGTTTGAAGGCGCCACACCATTTGGGTAACTGGAAAGGAGTTCAGATAAAGAAAAATCGCTCTCAAGTCAAAGACACTCGGATCCAGCAGCCAGCCGCTTAGCTTGCTGGCGAGCTAGGCCTTGCTTTGGACCACTGTAACCCCGGAAGCACATCAGCGCGACTACCGACGTGCAGGCCGGACTGGAAGATTGAGGTACTGTGAGAGATGCAGTCAAACTACAGTCTTGTTTTATGGTTTTGTTTGAGTGGGGAAAAGTTTACGGTTGAATGCCTGAGTATTATAAACAAGTGAAACTTTCGACTTTGACTAATATTTATACGTATAGTCATTTGTCACTCCGGTGTATGAAAGAGACCAAATGGCGGGCAAAAATGTCCAGAAACTCTCGACAAGTTCTGTTTATTACTGCCTGGTCACACCATACTTTAAACGTCTCGAAACATAACCTCTCTTGTACTACTTCAATTTACATGTACCTAATTTATTACAAGTACTGTTACCACATTGGTGTACTAATTACTTTTTTGGCTCGATATTGAATCACAAACAAGTTGTGTTTTTTTATGTGCAGCGTTTGATTCTGACATTATGCACTGTTGTAGTTTCATTTGCTGTCACAAAAACATTCGATTAATTTGAGTCAAAACCTTTTATAGTCTCCCCACACGTTTACGCTTTGATACCAGATTTTGCATGCAGCCCCCGTGGTTGATGGGATTTATTGTGGGAAACTCACATCAAATGGGAAACCTGATCTAAATGCAGCCTGGATAGCACTTTCTGCGTGTTCAATGAGACATTGTTGTGTTGCCGTCAGGCTGGGATTGGTTCAGATCAATGTCCCCATGAATAGGACACCCGAAAACCGGACATTTACGTACAGCGTCAGTTTGTATCAAGATTGAATGCAGTGCTCGGTCATGTTTTACCGGCTGCTAGAATGAAAGTCTATATGTAAACTTTAAATCTTGGTTCCTTCTCAAGCTCGATTATGTAAGTGTTGGCTCGTGACTTTATATAGTTTGGACGACACGAATTTTACGTCGCCAGCAGTTTCGAGCTGCGTCAAGTAAGCATGTGGCTTTTAGCACCATGCTTGCAAAATCTAAAACTATGGTAAGAACGTTATTCGCAAAATAAGGTACGATCTACTTTAGTGTTCTACTGTTCTCTCTTTACCATCTTTATCCCTCTCTTAACTCCAACTGCTGACTCAAGAGCGCCCTCACCAGGCATAATTCAAAAGAATTCAAATCTATCACAAGTTTACAACAAACTTTAGTGAAAATAATTTAATTGCAACTTCATATTGACATACAAAATCATGTCAACATAAAGAACATTAACTCCAAATGATTTGTATGTATTTTGCATTTCCATTTTTGAGTCTTACCATTTCAAAATAAAAAAGACCCTTTATGGAAACATGTACATTTTTTAAACAGTTTGATGGTGTCACTACATTGACCCATACATCCACACATAGAGATAACTTTTGTTTTTGGTATATGGGCACAGCTGGATCTGGCTGTTGAACATATAACAGTGCTTCAACTGTTGTGTGGAGGTCTGTTCTCAGACTAGCATCTCTTGTTTGTTCTACGCTTTTATTCACAGGCAACAAAACATTGTTGTGTGTATTCTCCAGGGCCAAACAGCATACATTTGTCAATGTTGCACTGCAGATAAATACTCGTGGCTCATGCTTGCTGCAGTGTTCCAGAGCTCACGTACTTCAAAGCCAACAATTAATAATAATGACACTACTTGTGTGTTAGATATTCATTGTTATCAGAAATTGTTCATTGTTTAAATATAGTTTAGTTTTAGTGTAGTTTTACTTGGAATATTATACTGGAGGTACAGAAAATATATATGAAAAATTACCTTCAACTGTTCTTCCATATCTGATATCCTTTTTTTAAGGCTCCAACTTTCCTACAAACATTTAATGAACAAAATTAAGATGAATAAAACCAAACATAGAGCAGTAATCCAATGTTGAGTCTATACCTTTTTTTCTGCTTGTAGCATGTTGGAGCCACAATCAGACGATTCTTCTTTCTGCAACAATGACAATTACTTATGAGGACAATTAGGGCACAGTGTGTAAAGACTGGAGGATGAATGGTGCAACATGTTCACTATGGTGACATCAGCCATGACTTTAAGGCAGAGTTTTTTTTCAACATTCTAATGAAATCCTATTGACCCTTTATTCATTGAGTGTTTACCTGTGCTCTCTGCAGCTGGTTCTGGATCATGGTGAGTTCCTGTTTACTTGTTTCCAGTCGGGACTTGAGCCGTTGATTCGTAGTGAGAGCCTTTTCGTACATCTGCAGGATGAGTGTTTGTGAGCGGTGGAGTGATCAAGAGTGCATGTGACATGACTTTGATTCAGACAGCCACCAGTCACCAATTGAACTTGAGCTTGTTGAAAAGTGTAAAACCTCACCAGTTTTAGACTCGCTATACTCATTTAAATGTAAATGGTGCCTCAAAAAACCCCAGATGCTTTCCCCGACCTTCTTATAATCACTGTTCAGTGTTTCCTCCTCTGCCTTCTTCTTTGCAGACAGCCGGTTCTCCCTCCGCAGAAAGTAGGACTCGGCGTGGTTCGTTGATTTGTTGTTAGAAAGATCAGATGATCCCGATGAGCTCAATCTGCAGACATTAGAGAGGCATGAGCCATTCGGGTCAAATTACGGCCCGTGAAAACGCTGATAATTACTTTTGAATGAAACCAAGTCTGCTTACCTCGAAAGCCTCTCATGCTGAAATGAAGAAGAAAAACATATTAGGTCTCGGTTTGACATCACCAAAGTTTAGAGAAACATAACTTCATACGTTTTTTTGGGACATTCCTTATACTTCTGAGCAAGATTTCAGCACTTAACCCCGACTTAAACCTTTCACTGCGTCAACAAGCCATTTAACCCCATTGTGACCCCTGACTTCAGAAGATGCACAAACATGACATGAAGCAGCTTAACTTGGTTTACATTCGACAGGCTGTTTGATGTCTTATTTATTGAGTCCACTGTCGAAACAAATGTAGATACCATGCCTGACCTTTTCTTCCTCATAAAACTATACGTGCTCTTCAAGAGCTCACTGACCGTATTTTATTCTGTCAGCATGCACATTCTTTATTCATATCTATCAAAGCGACATTTCCAAGTATTCCTCATGCAAGACATTTTTCAGTTTTCCATGAAACGTCTCAAAGAGCGAGCGCAAGCTGAAGGAGGAGAGAGAGGAAATGATTCCTTAAATAAACTGAGTAGCACAGATAACTAAACACATCCAAAAAAGGTAATAACTTTGGCAGGGACTGTCGCACGTTGTTCATTTCATCCTGCTGATGTTGGAGGGATTGTTTAGTTTTGGAGCTCAGAGGTTTTTCACTGAGAAACAGAACTTCAGAGCAAAAGTATTTATTCTGACAGATCATACAAAAGACAGCATAACACAACTAAACACACTGATGGAGGCTATGAACCCTGCAATAGTTTACACAGACATGTTTAGATTCAAAGAGAAGTACATCAGAGTGGTTAAAGTCCCACTGCTTGGATTCCTATTGATCAAGAACTGTCAAAATATCAATGTTCACAGCTCTATTTCCTGATTTTTGTTTGATTAAAGAGGTGGGAAGTGTTTTTTCTTTCATTCAGTTTGTTTTGTGCATGCCAGATTCGTTTGTAGTCTGGTCTTGAAGTGGTGTCGATCTCCTGTTTACTATTGCCAATCCACTTTGAGTAAAGATCCAAACCAACAGAAAAAGCCACTAAATTTGCTACTTCTGAGGGGGAAAAACCAAAGCACCAGGAACATTTGTAAAGTTGCCAGAAGTCGTGAGAGACTCTCCAAGCAAGCAACTCTGCGCGCCTGCTAACCTCGTTTCAAACCACCTGCACCCCCACCCCCCAAAAAAAACAATCACTCACCTCTAACACCAATCGTCACCTAGGTAACATCTTGATTGACAGCCTCTCAGTGTTACCAACTTGCATCATAACATCAGAAGTATTTCTTTCGAGAACTAGCTGCATCTAAATAGCAGGCAACGACAAGAACATTTCCAGCACATTATCGGAATAATACTTTGAGATTAGCCTGTGAGCATGCTGGAGGTAGCAGCACCGCTTTGCTCTAGTAGCATCTTTTTGGTGTAGTTTTTACGATTGGCTCTTTGTTTTGTTTTCCTTTTGCATTTTGATTTAGACATGAAGTTATTCTCTTTGAGCTCTGTGAGCAGAAAAAAAGGTCTGACTTGTTATTAACAGGCAAAGTGAATGTAGATAGTTGGTGGATTCCTGCAAAGGAGAGACAGGGCTTAAGGTTACAGACAGTATGTGTAAACATGGTGATATGCCCCCGTTCAGACATTTATTAGGCCTCTGGATCCTCACCAGACTCTGATGTCATCTCCTCCAAGGCTCTCTCTGGACATTTGGATACGCTTGGTAAATGGCAATTAATGATGTAGCAGGCAGACGGTTTGGAAAAGGCTCTGGTTTAGATTAAGCAGCATCACATATAAACAGATGCTAATGGGGAAGGAGGATTGTGTGACTGAGTCCCAAAAGTGAGTGTCTTTTGTCTCTGAAGCTGTCTTCTGGCCCCTCAAGATCCCATGAAGAACTTTTTGCCTGCTCACCGACTATTCCCTAGTGGAAAATGTGAGCTTCCCGTAGGACTAACACAGAGATAAACATCCATAAATACTGAGTCTGCGTTCCCACAAGCTGGTCCTTCATGCACTCTGTCCCTCCTCCTCCTTTCTGTTCCATGTCATCCTGTCTTTCACCCCTCTGCTCACTCTCTCTCTCTCTCTCTCTCTCTCTCTCTCTCTCTCTCTCTCTCTCCCTCCCTCTCCCCCCCCCATGTTTCTCTGTGTCACTCCATCTATTATACCCAAGTAGACTCTTCGTTTACATAAACAATCTGACTAACTGCTCATTATGACTCGTTTTCAGGTTTTCTTCACCCTTATTTACAAGAATCAACATGCAATTTTGTTGCACAGATCATACAAAGCAATCCAAGTTCAAGAAGCCCAACAGACATTGTGAGAAGAAGAAACTTCATATTCAAAAACATCCAATGGAGTTCAAGACACCAGATACTATAATGCCATATTTTCATAAAATCAATGTAAATAGCCCAGTTTGTTGAATTTTTTTCACTTAATTGTAGGTTTAAAATTCCAATCTGACGATGATTATTCTTTAAAGTACAAAAGCAATTCCGCGAATGAAATCGTGGATCATTCATGCATCTGTTGACTTTAACTTGTTTTCAAGAAAATTGGTTAATTTGCTTCTCTTTCTATAATTTAAGTATTTTAGAAGCAAAGCTTCCACACGTCAGACTTTTTAGTTGGGACACAACAGCTGTTGTATATCAACAATTCTCCAAGAATAAAGAATAAAAAAAGATTGTAATTTGAGATTGACTGAGGCAACAACGAGTCATTAACAGACACAAATAAACCATGTTGCTTGTGTGGACGTGTCCTCAAACAAAAATGTCTCTGTGGCTTCTTATTGAGACGTTTGTTTGACAGTGACTGAGACTCGGGATTTGTATCTGCATTCTGTCAGCGATGGCATTTCCTCCATCTCAGCAGACACTGTAAATACAAAAAACAATTAGGCCTTACCCTCGGGGTCTTGGTGACCGCCGTAGATGAAGCTGGACAAGAGTCAGAGAGGGACTTTCCGATGCGTGGCTGATCCTTGCTGTGAGAAAGTAACGATGACATCGCTGCTGATGAAAACTGCAAGCAGCCGAACACAATACTTCCCCAAAAAGGTTTTTTTTTGCCTCAATGAAAAGTTTTTTTCTCCAATCCCAGAAGTCGAGAAGAAAAAGGTGGAGGAACAAATAAATCATCCACCGAGATTAAAATCAAATCTGATGTGACTGCTCGCTCAGTTCAAGTGAATAATGCGAATGTTATCTTCATGTCATGGTGAGACATTGCATATCAGATTAGAGCGAAAGCACAGCACAAGTGTGAGAGCTGTGGAGGAAGTGGGAGGAGGCTGTGGTGTGTGTGTGTGTGTGTGTGTGTGTGTGTGTGTGTCTTTTTTCACAGTGGTTTGGACCTCAACCTGATTGCAAACTGACCCTTGAAGACTCAAAGCAAAACAAGGACAAATATTGAGGTTAAAGGTAAAGTCAACAAAACATGTTTCAAGCTTAGTTTCTTAAACTTTGTCAAGTGATAGTATTTAGAATTTAAAGTGTGTATGCAGGAAATTAATGTATGTCAATGGGAGGACCCTTGTTAGATGCATACAGATGCCACAAAAGGTGAAAACAAGACTTGGTTGATGTAAAAACTGTTTTTTTTGGTTCAAAGCAAGTATGACTCATAAAAAAGTCTGACATTTGCATTGTTTTTTCTAAAATTGTGTTACTGATTGTAATGTAAATGGAAGCTTGGTTTTAACTTTAAGACAAGGAAGCGAGAATCCTCAAAAAGATGAAATGACAAGAAAGATTATTTGAAAAGGGAAATAAGAACATTTAAACCACCACAAACAAAATGACCAGAAAAGTGATTGTGAAAGAAGAAGTGATATCCAGATAAACAAGAGGGGTTGTTGATGTTTTTGCTGTAGTAAGATTCTACCAGAAACAACGTATATGTCTGTCGAGTGTTTAGCACTACAGGTTTAAGTCTTCACTCACAAGTTTCTACTTTAATCATGCTGGAGGCCGCATGTGCTGATAATTACAACAAGCTCACATACCTTTGTGATTATGTCCACGACACTGCTGCATTAATTATGTCAGGCAGGTCATTTGTTTGCAATTCATTCTCGCCTTAAAAGGGAATCTAATGAAAAAGGGAGTAAAGTGTGTGCTTCGGTCATGCTGTGAATGTTTGTGGAGTTGGACAAATTAGTAAATCGTCTGATTCTCAAGTGGTAATTGTTCAAGGGTTTGATGAACCGAGAGATTAAGTTCACGTGTTCCCTGTCAAGTGTAGTTTTATCAATAAAATACAAAAAGAAAAGGATTTCAGGGGGCCGAGGTGGTTGTCCCCTTGCTGACAACCAACCCCCCCAAACTTTTCAGTTTCCTACCTTCAAGACAAAAATGACAAAGAAGCAGCACTTAGAAAAAAAGATGTTTAATTCCTCCTCCCTTCTGCTTGTTCCTCTCCATAAGTATGGTGGCTGCCAGGCGCCACCTGCTGGTGGAAAGTTGTCAGCATCCTCAGACGAAGGACTGTACAGTTTGTACTCAGGGAAACATATGTACTCACATGTACAGCCTGTACTGTTGCACCGTAAATAACATGACAGGGAGAAGCATGAGCACATGTGCTGGTGTTGGATTACAAGTAAAGTCGCATTCAAAACCTGGGTTGTCTCTCTTTTACTGTTGTAATGCTCTTCAACAATATTTACTCACTGTCAAATTCTCAGTCAGAACTCTTTTCGTACATGATCAAATATGCAAAGACTTTCCAAGAGTAGAACCTGAACTGCTGTTCATAACGTTCCACATATTAGTCATTTACAACAAAACCAGGTCTGGTCTTTAAGTTTATCATTTAAATTCTTGCCTTTACTAAAAAATCAACACATATTGTGTTAAGATTCACATTTCCGTGACCGCAATATTTCTGATGGCTTAATTTGTTAATTCAGCTTGTTAAAAAAAACAAAAAAAACACTGAAATACAGGGGTGATATCAGAAGTGCACTTGGCTATGGCACTAAAGACCAGGAAGAAGCCGGAAAATTCACTCTTTTAGTTCGAGATGAATGCCCCGACACAGCCCCATACTGTAAGTCAGTGTGGAATAAAGTGTTTCAAATGATATGCAGCTATTTACAGCTTGTGTACTGCACATAAAAATGGTTCCCATGAATCTTTATAAGACTTTGAAATCCCAGTCACATTGAATAGAAAAATGTAATTTGATCATTCGCTCAATTAATATAACTGCAATAAATTAGAGATATTTATGTGTTAGAACCATTCATTTATGCTGAATGTGCGTCTATGGAGGCCTGAGTATCGAAGTCATCCTCCTCCTCCTCTGAGTCCCAGTCCTCCACAGCTTCTTCAGCCACCTCCTCCAACATATGAACGTCTATTGTCTCTTCTGCTGCTTCCTCTTCTGCGTTTGCGTCATCATCCTCTTGCTCCTCACTCTGTTCTGTAATTTCCTCTTCTACGTTGTCCTCCTGTGTATTTTTCTCTTCTTCCTCTGCATCATCCGTCTCCACTTCTGGCTCTACGTGTTGTTCCTCCTCTTCTGTTTCATCTTCGACGGCATCCTGTTCAGCGTGATCCTGAATGCCCTCCATTGTTTCCTGCTCCTCCGAGGCGCTCTGTGCGGTCGCAGAGACGAGCTCTTCAGGTGAAAGGTCCTCCTCAGACCTCTTCTGTTTAATTGGCCAAGAAGGTCCATTTACCAGCTAGAAAAGACAGATGTGTCATTCAGTATCCTTCCTGATATACTGAAACTAGAAACACAGAGTCATAAAAGTACCTGGGACTCAAAAGTCTGCAGTTGAGCTAAAACGCTGCTGTGGAGGCTCTGTGAAGTGGAAAACTGTTCGTCGAGAGTCATCCGGACTAAATTCAGCATCTTCTCCAAAGCCTGAGCACGCATGACCTGCTTCTTCTTAACAGCTTTCCTAAAAAAGGCAGAGAAAATAGCCAGAAAGGAGAGTGTTTTTTTGCGAAGTAAACTCCGCATACAAGCAAACACAGGAAAATCAAATGAAGCTTACTTAATTGCAGCCATCTCCTGGTTGTGTGCTTGAAGTGCTACACTATGTATGTACAGCAAATCCCTCAGGTCATTCAGCAGCGAGGCCTGCGCTTCCAGCTGAGTGTTCAGAGCGTCCACTGATGTGACTCGCTCGACAACGCGAGAGCACGCAGTGGTCAGCCCGTCCACGGTGTCGGACAGCGCCGAGCTGGAGCTCAGCCCAGCAACGACTTTCTCCTTCATGACCTCCAGCTCGCCGCTCTTGTTCTTGAACATGCCCTGGAGAGTAGTGACGGACAAAGCGGCCTGCTTCATTTCGTCCCAGCGGGCGTTCATCTCGGTGTGCAGCGCCACGAGCTGCGGGAAGAGGTCAGAGTTCTTGACCTTTTCTGATGTAGCCAGAGTGGCCTCGGCTTTCTCCTGGGCCTGTTTCTGAGCCTCCTCCAGGGCAAAGATCCTCTCCTCCACTGACAGGTCGTCATCGGCCTGAGAGAGAGAAAGATTTGCCATGAGCTTTAGTAAAGTTTAACCAACTGTATTGTGCACTTTCAAATTTTTGGTTTATGTTGAATTTTACAATGACAGATATGCATGCGAGAGGCTGACTGTTTTTCTTTCATGTGTTCTATGTGTGTTAAAATGATCAAATCTAATTTGAGTCTCTCCATGTTACAAAGTGTCCTTCAGAGGGACAGAATCCTACAAATCCCTGTGGTGTGTGTGACTAATTTGCATGCCAGCCTTCATCATTTGTGTTGCAAGTGTGCATGTGAATTTTTGTCTTGTATAACTATAACGCACAGTGTGAAGCTCGTTGAGACTGTGTAACAGGGTGCACCATTGTGCCATATGAGTAAAGTCAGTTTACTTTTAAATTATCCTGAGATGATAAAACGACCCCCACATTATTGCCTGTAGAAAGAAGACTTTATTCAATCTCAAGGGGAAATTCAAAGGTCCAGTAGCTCATAATAGTAAGTGTATTATGATTTCATAACGACTGTCACTCTTGTGCAAATGTCACTGAAACGTGACCGTGAGGCAGCGTGTACTTGCAGCCGAGACGACCTAAAAATACCAACAGGTGTTCCGAACAGCGTCAAGCTGTCAAAGTAAAACGTGCACGAAACGAGCCCTTCCAAATAATTTACCGAGACTCAAAATTTGCCATTGAAATATCTTTAAGGTGACGTTAACTATATTTTTATGGTACTGAATTCTAGAACAGATTTACATATGTCCATTTACTTATGATGTCCCACTTGTAGTATTTCTAAGTAATAACGAATGCTCTTATTTGTGAAGACTTATCGCTCACTTCCGTTTGTCCAACGGCTGTTAGCTTGATGTAGCCGCAAGTTTTCCCCACAGCTCGTGACCAAACTTAAATTACTAGCGTCCCGTTTTGAACAATTTACAACATTTTAAAACATCGCTGCTTTCAATAAGTTTCGCTAAACAAATGAAGGATTTTTTATTTCGTTGAAATTCAAATAATATGTTTACAAATAGTCCGTTCACGCACCTGTTCGTCCGGAATCTCCATCACTTTCTGGAAGTTCGTCACTCGTTGCTGCATCGTCGTGAACGACTCTGACAGTTGGTCGATGCTTTGCTGTTGTTGCACACAAAACCACCCCAGTATGGAGGCCCCCAGCGTGAGCGCAATGACGCCCAACAGCGCCGGTGAAACATAGGAGATTATCCTTTTCTTTGACTTCACGACCGGCGTGTCCAGCAGCACAGCGGCGTCCTCCAGCTGGGGCTTTTTGCTCTTGCGCTTAGTCATGGCTGCTACTGCTGCCGCTGCTGCCGAGGGAGAGAGGACGGAGGGAGCTGAGTGTTTGCTGCCTGTCAGGACGATGCAGCACTGTGGCCTCTCCTCTGCATTTGTTAAGGTATCACGTTGTCTATTCTGCCAGACCCCCCCTTGGACCTAGTCATTCATTGGACCCCCATAATACTCCCAATCATCCACCAGTGTGAGGGGTGTGACCGTGAATTATATAACTGCAGTGGGGGCTAAACTATCAAATGCACGTGGCAGTGTAAAAGCACTAATGTCTACAGAAACAAGGCTTGACCAAAAATATAACAAGTTCAGTGTTATGAAAATGCGATAAAAGAATATTAGTAGGGTTCAGCCAAAGGAAATGTGCAAGGAAACATATTATCCTGGACTTTTGATATTTGTGGTTGTGTGGAAATATGACATGAATGATAAAAACCAACACAACTATGAATGCTTACATTTAAATTGAGTTAAAAATAAATTAGATTATTAGTGGAGGTAAACTCAGTGAGTTAAAGCCCCTTGATGATCTGTGTTGGGTTAAAGTTACCCCAAAATTTACACCTCACCCCATTTATTCTTTGGTACTCCTTCCATTTAGCTTGATAAAGTGAAAAACTACAAGTGAAAGATTGAAAATTGCATATGTGTTGACTTGCCACAGTAAGTTTTATTTTTGCAGTCACTTCTTGCTAAAATGTTACAGATTGCATGAACTGACATGGACCCACCTTTATAAAATCCTGCAGATTGACACAAAAAATAGTCATTTTGTCATTTTTTATACCATTTGTGTCCAACCAAAGCATTTCTTTGTTTTATCACAGCCACTATGCATTGATTGGTGGAATGCAGTGAAACGTATGGAGCTTCGCAGTAGTTGAGGCAGACATGGAGTCTGTTATTGTCACCAACGCCTTTATGACCAGTTGTTTATGCCTTCAATCAGTTTGGAGTCCAGTTGGAGCGCCGGGTAACTGACGCAGTCATCATTCATTCGGCCCCTTTCCACAATGGTCGACAGCGAGTCTGTAAACCGTCTCTGCACCTTCTTATTGATTTTTCGCTGTGGATTTTGGACTCCGCTGTCTGCCGTCAAATCTCAGAGTCCCCAACAAACACCAATACCAAATCTGATATGAGAATAAATTGCAGCATTCACAGAGCTCATCCCCGGGACTGAACAGTTGTGATGAAGTGCACCATGGGAGTTTTATGATTGGGGTCATTAGTGGTGTTATTGTAGTTGATGTCAGAACAGTGAGTCAGAAGTGTAGTGTGTGGGTGAAGTCTTTGGATCACTGTTATTGTGTTGAATATGTGTTCCTGAGTCGAAGTAAGAGCACTTGTTGGTTCAATCGGCATGACAGTGAAAAAGTTTCTCGACTGATTGTTCTTCTTTGTGGGAGTCTGATGAGTCCGAGTGTTGTTCAGAAGACAAAGACCACATTTCAGACGCACATCTTATATTGATTTATTGCACATTTACTGCATTTCTAACGATGACAAGAATTTCCTTGTATATGTTGTCTAAAATATGTTAACCCTATGATGTGGTGACAAGTGCTTCAAGACTAACACTATACTTGACGATGTTTACCTCTTCTACATAATAGCAATCATTGCAGATGCCCCTTTGTGTCGTGACCTTGTTGCACCAAAAGCAGCACTGACTCATGGCCCAAGCTCGACAGTTACGCTGCCAACTGGATTCTAAAAGTCTCAATCAACTTTGTAACACACCACCTCTACTTTCAAACATACAAGAAAAAATGTTAGATATTCAAAAACTCTGTGTAGTCCAGTCCGGCATCGGTGTTTTGGGTTATTCAAAAGAATGTTCAGAAAAAGTTTTAACTTTTAAAACATGCATTTAGTACGCTTAACCAAACTGGAAGTAGCAAAGCCACATCGCTTTTGTGTCCAGTAGTTTGTCATTATGTGTCCTGAAGTGAACAGTTAAATAAATGGTGCTAACAAGCCGCTGCTTCGTCCTCTGTTTATCTCTTCCTCACTCTGCAAAGAAACACGTTGTTACTGTCAGGTTGCACTTGATTTGCTTCACAGAAAAGTAGTACATGTCTTGTATTGTTACCTTTGACGTTCAGTATCATGGAGGACTCTGCGGTGCCCAGTTTGTTCTCTATCACCACTCTGTATTCCCCGTTGTCTTTGGTTCCTACCCTCAGAATGAGCAGGGAGCAGACTCCACACACGTTTGTGATAAGGTAGTTGGTGTTGGTATTGAGGCTGATATTGTTGCGATACCACGTCACGCGTGGAGCTGGATCGCCCCTCACTGCGCAGCTCATGTAGCACTCGTACCCTTCAGGAGACGTTCGCCTTTTCAGGGGAATGATGAACGATGGAGGCGATTCAAAGTTGAGGGATTTAGTCTCTGGCATGTTCACTCTGAATTCCTCTGAAATACAGGCAAACATTGAAAGATCAGCGTTGCATAGAAACGTATACTTTTCTGCCCTGCCTGTGTGCCCTCTGTAGGTGCCACACGGAGGAGCGCCTGCAAAGATTTATTGATGTTTCGATTGTGAACGTGCCCAAACATTTGTTCTGGCTGGTGTTAATAGAGTTATATTCCAAGACACTGATTTTGTGACAGTACACCTCTAAGACATTTTTTGTCATCTTGTTGGAATAACTGGCCACAAACCTTTTTCCTTTTTAGTTCCGAACACTGGGGCCTCAGAAGGTGGTGAGAGACCCATGTCATTTTTAGCAAACACCCTCAAGTTATACTCCCATCCAGGCATAATATTGACAACTGTGAACGTATTGTTAAAGAGGTTGTCTGCCACTGTTCTCCAGGTACGTTTGAAGGAGTCTCGCTTGGATACCATGTAGTGCAACCTGTCATCCCTCTTCTCATCGGGAGAAGGAGTCCAGCTCAGTGTCACTGTTCCTGGGATTTTCTGTTCCAGCTGCACTGGGCCCGGAGGCCTTGGATCATCTAGAAAACACATTCAGAGATGCAGAATTACACATTTTCTGGAAAAAAGTGGCTGATTTAACTAGCAAACTAAAAGTCACCCCTCCTTGGTTTGGGATGCCCGTGGTTTTTAAGTTCTGGAGTGAAAAATGTTTTGTTGACCATCCCACTGCCACTTCAGTGAGAATATTGTGTGGAGTTTGTACATATAGATCTCCAAAGTAACTGGAAGTTTTAACAGACTATTCTGTAAGGGGAGAAGGAGAAAGCCTGTGATGTGTCACACTGACACACCTGTGTAGAGTTTGACAGAAGTAGAAGTTAAAGATCCAGTAGTTTTATTGTATTTGCAACACAGTATGCCCAAAGCCCACTGACATTCACCTGTAACTCTGATTTCAATGTTGAAGCTCTCATGGCCAGCAATGTTCTTCACAGTGATGGTGTAGATGCCGGAGTCCGAGCGCTCAGATGTGGGAATTAACAGCTGAGATCCTTTTTCAGAGTTGGTGAGGGTCACATGTTTGGCCACTGGCAGCCCATCTTTTAACCAGCAAATTTCTGGTATGGGGCAGGCCTGAAGGCAGTGAGGGGAAAAAAACCCCACACACAACAACAAATTGAAAATATGACTGTTGTAACCAAAGATGCTCAGAAGTGATCGTACCTCAAAGTTGATGTTGAGACGAACGGTGTTTCCCTCTTTCACCACCACAAATGTCTTCATGTTGCGATCTTTGAACTTTGGCTTTACTGTTTGATAAAAAAGGAACATTTTTTCGTCACATCACAAAAGACTTTTTTTTTTTTTTTAAAGCCAAACAATTTACAGTCAAATTCACAAAAAGACAACCTGTCTCAGTGACGCGCATGAAGCTCAGTTTCAGGAACAACACAAAAGCCACTTTGCCTCAAAGAGCGATTATCTGATGTTGTACTATGCTTTTAAATTGCTACGGCTGGTTGAGTGGTGAATCTGAGCGTACCTATCTGGCTCATGCTGCGATGTCAAACGTCTTGTTTTAACACCTTTTGTATCTCAACTTGTCACAACAAACCCACGCTGTGACTTTACTCTCTCCGGATATTGAGCAAAATGCAGTGGGGACACTTCAGACACCAGGAATAAATGTGAGGGGAAACGGATTTGCAGGCGAGACTTGGCGCGGAGCTATATGATATTTTTGACAGCTGCAGGGTTATTTTAAGGCATCGGAGCGCCATGCGTTTGCTTTTCCGGAAGCAAAACTAAATATGTGTTTTGACAGTTTGTAGAAAGTGCTGATATTTTGCCCAGGAAGTGTTTGAAAACAATTGACAATTACCGTTTTAACCCGTTTCCCTTCCTGTTAACGCAGCGTCATTTTGCTTCTGCAAACAGAAATTCTTACCAGGGGGTGGCATTGCAACGAGGTAATTGTCAAAGCCCTGAGGCTCTCCATCCCCTCCGTAATTGGTGGCAATTACTCTCACCCAGTACGCAGCCATTGCCTTCAGGCCAAGCACGGTGTAGGATGTTAGAGTAATTGGGATGGCATTACAGCGGATCCATTCAAGGTTCTCGATTGGCCTGATCTCCACATAGTAGCCTTGGGCTTCGTCCTGTACCCCTTGCACTTCCTTAGGTTTAGTCCAGGCCAATGAAAACGTGGTGTAATTAGAAGATGCTAATTTCAGCTCCGTGACTTTGCCGGGAGGTTCTGAAAAGACAGAAATATGAAAGTGCTGCTTTTATATCGCGCAAAGCAGCAGACGGTGTGACATTCACTCTGAAGAATAATTTTCAGCGAGTGCAGTAAAATGTTGGAGCTGCGTGTGATGGGCTCACTCATTGGATCTCTCGCAATAACTGTGTCACATGGCAAACTGGGATCTCCTGCACCAGACAGGTTGATAGCAGCCACTCGGAATTCATACGCCGCTCCCTCGAAAACATCCTTCACTGCATATCGTGTATCTGTTGAGAGAGCAAGAAGTACCAGGAGTAATAATACCAAATGTAGGCAGGTGCGCGGCAACCTTTTCTTCTCACAATCCTGCAGCTTCTTTCACCTGTAATTGGCCCCGTCTGATTGACAAGGCTCCAGTAATTAGTTCCCTTCTTGTTCTTTTCCAGGTTGTAGCCTATTATCTTGGTGCCGCCAGTGTCACTGGGCGGACACCATGACAGGTTGATACAGTCCTTAAAGGCGCTGACCACTTTGGGAGCTGCTGGTGATCCAGGATAACCTGTAAAAATCCAACATGAAGCATGAACGGGGTTTCAGTACCATCTTAGTTTGATTTATCTTAAAAAGGAAGCATGTGGCATTACCCCAATATGTCACATCATAAAGTGAAGTCTTATTTGCATTTGCATTGGAGTACACAGTCGTCTGGAGTACTTTATCATCACAATGTAAATTTATGCAAATGCACTGCACTGTGCAAAGGTGTTGCGCTTGTGTAAAAACACTGCATGGTATTGGCATTGTTCTATAGGGGAAAGATGTTCACAGCGAGCATCGATTTCATTTACATCTCACCTCTTGTGATTCACTTTGCATATTTATCAAAACTGGTAAAAAGAGAAAGAAAAAAACAATTCACACCTCTATCTTTGAAATGTGTTTATATCTTGCAGCATGTTTGAACACCCACTGACAGTTTTGAGAACTTGTGGATTTCCTTTACTGCGCTAATTGGTGCTTTGTGGGTGAGAATTAGGTCTAACAGTGTGTGTGTGTGTGTTTGTGTGTGTGTGCGCGCGTGCGTGCGTGCGTGTGTGTGTGTCTTTCAGCTGGCCTCCTATGATACAAGTTGTTTCAACTTGCAAAAGTGAAAATTGTTCTTTTTAATTTCAGAGCGAAGGATTTGTTGTAGTAGATATAAATGTTAAATAATAGAAATTACGAGTTGTAAAATCTATTCGTAGTCACAAATCATAGAAATATTTATATTTAGACAGTTTGTTGTCTTACGTAAAACACCGGCGGCTATGTCCTCCGTCTGCAGGTGATCGCTGACGCCCTCCGCGTTCTTGGCCCTGATGCGGTAGCAGTATCTCCTCCCGGGGTCCACATCCGAGTCCCTGTAGCGCGGCTCGCCGCCCGGGATCTCCCCAAGGTTGGACCATTTATTCCTTCCCACCTGTTGGCGTTCTAAGACGTAGTTTGTGATGGGACATCCGCCGTCATCCTTCGGCGGTTTCCACTTGAACTCGACAGATGTCACGGCACTTTCCATAATGTCTGCTGGGCCTTGTGGGGGCGTCGGTTTGTCTGTCAATAAGAAGGAGCCACACTGAGTTCATCAAGAAAAAGACACAACTTTTTCCACATTTCTTTAAAATATATTGCCAAAAAGCAAATTTCTGTTGACTCATACACTCACCAAGTACAATAAGCTTTGAAATCGCCTCTATTGTACCGAATTCATTTTTCAACTTTATTTTCACTTCCCCACAATCTTTTCTTTGACACTTTGTGAGGCGCAGTTTGCTCTCAGTGTCTGATGTTTCGATCTTTACATTGAGGCCGGGCAGAAGCTCGTCGTCATCCTTGTACCACTGTATGGTCATCGGTGCTCCTCCGGAGAACGGCAGCTTCCAGTCAGCGTTTTCGCCTGCTTTTACGATGACCGGCTTTGAGAATTCTCCAAGAGCGTCGAGATCGATTTTTGGCGGGTCTGTTGAGGAAAGAAGGATTTGCATCGACACTTTCCAAACTTTTATTTTCAAACTTTGTTTGTTGACTCTGAGTCACAGATGTCGTTCTGACCTTGAATTACAAGCGTCGCTTCTGATTTCCGCCCTTCAGCTTCAAAGCGATAAACAGCTGCATCATCTTTGTTACAGCAATCAATTATCAACCGATGAGAGGCTCCATCTTTGATAATTCTTACGCCATCCCCATCTGTGAGCTGGTCCAACGTAAGAGGGATATAATTACACATTAAGAAAATGTGAAAAGTGCATGATTTTTAAGTAAAAAGTACCAAAGTCTGTGGATTACTCAGTTACTCCAAAACCTGGCTATTGTTGGAGGATAACCGACTCACCAGTTTCCCGTCTTTGTACCAGCGTCCCTCTGTGGCTTCACTGCTCAGTTTGCATGACAGCTCTGCTCGCTCTCCAACATTAGCAGTCGTATCTGACAGCCCGCTGACGAACTGAACTCCCCGATCTGTGTGGAGAAAGGTCAGAACGATACAAATACTTATATTGATTGAAAGAAGATATATTCAGCTTTATTGTCCCAAGATCCAACAAAGTTTGAATGCAGAGAACTTGTTTTTTTTGTACATTGTGTCTATAGGTGCCCTGGATTTCCAGCTAATTTAAAATGCTCTCTTGTTTGTCTCTCTCTAGTGGTCAGCATTCAAACTGCAGAAAAGGGTTTCTGCAGGTAACATTCAGCATTTGTAGCGAAGTTAACCGCGTTGAGGGTGTCGTGATTCTGAGAATTTTGTTGAAGATACAAACCTCTAAACAACACTTCTGAAACTAAATTTCCCGACTTGACACGAGTATTTGCAGCGCTGGCATCGAAGCAAATCATGCGCAGTAGTCGTCTTTTCATTTGAAGGTAAAAGTAACATATTGGGCTCTTTGGCATCCATGTTTTCTTTGCTTTGTCTAGTATCAATAATATTGTTGGGCAATTATTTGTAGCCAAGCAGTTCTGAGACCGTAAATCCACATTTAAATGCAGCTGGAATGATATTCTGACATGATATTGATCCGTCTTAGAAAGCCACATGACTCGGTCACCACACACAGCTGTCATGATCTTTACCTATAACAGTGTCGGGGACCAAAGGGCCGTCGCGGGAACGCTTCTTTTTCTTATCACTGTCATCATCCTTTGTACCGGCGTCACCTCCATCGCCCAGGAGGTTTCCATTCGTGCCATCTCCATCACCCTTGTCTCGGTCAGTCCCGTCACCGTTCCCGTCCCCTGTGCCATCGCCCCCGTCCCCCAGTGTGGCCTTATCTGCTGAATCAGCCCCGTTTTGGAGCTTCGCGAGTTTAGACAGATCGTCTCCACCAGTTTTGAGGCCTTTCTGGCGATTGGGATCAGCTGAATTACGGGAAACAAAATAAAGTAATGAAAAACAACAAAACAATGTATTGAATACTGAAGCGTGAATGTGGAAAAAAAAAACCCAAACAGATGCTAAAGAGAGAAGATGTCTCTCACCCTCCACTGTGAGTAGGGCACTGCTTGAAGTAATGCCAGCAATAGCGTGATAACTTCCCTTATCTTCCATTTCACAAGTTTTCACTCTCAATGTGTGAGTTAGCTTGTCCTCTGAGACAGTGATATCATATTTGTCTCCGTGCTCCAGCGACGAGTCCCCTTTTGACCAGGTAATTCTGTGGAGGGGCGTCGACAGAACACACTGAAAGGTGGCGTCTTCGCCTTCCACGACCTTTGTGCTCCTGATCTTGGCCGAGAACTCCACATCCGGCACTAAAGGAGGAGGGAGATGATGAAGTTTGAAGGTGGAGACTTTTCGTCTCATAAGTGACGTATAAGATGTCTTGATTTACCTCGAAAGTCTGTTGAAAGAACATTGGCGTCTTCCACATCAACCTGGTAAAACCCAGCGTCTTCTGGCTGAGGGTCTTTGATGGTAAAAACGTACTTTGTCCCCATTTGCTTGAGGCTGTGCTTTGAGTTTTCATCATCACCATAGGGCACCATCGTTCCATCCTTGTGAGAACCGAAACAACATTAGGATAGAGCGCATCTCTGTGATTACTGCGAAGGGAAGTCTTTTTGAATTCATTCAAATTCACCTTGTACAAGTTAATCTCGCTGTTGGGATCGCACAGTTTCATGTCGAGGCTAAATTCCGCTCTTCCGTTGGGCTTCACCTCAATTTGCTTCACGTCCCCCACCGTCTCCACTACCTAAAAAAGAGTGAAGATGTGTTGGGGGTTTTTTGTGTGTCAGCAGATTTTGCTGTGAACCTTTTTATAGAGGAAGGGGCCTTAAGCAGAAGATTAGATTATTCCTTGTTAAGATGCAATCGGTTCATTCAGCCACAGGCAAAACCCGACTTAATGCCCAGAAAGAGAATGAAAGGAATACATATGTGTAATTCAAACGCAAGCCAACTGTCTGCAGCCACCAGGATGTTATCGCTCCTCCAGCTGAAACTGCAAGTCATTGTCTGGCCTTGTTTAAATGTCACTGACATTTCGCAGGTCTAAAAGAACACGATTAGGAATTCTTGTGCTGTTGTTACCAACTCCACGCCGCACCTTGGCCTGCTCCTCCTCCCTCTCCTTTTTCATCTGATTCAGTCTCTTCAGCAGCCAGCGAAAGTCGGTGACACCAAAGTCCAAGCATATTTTTTCGTAGTCTCTCTTTGGTGCGCTGAGGAGCAGTTCCAAGAGTTTGGGATCAATTTCTCCCTCCTTCTTCGGCGGGAGCTGCTTTTTCCTGGTGACGACCGTGCTGGAAAAGACGAGAACAGAGTAGCATCTTTTTAGAGCCATTCACAGCGATCTCACATTTTTTTCCAAGTTTAACTTTGACTTAAACGTACGTTTTCTTCAGCATTGCTCTGAAATCTTGTGGCGCCTGTCCATTGTCTGGAAAAAAGGTGGCAAGTTACTGGAAACATACTCGTGCCACCATCATGGCCCTTTAAACTTAGTTGAGTCCTCGTAACAGAATGTTTTTACAGATATCTAAATTTAATGAGAATGAATAATTGAGCAGTGTCTCAACTCGGAGGCTGCATCCTTCCAGTTATGCATTTGAATGCTGATTACGTCAGCAGAGGTTCTAACAGGTGAACTATTCACAGCCTGACATGTCTTGAAATCCACTTGCACCAAGTAAACTTTTGATTGAGTGACCTGCTACAACCCCAACTGGGCTTTAGATATAGACGATGCACACAGAATGTTTTATGGGGCTGCATTGTTGACAACACTACAATGTATTCCAACATAATGTAATATTCCTCCTTGGCAAAGGTAACAAGCATTTGACCTGAACTGTGTGAAATGAATACGGTTGAGCAAACAGTGTGGAGAAAAGGGATCTCTTTATTTATTTTCAAACTGTATTTATGCTTTTATTCCTGGTGAGAAAAATGCAGCTTTGACTCTGAATTCTGAAAAGGCTGCAGCTTTCAAAAGCACGCAGGGCCTGAATTAAGACACAGCGACAGTCGCAAACATCCTGATCCAGCAGCAACATGTCAGCCTGTCTTTGCTTTTGTGCAGGTTTCTTACCATTGTTGTTTTTCTTTGAAACAGCTGGCGTTTATAGGAACAAAAGCAAAACACAGAAAATCACTAATGAGTCAGCAATTTTCAAAATAAACTGATTCAGCAGAAGAAGTTACAACATCAAATCTGACCTGGAAGGACTTTGAGGATGACGGTGCACATGGCGTGTCCATACTCGTTGGTGGCTGTGCATTGGTAGGTGTCGGCGTCTTCGACTTTGGCATTGAGCACCTGATAAAGCAAGTTATTATTTCAAGTTTACATATAAAGTGTTCAGTCGTTAATACTGTGCACCACAAAGAATCAGTTAATCTAAACAGCAGAGCACTGTCAGATGCTTAGAGTAGAAAATAATGCCTAATAATGATTTTATTTTACGTTGTCTTCAATCATATTTCCATAACTTGCTTAAATGTTTTATGAACATCAGAAAAATAGGACAAATCGGTTCAAATTCTTCTCAAAAAGTTGCCTTAAAAAACCTTGATTTTCCTTCTATTTCCAACCAAGCAGAACAGGAACATTTGGGACTGGCTTTAGCATGATTAGCATTAATTCAATCATTACTCAAGGGAGTACATGTGGCAGTGAAAGAGAGTTGGTGGGTGTGTAAGTCAGTGTGTGGTTGGAGTTTGTGTTGTGTTTCATGAGATGTTGGTCCCGATAAAAAAACCAAAAAAAAAAAAACCCAACATGAACTCATCTCATTTGCCCCTTTTTTCACCTCACCTCAAGAATGTGTTCCCGCGTTCGCTCATCATGTTTGGTCATATACTTTTTCGGGTCATCAACTTCACCTTTGTTGCGCCCCCATGTGACTGTTGGTGCCGGTTCTCCACTAACCATAGCTTTTAAAAGGGCCTTTTTACCTGCGAAATCACGCAAAGGGAAAACAAAGTGCGACAGTTGGATTTTAGTTTGTAATGTTACTGTGTCTGCGGTTGGTGGTTTTGTTCGGCGCGTTTGTTTTCGTACCCTCTTGAATGGTGACGGCGAGAGGTTTCCGGGTAAAATCAGGGGTGGTTTTTCCCAAAGGCACTTTTTCAACAGTCTGAGTGACGATGACCCCGGGAACTCTGGAACTCTTCTTGATGGCCACTGAACAGACCAGAGTGAGAGGGAAAGTGACAGAGCTGGGTGGGTTGTCAAAGACCCAAAACAGTGTTGTATTTCAAATGACTTGATTACAATTGAAACTGAAGAAAAACAAACTGGAGATGAGGTTTTGTGTGTACTTTTAGTGTGCATCGTCGAGGTTTTTCCCGAATTCAAGTTAGACACCCGAATGCCACAAGAGGTCACTGTTTCCCTTCGTGTGGTAACTGCTGCAGCTGCGATATCATCATAAGACCTTCAATTTCTTCAGCTGTGCTGATTAAGCTGCCTCTTGGATTAAATTATGCAGCAATTTATGCCAAAATTCTCCATACGCTCTAGTTTAGTCACAATGGATGCATATAATCAGTTCCTTTTAAAGTATTTCTCCTCTAGAGTTTGAATACATTTATATTCCCATACTTGAACATTTCCCTGTCCTCTATTTTCTCCTTTTCTGAAAGAGTTACAGAGACGTAGGTTTTGAAAAAGAAATTTTAGGTGGAAAAAGATCAGAAATGTCTCTTAGGCTGCTCCACGTGTTTTGGAAGCATTTACAGTTTCTGCTGGGAGAAGCACGAGGGAGAGAGGTGACACATTTTTCACCTTTTTTCTCCTCCTCCTTCCAGCGTTCCGAGTGTGGGATGACTCAGAACACAACGCTAAGTTCACCCAACAGCTGTTGAAATCACAAACTCCAACCCACCATCTGTTACCCCCCTTTTTCTGTGCGAGCATCATACCTCATAATGACTCAGAGCTGCTTCAGTCGCCCTGGGGCTTGCACATTTTGTATGTCTTCACTCCAGCCTTATTTGGATAGGTCAAACAACTAATTATCATACAAGTATGTGCACAGAATCAAATGTGCCCCATATTAAATGCCGTAGGTTCCAGGCATACGCAGGTAAGCCTCGCTGAGAATTTAATCTGTGTTACTTACTTATGCCACAGTTAAATATGTACATACTGAAATACCACATTCAGCCAAGTGGTGGGAAAAGACTCAGTTTTTACTGTGAGGGAAAAGGCATTTGCAACTTTAGTTGTTGGAATACACAAGTAGATTGATTTTTTTTTTGTTATCTGAAAGACGTTTATCCAGCTATGGATCATAATGATAGAAATTGCAGATTTTTCTTTTTTCTTTTTTTTATTTTCGTGTTTGCAAATAGATTGAACAAAACATTGTCAATGTTCGGAATGCTATTAAATGCCTCAGTCAACAACCCGTTGTTTACCTGTGTGACAACCGCAAGGCTGGAGTGGCGCGTAGTGGAGCAACACTTTTTCGCAGCACAAACATTTGTTCTGTCCGTCTAATCGTTCGATTTTTCTCTGAAGTCAAACTTCATATTTGTCGATAAACAGTTCCGTTGAGTCCTCGCTTGTGTTTTTAAACATGTACTCTTGGTGACTTTCAGTTTACCCATCCGGCCTAATTTTCCCTTCCATCAGCTTCACTCAAGTTTGAGGCTACGCGATGAATATTCATCAAAATTCTATGTGTCATCTCTCGAGGGGTTGGTTTACGCACTTATATCATCTAAATGCAGGCAGGTTTCTTGTAACCTTGTTCCTCGAGCATTGATTCGCACATAATCCACGTCTGGTAGGACAGGAGTCAGTTGTTTCCCTCTGCATACCAATTGGCAATTGGCTGGAAGAACTGTTGGATTTGGGCCTCAGAAATGCTGAGAACACCTTCGGAGAGACTTTGCTGGCTGGAGAAGGCAGATACGCCTGTCGTAAACCACTCTGCGACACCTCCTATGTCTGTAGGATGAGTGCGAATGGTTTGCAGACACTCGGCCGGAGCAGTGGTGAATAAAACTGTGTGCTTCTACTTCTTTGTATGCTGCATGTCATTTGTACACTTCACTCCATCTCAAGTGTTAGAGGAAGTCGGAAAATCAAGTTGGAACATATTTTGTGCAAAACAAAGAAAAAAAAAGGTTATTCTTCTCAGCAAAATGAAGTGGAGCCAGTTTGACAGTTTCTTTCAGTACCCACGGACTCTCCGGAAAGTGCTTGTTCATTCATTGTTGGTACACTGTTGTGTTCCAAAGATAAATTTGAATTCTCTGAACCAAAACTGTGAAAAAAACGTGGAAGGTTTGCATTTGCAGTTATGTGGGTCTCTGGGTTGACTTACAATCCTCGAGATGCGTCCGAAAATGAACTTGACGACATTTATAGCAAATGGAAAAGAATGATCAGCTTCGGAAAGAAGTCACAATTGGGGTTTCAAAAGTCTCTGGAAGACCAAGGTGCAATAACTAAATAAATAAACTTTTTTGGTAAAAATATAGTGATGCATTATTTCGGTAAGGAGGATGCCATTTTTTCCCCAAAAACTTAAAAGCATCACGACCGTAACTGTGGCACGGAGGAGATTTGGGGAAGTTTTTCAAAATAACTTATCAAACTCGTGGATTTTTTATCACAGACACACACAAGACAGTAATAATTAGGTGAAACATGTTCAGAAGTCCTTTCTCAGCAAATCTTAGCAGCTCCCCGTCATTCTGCTACACTAAACCCGAGCTAAGTGAAAAGTAAACGACGAGCAGCTTGGTGTTTGCGAAAATTCAATCGAAGGACTCTGTGAACATGAAGGAGAAGCACTGTTGCTATGAGTGAAACAGCTAAATTAGTTAGGGAGAACTCCAAACGTTGGAAACAGCAGGCAGCTGATTGCGTTGAAGCCTGCGGTTGCTTCTTAGCAGCAGTGACAGAAGGAGAGTTGAAAGGAGGTTGAATGCAGCTCAGTACACTGAGCGGTCCCTGAAGGAAACCTGCTCTCCTCCGGAGAACCTCTGACCTGCGAACGGGGCTGACAATTCACCTGTCAGCACAACGGTGAACCAAAACATTCACACAAGACAATGCCGGAGTGGCTTCAAGACAACTTCCAGGCTGTCCTCAACTGGACCAGCCAAAAGCCCTGATTTAAAGCCCACAGACTATCTGTGAGAAGGAGACAGTTCAACAGTGACTTCACATGCAGTCTGATGAAGGTCGGCAGGATCTGGTGCGAAGAATGGGATGAAATACCCAAATCCAGGTGTGAAAAGCTTCTCAAGTGTTACTCCGAGATGATTCTCTCGCAGCTGGTGAAGTGGTTCCCTCAAACTATCACATCAGGATTATAAACACAGTGATAGTTTCACCAACGCGAGATCCAGAAGTTGATGTATAAGTCTAAAAGGTGCAGCTTTAAACACTTTAAATACTTTAACAATGATTACCTAAACGGCAACCACAATAAACATATTAATTTAATCTATAACACTGAATAATGAAAGATGTGACACCCTTATTTCACCACAGACGTCAGACCGCCCCAATATCCTGCTGATTTCCCAACTTACCCGCAGCTTTCCCATCTTCTTTTTTGTCCGACTTCATGGTAGCATCTGATCCTTGACCTAGATTTCCAAATGTTGTGTCTCTGAAATGCATTTAAGGAACAAAACCCGAAAATTTTCAGTTTCCTTTAGATCATGTTGGCACCCTAACTATATACAGTATATGCACCCTAACTATAAATGTGATATTACACGAATGAAAAGCGCTCTGTTTCCGCTGACACCACATAAAGAGAAAAGAAATACTAGGGAATATCTTTTGCTTCCTTTTCTGTCACAACTAAAGAAAAATCTTTGCATTTTGTGTCACTGCTGTTCCAGGAAAACTTTACCAAAGATTTGTTATGACCAGAGAAGCACATGATCGCAAAACTAGGAATTATTAGTGGTAGAAATTGATTTGGTCAGATATTAGGGCACTTTTTCATATACTTTTGAAATGAAATTTTATTTAAAATTTGCTTATTTTTCTTGAAATGATTATGAAATCTAGATCTAGTAATGATCTAGTAATGATCTAGACGTTAAAAATTCTAACTTGCTAATGTTCGCTTGGCCCTCTCAGGGACCCCTTGGCAGTATCGTGTGACTCGACTCCTTGAACTGCTGGGGTCATGAGAACTTGTGAATCCCAAACACATAGTCATGGCCCAGAAAAGGTTGAGCAACCCGGCCTTGCCGCGGTATCATCCGCGATGCCATATGACATCAGCCTGTCAAAGGGGGGACGGGAGGACGGGGCGGGGTGTGCCTGACGACTGCGTGACTCGTGCAGACAGTTGGAGACATGCTGGGACACTGTAAATAAGGAATGTGAAATCCCACCGAGTGGCTCATACCTCCCTGTGGAGTCAACTGGCTGTGCCAGCAGTTTAACTACTCCAGGATCCAAACATAGACAGGAGCAGAGTGTCTTTACATCAAACTGTTAAGGCGATGCACATATCTGCAAAGCTCCTTTTTATGCTATCAACTCTTAAAAGTTATGCTTTGCCAGGTGGCTCTCATTAGAGGTGCAGACGCCAACTGTGAGCAAAAGACTGAAACGGCGTCTCGACTTCCACAGCTTAACCGGATCACTTCTTCGTCTTGGTTTTTAGGGTTGGAAAGTGAAAAACTAGAAATGATTTGCACATTAGATCAACGGCAATGCTCGAGTGTTAACGAGATACCTGAATCCTAAACCGCAATCTTATGCCATAAACAGACGATTCGACTTTGACTCTCCTACTCAAGCACCAGTGGACGACAGTGAGTGAAGCACAGCTAGCACAGGGAGCAATACTTTATGTCTACAGAGCTGAAAGACCCTAAAATTATGCACTTTATCAGGCTTGTGGCCATAAGCCTTTTTACACGGCTCTTAATTTTTAAGGAGCATGAGGGAAACAGTGTGTGGGGGGGTGAGGGTGATATCTGTCCTTCAACTTCTGTAACTCATCAAAAAAGATATTTAGGCTTCGATGTGTGACATGTTCTGCAGGACAAAGTGACCATTTGGTGCTGCTCAGTTCCTTTGTTCGTCATGGCAAACCGATGCTCAGACAGGTCTCATTGCTCAGGGAAATGTGGCTCGAACTGGAGGGTTCTTTTTCATCGGTCAAGACTGAGCACAAAAGTCCCATTTATAGTTTTTTCTTTTTGATGGACATGTTGCTGAAACTGATAGCGGACCGGTGCCCCGTCACACAAAGTTACATTTGACAAACATCACAACTTTACCTGTGACTGTACATCCACTATTTTCTGCTCTCTAGTTCTTGCATCTTTGTTTTTTGGGGCATTCAGTATTTTTTTTGCTCAGGTCAAACCAAATATTTCACAAAATGTTTGAAAGTCTGACAGCTGATGGGAGATTTCTCTCTTTTACTGTCCTGTTTAGTTGACATCCTTTGATACAGCACAAAGCACAAAGATACAGCATAAAATTTGCCTGTTAAACACACATTTGTGCTTAAAAAAGGGTTTAGGATAAAAGACACTTGCAGTGTCTGATAACATTATTTATAGTAATCTAGATTTGTGTCAACAGTTGGACACCTCCAATGGTGCTGCATATAATATAGTTTGCATTTTTTTTGTCCAGTAAAGGCTCCTTCAACAGGATATATTGCAGTAATTGTGCAGTAATTCACCTGAACTTGTAGTGGCTGACAAATTCATGGGAAATCATCATCATATAAAGGTTTCAGGCAGACGTCACAACAAATCATTAAACGGCAAAAAATTATAGTTGATCGCTGCAATTCGATCAAATCTCTAAAACGATCGATGTGCGATCTAACCTGTCGTTCAAAAGCAAATATTATTTTTTACTCACTTTCACAGGTCTTCGTCGCTGGTGTCCGTCCTCTGTGCTCTTCACTCTATCCAATATTTCAAAAGTGACACGCCTTTTTGTTCGGTGATAAAAGTTTGGCGCGTATCGAAAACCCTTACAAGGATAGTTGGTAAAAACCCGTCTTACGGCAGCGGTAAACAGGTGAGGTTCAGCTTACGTATCCCTATGAAAGCGATCGCTTTGCAGTTGTGACTGGAAATACATTATGACCGTTCATTCAATCTGGTTCCGGTCATATCAAGTCAACTGTTTTTCTGCCATTTGTGTTGAGAATAGAAAAAGCCCATCAGCACCATCAAGTCATACCAAGATTTATGCACCATTAAATCAAGAAAGCCGTATCATGGTGTCCCACTTGCTGTCATTACTGACAATCGGAGTACAGATGGATCTTATGATGCTTCGCATCAATGGTTGAAGCTTTGTGATTTATGGATGCACAATGCTCATGTACTACAATTTCCCACACGCAACAGGCAAACCATCCATGAGGAGGCTTTCGAGTGGCAGATTCACAAGGTTTCAAGTAATGCGATCACGCTTCTTTGGACTTTATTGGCCTGTAAACATAAATACGAGACATTTTATTTGGTAAAACAATCCCCAATTGATATAAATGAATCACCCGCTCCACTTAGCCTCCGTACGTATCCCCAAAATTTTCTCGCAGCATGCCTGTGGTATCTGTTGGGTCACCCTGGACCTCTGGTGGCATTATAAAAAGGTGGGTCAGTCACCCACGCAGTGGCGGTGTGTCGGACGCAGCGTACCAAGCGGGTTTTTGGGGTTCCTATTGTCAGGGGTTAAAAAACCATGTCACACCCCGGCAGTTTGAGGAGTCACCTCCACCTTGTAAAAGCCAGACTGTGACATTCTGCAAGAAAAGACTTGACATGAACGGAGATAAACACAAACATCACCTCTGGCCTGGCTGACATGAATGAGGTGAGTACTCACATGTGATGCGCATACAGTAGCAGCCAGAGTGGATAAATATTGCTGTATTTTTAAGTTGTGGTCTTAAACATCAGGCTAGATATCAGTAATCCTCTGACTGAGTATATTATTAGCTGGGCTGCGTTTAACAGCTGTTCTCACTTTGGGGATGTTTATTCATGACTTAGCTAAACTTTCCTTATTTTTGTCTGATCAGACAAAGGGTAATCTGTTGTTTACGTGAAAGGAAATGCGTACTTGTTTGTCTTTGAATGTACAAGCCATCTTGCGAAAAGCTAATGCTTAAATACAGGACTGTTCATAATGAAGGGACAACATCAAGGTTTTGCAGCCAAGGGGCGTCTCACAGACTTTTTACTGCAGAGCTTATGTGGATATTTATGGAAATGCAATAAATAGGAGCACCTGGTTCATAACCCCTGATGTTGTGTTGAGATGCGCAGGGTGTTGTGAACATTGGAGCCCGGTGCTGTTGGGAACATCTGTTGCCTTCACAATGATCAGAGATTTTTCTTAGGCCAGCAAAGCATAATTGAAGGAATAATTATTTCATATTATCATATAAAAGCAACATGCACGGAGCAGAAAACACACAGAGGGCTCTCAAATGTTCATTTATTTATTGCAATTGCTTGCAATTTATTGCAATTGTATCTTACATTCGTTTGTCACTTCACTCATGCCGAATGTCATTTCCAGTCACAGTTGGATATTGCTACATTTCATGAAATGGTATCTCAGAGACACAAGATAAATATATTTTATATGATATGACAAGCACATACAAGACATTAGCACATAATCCTATGATGCATTTTAAATATATATTTCAAACAATTCACATTTCTCGACAAAAAAGCTTCTTGAACACCACTTGTGTCTTTATTCTGTGGAAATAAGGGGAAAAAAATCTTGAGAACAGAGTATAGTGTCTTCAAAATGCATGAAATACGAACTGGTGAGTCAGAGCTTACCTCTTACAATAACTGAAGTTGAGCATTCTGCTTTGCCCAGTGGGTTCGTGGCAACAACTTTGTATTCACCGCTGTCTATTGAACGAACTCTCAGAATGTACATTGAGCACACACCAAAGGAGTTGGTAATGTAGTAGTTTTTGTCTGAGTTGATGCAGACGTCATTCAGGTACCAGCACACGATTGGCGTTGGGCTTCCTCGGACAGCACACGTCATGTAGACCTGGTAGCCTTCTGGTGGTGTGTGGACTTTTAGAGGGACCAAGATAGAAGGAGGCCTCTCGAAGGAAACTGCAGTGGAGTTGATTCCATTTGAACTCAAGGGCACTTTAGTTGAAGAGAAAGAAAGCACAGTCGGTATCCAAAAGACACACCATTACAACAATTAAGCCAAACAACAAAAAGTCGCCTCAGAAACAACTAACCAGAAATTTCATCCTCTGCAGTTGATAATACGTTTTAGGTTTTTGTTATTTGAGCTCTTGGCAGTATCAAGAGGACTCATTTGACAGCGTCCAGCGTGAGAGTCACCTTCAGAAGGCCGTTGTGAAAGAGTCGCCTTTCCAAAAAAAGAGTTTTCTTTGGGAGTTGAATGAAAGAACTGTTTGTTCGAAACCCATGGATGAAACACTTCTATGAAATGTGTCCATTAAACGGAATACAAGTGTCACATTTGTAATGTCGAACCACTCATGAACCAAAGTGGCTTCAGTGGGATGAGGTGCGGAAGAATGGAAACCATTCAGAGGTCCAACACCTTTCTGTCCTTGGACAAAAAATCCCTGTTGAACTTTGTTTTGAACTCAAGGCCTCAGATTAAAATCTTTAGTCAAGTATTGTCAACAAGGATGAATTGGCGTGACATGTCATCTGTTATTATGTTCCATGTCAAAGATCAACACAGCGTCTTCTCAACCCACCTTTGTTGCTGTTGAAGCCCCATGTCGGTGACTGCGACGGCTCTGAAAGTCCCACATCGTTCTTGGCGTAGACTCGGAAATGGTACTCTGTCCCGGGAAGGATGTTGACTGCTGTGTACGTGGTAGTGAAGAGGCGGTCTGCCACTGTCTTCCAGACTCGATTGTTGGAGTCGTATTGACAAACCACGTAGTATACGCGGTCATCAAGCTCCTGGTCAGGGGAGTGAGTCCACGAAACCTGCACTCTGCCATGAACCGTTTGCTCGAGCTCCACCGGCCCTGGCGTCTTTGGTTCATCTGGCGAAATACATATGATGAATAGTTTCAAATCAGTTTGTAAAGCAGGTAAACAATTGCACAATTTTAGTTGTGAAGGGTGCCGCATTTAAATCCTGTTCCTCTTCTCTTGAGCCTTTTTCTCGCTGTGATAGCTTATTTCACCAAACCATGCAGTAAAAATCTAACTGCCAGATGATGAATTTTGTCATTTTTAGCAGATAGTTTCTGACTAGACAAAGACCAACAGTTCATTCACAGGGTGCACCGGTGGTTCAGGTGCTAGAGTGGGTTGTTTGAAAGTCCCAAGGTTGTTATGCTGATCCCCTATTGCAATGGGCCAATGTGCCGAAGTGTCCTTGAGCAAGACACCAAAAATGAAGCTGCTGCCAATGACTCAAACATATTTCATAATATTACAATGAGTCTGCCGTCAGTCTTTGTCTGTAGGCTTGTTGCTGGGTGAATGTGACTCATCCTGTCACCTTGTATGGAGATTTCGGATCGATGCGGCAATTGTAAAAAACCAACAAAACATTTATTCCGGTCAATAAGCAATTCTTGAACTGCAATTCCCATAACCTTGTTCTTTTTGTTTGCACTGTTCGTAGTTTGAAACTTTGCTCCTTGTCCTCACCTGTGACTCGAACCTCAATGTCGAATGAAGCCTCACCCACAGAGTTTTTGGCTATTATGGTGTAGATGGCTGAATCGGAGCGTTTCGACGAGGGAATAACCAGCTGAGACATTCCCTCACTATTGATGACATTAATCCACGGGGATATCGGCTCATCGTCCCGCAGCCAAGTGATCTGAGGTGGAGGTTCACCCTGGAGGAAAAAAAGAAACTAAACTATTCACCAGCCGAAAGAGACTTTGTATGCAGACCTGATTTCAAGTTCATTCCCACCTCGTAGCAGATTTTGATACGAGCAGAATTTCCCGCTCTGACAACAATAAAGTCCTCTGGGTCCTTAAAACGAGGTCTCACTGGATAGAAAACACACGAGCGTGAAATTCAGACAGGAACAAACACGGCTCTGAAAAACGGAGGCAAACCATTCACACTCTCTGTGAAGGAGGTCGTCGCTTACTGTTGGGATTCTTCGCGCACACCATTGCAGAAGGAGGGCTTGGATCCCCGGCTCCCGACTCGTTGATCGCTGACACTCTGAACTCGTACTCCGCTCCCTCTGTGACATCTCTAACGGCGTAGTTCACGTCTGAAAATGGGATTAATAGCGGGGTAAAGAGGAGGCAAACCGATAAAAGGCAACAATGAGGCGTTTGTATGCATTTGTTTTGGCAAACCTTCAATCGGTTCATTTACTGCATTCAGGGCAACCCACTGATTGGTGTCCTTCTTCCGTTTCTCCAATTGGTAGCCGATGATTGGTACTCCTCTGTCGTCCTCCGGAGGGGTCCAGGTCAAATTGATGCAGGTTTTTGAAGCACTCACAACGACGGGGGCACCAGGTGGGCCGGAGAGAACTAGGGAATGACAAGTAGTCTAATTAATTAAGTTCAGCCCATCGTTAATAATTAAGGAGTAATTAAAGACACGGAATAAATTAGGCACATCCACATGTTATCACTGCGGGCTGCTACAAACAATTTCTATCCGAGATAAGGCCACTTTTACAGCAATGATAAAAGGTAGGCGTTGTACAGTGACGAAACAGTGCGAGTGATAAACGATTCGAAGCAATCACGAAATCTATCCGAGGGCATTTTCATTTATTACAACCTGGGGGAGATTAACATGGGATTTGCAGAGGAATGCTTAATGAGACTTCTTTTTTCCCCCAAACTCACTCAATATGCCAGCCATAATGCTATCAGCAGTCTCCAGGGCGTCGCTGGTGCCCTCGGGGTTCTCTGCATAGATGCGGTAGTTGTATTTCTTTCCATGAGTCACATTCCTGTCTCTGAAAGAGGTCTTTTCCGCCAAGACATCCCCGAGCTTCGTCCACATGTTTTGTCCGAGCTGCTGTCGCTCTATTATGTAGTTGGTGATAGCTGAGCCACCGTCATCTTTTGGGGGGTTCCATTTAATCTCAATTAGAGTTGAGGTGGTCTCAACAGTCTCCACTGGACCCTCCGGTGGGCCGGGGCGATCTGTTAAAGAGATACAGAAGCAACGTTGGTCAGTGTGGGATTTGAAAGCAGCTTCTGAATGCACGGGTACAAAATTCTGCCAAGTTTTATCTTTGTACTCTCTCTATTGTCATCAGAGCGCTCTGTATTTCCGTACCAAGCACTATGAGCCGAGACGTGGCTTCGACAGCTCCAAATGGGTTTTTTAGTTGGATCTTTATTTCCCCTGCGTCTGTCCTCAGGCAGTCTCTGAGCAGCAGCCGGCTGTGATTGGGCTCCCGGACAATCTTGACTCCGCCTCCGTCTTTGACCTCCGTGCCGTCCTTGAACCAGCTGACCACCAAAGACTCCTGGGGAGCGAAGGGCATCTTGAAAGCGGCGTTTTGACCAACTCTCACGACCACAGGTTTGGAGAACTTGTGGAGGTCGTCCGGGTCAAATTCAGGCACATCTGAAACGCAACACAAAGCTGCGTTAGAAGCACTGTGTCTGTCATATAACTGGAAACAATATCTCAGGAAACAGAAAGTGACATGTACCTCCGACTATGACCTTTCCTTGTGTACTCAGTCCCCCCGATGTAAATTTGTAAACTCCAGAGTTGTCGTCCCTGCAGCTGGGAATTGTCAGCCTGTGAGTAGTCCCTTCCTTGGTTATGGATATCCCAACTCCCGAGTTTAACTAAATATCATATTTGGAAATGAAAAGCACAGGTTATCGCACGGAAATCATCAGTGTCAGAACTGTGGTTTGTCACTCCATTCTCAATGCGAGTTACTCAGAATGTAGTTGCAACTGTGGTCTATATTATATTTGTTCTGTACCTCTTCTCCATCTTTGAACCAAGTGCCGTCACAATCAATGTTCATCTCCACTTTCAACTCAGCGGGACTTCCACGGAGAGCGTAAATATCAGTCAGTCCACAGGTAATAACAGGATCTAGGAAACAAAAAGGCACAGTTACTCTCCACGTTGAATTTTAGAAGGTTTCTAAGCTTCCAATTATGATTGAAAAACGTGATAGTAGTAAACATAGTTGAAAATCTTAAGTGAAATGGTTAATTTGTTTTTAAAAAATGTCTGATTTCCCCCCAAAAAATGGTTAGAAACATCCTGGAGAAATGAAACGGTATGAAATCACGAAGCTCTGATTGGATACGGTTCCCATACGAAATGACTCCACAAACAAACAATGACAAAGTAACAGTTTCAGGATTTTCATGAAGTATTACTTGATTCACAAAGCGTTACACTGACTGACATAAGCAGGCACAGTAGCGAGCAGCAGACCTGAAGCTTTACTGACAATGTGAACAGAAAGCCAGTGGACTCACTGAACTGTCCACACATTCCTCCTCAGCATGTTACCAGTTTTTCATGCTGTTAAATGGGAATTTTATGATAAGTTTCTTTTGTGTTACATCGTTGTTATATCATATTGAAGAAAAATCCCGGGGAGTGAAATCACCAAATTAGGATGTTACAGGTAAAACAATAATTTCACAGAGTGAAATAGATTACAAACCAACTTGTTTATTACTCAAACCTGTGAAATCATTAGTCTTTATTATTTGTTACTCTTGTGGTTCACATGGTTTAGTATCCAGTTTACCACTTTCAGGTTCTGGGGGTGGTTGGACCTCAATGACTTCTTCTGGTGGGGGTGCAAACAGCAACAACCACAGCATATGATTTAACCCTTCTTGAGCACAAGTACCTCCATGTTATTAAGTGCTTCATTGTTTCATGTCTTTGTCTTACCAACTTTCTCTTCTTCGGCTGGTGGTGGTGGTGGTGTTTTTTCTGAGTGTGAATACAGAAAGTGTGAGAACAGTTGGATTATTTTGCGATTCATTATTTTGTGCTGAATGACCCGCAGCACTTGTTTTGATCACAGAGGAGCCGTACGCCTCTCTTGGTATCTTTTAGTGCTTTTTTCTTGGGACAACTCACAAACATTTCCCAAAGCATGCCTCAGTGTCGTGTTTTCAACTTGTTTTGTCGCGCAAAGAAAAAAACCTGCAGATTTGATGGGGAGGTAAAGTCGAAGAAATGTTCAGTTGAAAGTGTGTCACTGCATGAAAGTTCTTAGGAGTGATGCCGATTTGATTTTTTCTTTACTGTTATAAAACATTCATACACTCATAATAAGGTTCACAGGCGCGACCTAGAAACTGGAACATTTTCGTTCTCTTTCGATGAGGCTTAAAAGCTCAAACTTACCACAGGGTGCGTTTTTTAAACTACACTTGTTAAGATTTTATCCGCATACACTGGCACGTCCTAACTGTATCTCCCATTCATTGACTTCAAATGCAAACTCTGAAGTTTAAGAAAAAGCTATAATGGCTATATTTCCATTATGCATTTGGTCTTTAACATTTGATGAAATTTCCTCTTTCTTCTTTTATGATTATTGGAGATTTTGCTGAAAAGAAAACCATATTTCTTTCCCTGTTTTTTTTTAGGCTGCATGAGAGCAGAAACCAGGCGCCTGAATGAAAGAGTTTGCTAACAGTTCCATTAATATCACCATTACTATTACTGTAATTGCTTTCAGGATCAAGCTGTTTCATGGTTTAGTGTAATTTTTCCATTTTGAATTGGCTCGGGTGAAACATTTAATTATTATCTACTCCAATTACTCTTTTAGAGGATGTGATGGATGTGTGGAGCTACATTGGCTAATTATCGTTCTCGAAGCAGCGGTAAAGGAAGGTGGAACAACATGAGACACCTGTCAGTGTGCAGTCGGGTTGAAAAAAAGCCATCATGTCCATCTCAGTGGTTCAGCTTTAAGTTGGTATCCAAGACATTTGCAGCACTTTTAAGGTCTTAATGAGTCCAGAAGAGAGAGAGATAATCAGGTGTCGGGCAACCTGCTTTACAAAGCTAATCCATGCAGATGCCACCAGCTGATATCTTCTCACAGTTGGCATATATCACATTTAATTACATGCAAAACGAGAAAAGCATAAGGCACCTTTCTGTGTCATGCTTTGAGAAATGGTGAATGTGATTTGTACCCAAGGACGATTCTTTATTTGCAACAATCATCTGATGTTACTCACGAACTACATAAAAGGCATCTGTTTGGGAGTAGCTTGTATTTTAGTCAGATTCAAGATATTTTGCTCTTTCTTTGGCAACACTGACAACTGTTTTGGAGCTTTTTTCACTGTCTTGCATAACCAAAACACATTGTTCATTCAGCAAAATTCAGATTATGGCCGATAATTAAACTGAAGCCAAGAACCAAGTCTTTGGTATGAATGTTGATTCTACGAATAAATTTCCAATTGAAAAGGGCCGACAGTCGCACAAGGAGCAGCTGCACAACACAAGATAAAAAACACAAAGCCACAGCATTGCTGCAAACAACAGATAAAAGCTGTCGAGATACAAAAAGTGAATATTGTAAAAAATGACATTGATTTTTTTTTTTTTTTTTTGCCTTCACAATCCGTCCAAAAGTTCTCACAGTGATCATACCTGTTTTTTCCACAACTGGTGGATCTGGAACCACTGGTGCTGGTTTTTCCTCCACTTCTATCAACAATTTAAAAAATGGAAGCTGTTAGGTTTAACAAACTTTAATTTTATTTAGAGTGAAACTGAAAAAGTTTTAGTTTGTGCGCCAATGTTTTTACAACAAAAACTCAAAATGTCCTTCATGTCATTAATGGTCCGTCATCAAACATATAGTCTTTTGACTATTAAGCATTGGTTAGTTTAGGACCCTGTGGTGGGGTCTTACTTGGTGGAGGAGCTTTTGGTTCTTCAGGCTTCGGTGCAGGAGGTGCCGGTTCAGGTGGAGGTGGTGCCTCTTTGGCTGCTTGAATTTGTTCCTTCCTTTCCTCTCTGACCTTTTCCAGTTTTTCTTGCTGCTCTTGGGCGACTTTTGTCAAGTCGATCCCGGCTCCTCCCGCCCTTGTTGTTTTTCTTGCAGACTTTTTGCCCTTTGGAGCTTCTTTATCAGCTG
The DNA here is from genome assembly GCA_032164315.1 of Malacoctenus gilli. Lineage (NCBI taxonomy): Eukaryota > Metazoa > Chordata > Actinopteri > Blenniiformes > Labrisomidae > Malacoctenus > Malacoctenus gilli. Next base: position 14,564,078 of record JASSRZ010000072.1, read on the forward strand.
AATCAAAGCAGAAAGTGATTTATTCACCAAAAAACTTATAGCGAAGCCATTTTTTACAGTTAAAGTATACATAATGGATTCAATCAAGTCATGTAAATGATGGGAAAGTTCAGACCTTCAACAACAAGCCATGCATTGCACGACTTTATCCCTGCACAGGCAGAGTAGATCCCTTTGTCGACCACCATGCAGTCTTTGACCACGAGCCTGTGAATCAATTTGTCTTCTGATACTTCAATGTCGTATTTATCTCCTTGTTCGAGTGGCAAGTTCTTTCCGAACCAAATGATCTTCGACATGGGGTTGGTCAGGACGCATTCAAACACGGCGTCCTCTCTCTCTTTCGCCTTCACCTCCTGGATTTTCACCAAGAAGTCCACCATGGGAACTGAAAAAACCACGTGAACCATTCAATTTGGACACTGGCATGAAACAATGGTTAAAAGAGGACGAGTGTTTATGGCTTTGATGTTCTTTTAGATTTTTGTCTCTCTTTGTTTAATGGTAAGTTTTCGATGTGTTTTGAAGGGAATCATAAAATCACCCACTTTTAAAGTCAGTAGAAAACATATTGACGTCTTCTACGTCCACCTGGTAGAGTCCAGCATCGTCCGGCATGAGATCTTTCACACTGAAAACGTACTTTTTGCCAACTCGTTTAAGGCTGTGCTTCATCTTTTCCCCCATATCCTTTGTGTAAGGGATCATAACACCATCCTGTAGGAAAAAAATGTACAATATGATTTCCTTTGGGATTGTTCTTGCAAAGCGAGGCTGTAAGATTATAGCCAAAGAAACGGAGCTGATTTGAGGGAAAATTGAAAGTACCGTCGCAGGACCTCATCAAAATGTTTTTCAAGTCAGAGCCCGGGCTGTATACGATATGTATAAAGGATGTTGCACATCCTATCAAAATAAGGTGTCTCAGAGGTATGAGTTTACCCGCAGATAAGCACAGCGTCGATCCCATCTGTCCATCTAATTTAAGTGAAGGATACCTCGGCACTTCTTTGCACGTATTGGCTCGATTGAATTTAAATTAGCTGCTGCATCTCAGGGTCCCTTGAACATGACCAATTATGCATCAGGACTACAAGCAGATTTCATATTTAATTTCGATACCGACCTTGTAGAGAAACACGGAGCTGCTCGGATCGAGGAGGTCCATGTCGAACTCAAAGGACGCGCTGCCGTCTGCGTTGACCTGGATCGGTCTCAGGTTCGTTATGTTCCTGACAAACTGGGAAAAAACAGATGTGTGCGGGGACACTTGAATTGACATTTTTTTCAGATCAATTAACAAATGACTGGTTATCGTCATTATCGTGGCTCATAAGGAAAAAAACAAATAAATCATGGTGCACATGGGAAACCACAGACCTCTGCTTGTTCCTCCTCCCTCTCTTTCTTCATCTCATTCAGTTTCTTCAACATCCAGCGAAAGTCGGTGATTCCATAATCTGCACAGATTTTCTCATAGTCCTTCTTGTCAGCACTTAGCAAGAGCTCCCAAAACTTTTCATCTACCTCGCCGTCTTTTCTCTCCGGTTGCTCAGCTTTCGGACGGACTTTGCTGGAAACACAAACACAGTGCAGTTACTTTGCCAGCTCGGTAAAACGAAGGAAAATGCAGGAACACCATGACTCTACCTCCTTCTTTTGAGAACAGTCTTAAAATCCTCGTTAGGGGTCTCGGCATTTTGTTGGGATTTGCCCTTCTTGTAACCAACTGGAGGTAAAACATATTTACATTGTTAATAAAAAAATGTCATGAAAGAAAATGAATTGGGACTGCTGAATGAACCAATCAAGTGTTATTTAATGATAAAAGTCCAATTCAAGCGCCCCTAATGTGTGACCGATTGAGCAAAATTGACAGCATGCAAATTCAGCAATGTAATACAGTCACATGATTTGTCCTCACCTTCAATAACATTCAGGATGACTGTGACCATGGCTTGTCCAAATTCATTGATGGCAAAGCATTTGTAGGTATCTGCTTGATCTGGCTTAACGTTTGGCATCTGGAAGGTACAAGACATGCTTGAATTTAATGGACACAGTCAATTAACTCCACCTGCTGCCCTTCAAGCGTGCTCAATCTACTCCAAGTGAGATGATATCAAGCATGTTGAAATACATTCAAGTCAACTGCGTTGTCATTTAGTTTCCATTTCTCTCCTCTTTTTATTATTCTGGTATGCATTTGTGCTTCTTCTAGAACACTCTTATATTTCTTATATTCTTTCATCCATTTTCAGGGGTAGTGAGGTGTGAAGGTGCCAAAATAGACTTGAGTCGGTGGCAAGTCCACAAATAAGCCCTCAAAACCAATTTTATCTTCAGATTATGGCCCAAAAATGCATTATCGTCTTAACCTCTGAAAGGTCCCTTGTCAAGGTTCTAATTTTGTGTTCTTTTATACCCGCACAAATTGTTCATACAATTCTTATTGGTACTCCTCAGTATAGTGACTACTTGTCTGTAGGAGACGCATCCACATTGCGTACTTTTTCAATTACTATGAGAAAAGAAATATCTCGACTTCCATTTTGGAAGTTAGTGCCAATTTATTCCAGACGCTCTGAATGAGTTCCAGACACGGTTCGATCACTGGATGCACAACTGTTGTGTGACAGTATTTATTTTCGTGTCACATTTTGAACCGTCTGTCACCTTTGAATTGGCTGGACATGCTGCTGGTCTTGTCTCCCTCATTACACAAAATGGACATTGCGAACTGCTCCCAGCATCAGTAAAAGTAATTGACCTGTAAGCCAATATGTCCAAAGACTACCTGACCTTGACGTAATCAAATACCCCCACCCCCCACCCTTCTATTTATCCGCTTGTGTCTGTCTGCTATTTTTACTCCTGCTTTACATCAGCATGTGGCTGTATAGTATCACCGTGACCTGATAGTCCCTATCACTTGCCTCAAATGTGTGCTCATTGGAGTTGGGATCATATTTGCTCTGGTATATCGAGGTATCGGACACGTCGCCATTATTTCTGCTCCACGTTACGTTGGGCTTCGGCTCTCCAGTGACAATGGCTTTAAAAAAAGCAAACTTTCCTGTAAAGGAAGAAAAGAGAAAGACAAGAAACCTTTTGAAAACTGCTCCGACAGCAAAATATGCACAGGTTATTTCTGTAATAACTTACTCCAGTCTCCTGGACCTGCCTAAGCTTTCATGTGGCACATACGAATGGATACTTGACTTCATTTTTTTTTAAAAATTCTGCTCCCACCTACTTTTGTTTCATGTCATTAGGTGTTTATGTTTCTGAGCCTAACTGTTCATGTCTTCATGTGCTGAGGGACTGTGCTCTCCTCTGACCTTGTGGTAAACACAGGGATCTAATCTATTATGCAGAATCACATAAACTTCACCTTGGAATATTTCCTGCATATAAATGTTTAAAACGATTCCCCCGCTGTAAGTCATACCCTCTTGGATGGTCAAAGCAATCGGCTTGCGGGTGAAGTCTGGATGGCTGGTCCCTTCCGGCAGCGTCTCGATAAACTGTGTAATCATCACCCCGGGGACCTTAGATTTTTTCTTGAACCCCACTGTCGGCGCCGGAAAATGAAATGTCAGTGACAATACGTTTGACACTTTCAACGAGGAAAAAAAAGGGGGGGGGGCATGAAAAACAGGGCAGTGATCACATCCAACCTTCAAAGTCTGCCGTTGTTTTATCATTAAATCGGCACCCCACATGAACCATGCTGAAAACACATTCTAATACTTGACGTATTAGAATGGGAATGTTACTCAGTTTATCATCACTCCTGAGAGATGGGCTGTGTGTGTGTGTGGCTCCAGTGGAGGAGGGTCCCATGTGTTCAGCACATTTACATTTCAATAACACTTCTCTTTAACCTCTTCCATATGAATCCATGCCTGAATTCATCCCCAGAACAGATATGTAGTGATGCGCCTACATATCCTCGCACAAAATATATGTGCGCTCAAGCCCTTTATTAATAAACCCATAACATATCACTTCTTCATGCCTTCGTGAAAAATCGGTCGAAAAAGAGACAGCTGATGGCGGCTTTTCATTTGTCCCCTAAGCCTACCTTCTTTACCATTGCAAATCTCTTCCACAGGACCTGATAAGGAACATATTAAAGAGCATATACAGCACATGTCAGCATGGTATTGGCATTGGATTATAGACCGGATTCAACAATTAATCGGGATGGGGGGGATGAACGGTCGGATGTGGACAAAATGGAGCATGATGAGATTTCGCAGATTAAAACAAGTCATGTTTGGGTAACTAAAAATGTGCACATTTGTTGTTAATCCACATCGGATTTGAGTTCCATACAGCCTAACCAAGTCGATAAAGCTCAATAAATCCTATTCAGATTCCTGTTATTTGTTCACATGTATGCGACACTGCATCTCCGCAAGCACACAAAAACTATGTTGATACGGCTTATCTGCTGCTTAGGGGCTTTGAAAATTGAATAGACAAATAATGCACATTTTTTTTCTATTCTCAAACAAGCCTTAAAGTTGACATAACACAAACAACAAATGCTAATTGAAATAATTGATATGTTTCATATTTTAGAAATATTTTCAATTAAATGTGTGCAGTTTGATAGAGCTTTACAGACATTGAGGCAGTGTACATGTAATTAATGTTTTGTTGATTCTCTTTGTAGTCGATTACCATAGCCAGTAGAGACATTGAGTGGGGACAAGGTTGATGAAAGCCTGAATTCTTGGTTTGTCCGTCACATAACTGGACCTAACATCAGTCCCGTACCTTGCCCTGTGCCTGTCCCCTCCGCCACCTTTGACTTCCTGAACATCTTCGGTCCTTCGGTTCCTGGACAGATTCAGAAAGATTTTCCCGACTGCAAGAAACAACAAAGGACATTCGAAGCACATTAATGGCTGTCTTACTGATTTACCTGAACAGCAGTAGCTTTTCTGTCAGGTTTTGAGACATTTGCTGTGTTTCAAGGTGTGTCACTCTAAATGAGTCAAAAAAGCACAAACTCTGTCGTCTCACTGCTTTAATTAGAGGTGTGAAATTTCATTTTGGCGCCATGATGTCATTTCTTACTGTCACTATCACTTTTGAAGAGTTGTACTTGTCACTCTGAGCTCCAACGTGCTGGCGTGTGGTTCAAATGATGATATGCTTATCAAATTAACATTTTTTATGATCTGTCAGTTCCACACGCAGCAGGGGCCTCTGCTCGTGCGTGGCAATCTTTCATTACCCACATGGTTACTAAACTTGGAATGACAAATGTCACCTCACTGAAATAGACGAAACATTAATTGTAATGGATTCACTGCTGCTTGGGGCTTAAGGGGATGAACAGTACCGTCACCTTCTGTTTTGAGTATCCACTAATTAATTTATTTAATTGTGAGAATCTGCATTTCTTTCAAGCTTTTTCTCACAAAAATATTGACAGATAAAATTTGTCTCGTCCCAAATGTCTTATGGGTTATTATTAGGCTAACAAATCAGACTTTTTTGATAAATTCTATGTTTTTTTCTTGGAAATTGTCAAATAATCAAATTTCTGGACCATAATGAGCTCATCAGGGATTTTATTTGTTTGTTTTTACAGTTTGTTTTATTTCTGGGAAAAACAAACCCCTATATGTAAAAGGAAATGCATTACTTCACTCGCATGTGTGACTGCATGTAAACAGAAGCAGAAATATCCTCACAGCACCTTTGACAGAAATCTGATCTTTGCTTTCTGAATAGCGGCTCACTGTTGACACAAGTGGCCACTATAATAGAAACCAGTGCAACCAGCCTCTTAAAGTGAGAGGAGTGTATGCAGTCACACATTGGTTGTCAGAACTGTCGGTTACATATTAACCCCCTCCCCCCAAACTGGTCTGCAAGAAAAGAACAACAGGAAAAACATAATTGAAGTCGATCGGCTGAAATCTCATTTGCTTTTATTGCATGATGCAGGAATTAGCTTCCCAATCACAGCGTGCGTTTGGAAATTGCTTTGTTGGATATAATTACTCGGAAGAAAATGTGCATCTTTGTACTTTTTGAATCGGTTTCAAGGGACTTTTTTCCCCGTTTCCTTCATGTCTCCCAGTCGCTGTTTGACGTGCTCGGTGGAGAGATTGTAATGTTCTTTAATATTGGCTGTCGTCGCCACTCTCCTCGTATCTTTTGACTGACACGCCGTTGGGTCCATATCAATACGAGCAGCGGCTGGCATCGCAAAACTGTACAACAAAGATGTGGGGCTTAAAGTTGCTGAATTGTAAGCCCCACATTCATTTTTTCTCATTATACTAATACAGAGATTTGAACAGACGATCAGGATTTGAAATACTGATACCGTGATATTGTCATTTTTGGGTGTCTTTAAATATACAAAGATTTTCTTGTATCCTATCAAAGTCGAACTTAGTCGGGACCATTCGTCATGTCACTCTGGACCAGTAAGAGGTGCACCAGCAGCTGACTGGATATCGTGGCTTGTGCAGCTTTTTATGCCCAACTGTTACAAATTGATTCGAGCAGCACAACAGGAGGAAAGGTGACGAGTCTGACCTATCAACACGAGCGTGCAGGAGGTCTGCGGCAGTCACCTCGGGCTGTAAAGCTCCTCAGACCTCAAGGTGAACAAGTGAAAGGCAGAAAGAGAAAAAAAAAAAAAAGACCCCGAAAACTTCACGAGCCCGCCTGACTGAATGATTGACCGACCAACTGACTGTGCTGTCTTTAAAGCGCTTTGCTATTGCAGATTAAGTGCAGATGTAACGTATATTTCAGACGTGTTTGACAGCTCCTGCACAGTATTTGCACAAACCTCGCCCCGCCCTGCGCCGGCGCGTGATATTCTAGGGTTTCAGTGGTTCATGGCTGTTGGAAGAAAATCCGATTGTCATGTGATAGTTCACATGTCACATAAACCTGTGAACATCGCATCTCCAACATCTTAATATGCGCGTAAATCTCTGCTGACACCGTGAGCTGTATCACGATGAAACTTGCACTATGTCGTTACTAGAGATCAACATATTGTCAGGTGGTGAGGCACAAAAAAGTACATACAGTTGGAGGGTTTTGGCAAAGCTTTCGGCATGTTCATCTTTCAACTTTTATAGTTAACCGGTGTTGATATTTTTTGTGTGTTTAAGTGTACTTAATAGGATAATGGTAAAAGTGAGCCGTGAAATATGCCGCAGCTATACTTAGGATGAAAATGACGAGGCCATCACGTAACTTCGAATTGCTTTCTGTGTAGCTCACACGGGTTCGCCTCACGTGCTTTCCAAAGACGTTGACATTTTTCACGCGAACTTTGCATTTTACGCACATTCTTTTACTTTAAAGACTTGTTCTGTGTACTTAACTCCCGACATGGCCCATCGGTCACAGCACTCCTGACCAGACGAGGTGTTTTTTTTTTTTTATGGTTTCATGCAGCTCGTGCCACATGTTGAATGCTGCAGTTTATGCCACCAGCTGCTTCTTCTGTGACCAGCGCTGAAATACAGCACGGGACCAACTACACCATAAAAATGATTAAAAGCAAGACACTTCTAAGGGCATGTTGGGAAAGCTTGCAGCTATCTACGGAGGTGACGTAGATGTGACCACGTGCGATTATAAGAGTTTCTTAATTTGGATTTTTATGATGTCACGGCTTTAGTTACAGTGAAATTTTTTATGATTTTCAGTATATCTCTTCTAGGAGCCTTTAAAACTGAGAAACAAGTGAAAGGTTAAGGCAAGAAAATTAATCTGTGGGTAAAACACCAAATAAATGTCAAGCGTTTTAAGGACTGCTCCTAAAATGTGTCTTTGAACTAATTGTGAACTTATCGCAGGATCATTAGACCTTAAGCGTGTTTGAGATCATATGAGTAGAATTAAGAACACTTTTTTTAAAGATTGGCTTGGCCAACTTGCCAAAAAGTGTGACTACAAAGTAGGTAGTTATTGCAAAAATTCTGTAAAAATCTCCAAATATGAAAAAAGAATTGTAAAAACTCTCGAAAGTAGTCAATGCCAGTTCGTTTGTGCAACACCATTTAGACCCGGGACAATTTCGATTGCTTAACAGCATCACCACAAGTCACAACTGCAGCTCCTAGGGCACATTAGCATATATTAGCATTTCTAAGTGTCAGTAAACGACTTCAGTAGCCTCTTAAATTCAGTTTTTAATTGTTGCGCACTGCAAGTTAAACAATACCAAATTAAAAAGAAATACACGTTTGAGTAAACAAGTAATCAGGAAACGACTCGGCTGCGCTGTAATGTGAAAACGTGGAAACCGCATCGAGTTGGTTTGAGCACTTTTTCCGAACGAGGTCGTTCCTTTGTGTTAATATGCAAACACTCCCAACAGTTTGCCACATCAAGATTGTTTATCTTTGCGCCGCATGTTCGGAGTGATTCTGGCCCAGGGTTGAGTGTTAAGTATTGAGAGATGGCCGCGGTGTTTAACACCTCCGTCTAAAACTGGTGCTGCCTGTAAGATGAATGAAGAACTTACCTCAGCGCTCTTGTGATCCTCCTCTGTGGTGCTGCTGCTGCTGCTGCTGCTGCTTCTCAGTCTGGTATTTTTTGAGTGTTGCCTCCCAGGTCTGCGGGCTGTTAAATCCCTAGAGGAATGCCAGTGACTCTGTGAGAAGCTCCCACGTTGTCAGACATGGTGCTGGCCAAGAAAGGGGATTGCTTTTTTGTTTTTAACATAAATCACAACCTCTAGAAAGGGGGGGGGGGGACACCAAGGCTGACTGGGAGCCTCACGCTGGATGACCATAACGGTGCCTTTCGCCTTGACAAATGTATGTGCTTCCCTATGAGATGCATTCTCAACAAGGGACCAACCACAGGCCTGGAAAATGAGGTTTTTCTTGTAATTTTGGTGGTCGCTAGAAGTCACGTTGTTTACTTTCGAGGTTGTTTGTTTTACAATTTATTTATCCTATAAAACTTGCACTTGTCTGAATGTTCGAAATAGGAACACTGGATCATCTGACATTTTAATTTTTAAATGGATTTAATGATTTTGAAAGAATTAAATTGATATGATAGAAAAAGATTTGAGTAATGTAAGTTGCCAGAAAATTCTGTGATTATTTCTCTGAACGTTTGCACAGAGATTTTGCCAATCAAACACAGCAACAATTATTAATGGGTCACCAAAAAAGCAAAGATTTTCACATAAGCTTCATGTAACATTGAGTGTAGTTTTGGGGGATTTTTGAATTGTGATTGGATTATTATTTGCCCTCAGTAGGATTTGAAAAAAAAGAAAATAAAAGGAATACGTCAGCTGAAAGTCTGGGTGTCGACCTCTAAACAAATGTCACTGAAGTAATACTGATACCAGATGTGTTTGGAATGAAATCGATTCTTGACTGACTTTTTCATACATTGATTTTTATTACTTCCACTTGTTTGCAACAAGTTGCCCTTGGTGCCACTTGATGCCCTTGAAGGGGCTCTGAGGGTCAAAAAGGTTGACGATCTCTGGCTTCGGGATCATATTCAGGTGTCGGTCTGGCTTTTTGGTCGTGACATTTTCTACTCTTGTTTAGCTTATTGGTCAGTCAATGTGAAAGGCTGAAAATTCAACCAAGTTGTCACAGTCAACAGTTCTCTTCTTGAGCATTAAATTGCCGGTTTATTTGAAGTAAATTAATGAAGTTATGAAAGAGAGTTTGATACTGACAAGTTGATCAGAAGTGCACCTCAACACAAACGTGTGCTATTGTCAGTGGTAACTTCTAACAAAAAAGAAAGCAATTGTCATTCTTGTGTTTGAAACGCAATAGAGAAAACTGTATTATTTTACACTTCCCGTAGCTGAATGTAAATACGTCTTCATGATTTTCAAAGGATTGTGTTATATTGCATCAATCAGAGCATCATAAAGGATAAAGAAAGCTGTAATTGTTGTCGGCGACCACGTGGATCATCAGCAAACAACTCAGAGAGCCTCCACACATAGCTCACCACATGCGTCATAGGTACAGGTGACAGGCTGCATATCCACTTGTATTTAATTTGGGCTTTATTGACCACATGACTGTGAGGTCTCAGTTTTATTACTATGATGGATGAGACCAGATGTGAGCAGACGCATACTGATGCGAAAGCATTTTACCCACGAGATGGTGGAAATGAATTTGGGAAACGATGATGAATAATGTCTCAAGTTATGGCAAAAGGTCAGGTGCATTAGGTGTCATAAGGATGGCGGTTTTCCCCCGTAATGTACCTTCGTCGTGGTTTCTGTACAACAAAGTTTTTCGCCGGTGATCCTCTGAAGAGTTGCACTCTTTTCCCAGCAAGTTACTTCGCCGCCTCGGGCTTGTTTTACTTTCCCACTTTAGATGAAACAAGTCAGCGTTGTTTGAACGCAGAACAACAATCTTTGCATAAATCCCAAACGTCATACGTCGCCTGGAAAGAAAAAAAGCGTCTCTAAATTGTTTGTGCAAAGTTTAATGTTGCTGTTTTAGACTGGTTTGAGCATTTTCAAGGAAAGAAAACAACTATACAAGGGAGGTGTTGTAATTAACGAGGCCTTTTACTTTTCAGCTTTTAACAAGCTGAACGTTCTGTAAGGCAGACTGGCCACCACGAGGGTATTTACTTACATGTTGGGAGTCGTTCAGATTCTTCCTGGAGTCAGAGCTGTGTGCACTTTCAGCCACCACGCAGTTATTGTGGTCTTAGCAATAACAGAGCTATGCTCAGTTTGAGCACGATTGTGTGTGTGTGTGTGGGTATTTCAGGCCTCGTAATAAAAGCAGATGCGTGGCACAGGCACTATGACTGTTCTCAGGCACGGGAAGCTGATATGAGAGGCTTGATGTTCTTGGAGGCATTTATTGCAGGAGGTCACCCGAGTCAGGGGCTTCGAATTCTACTCTGCAGAACAAGGATGAAACAGGCTAACTTTGTACAAACTACAGCAACATAAGCAAAGTGATCCTAGTGGTTAGAAAGTAATTTGTCTTTATTTCGCTTGTTTTAATCCTCACCACACCATCCAAGCATTGTCATTTCATTCTAACTGGACAAAAATTGGTCAGCGTTTTGTACAAGTCGTGTAAAAACATTGAAAGTGTCTTTTATTTTTTAGCTCCTTCTGTAAAACGAAAGCTCTTTTCTCTTGCATGTCAATACAATGAATTGCTAAACACTACTGGTATGTGGTTACAGGCCTTTAAATGTCAAAGCCTACTCCAGTAAAGTCCCACTAAAGAGTTGTGTGGCAATAACAACAGGATGCCATGTGGCCGGCGACAATATTAGCGTGTCCTAGGGCTTCTCGCAGGAAGATGTGCAGTCGTCGCACGAAGTCATGCACATTAAATTGTATCATTTATGGCTCGCAATATCTCCTGAAAGCGTGCAAACACATGCTGGCAGTAAACGGGAAATTTGAAGCCATGTGACTTCTTGCAAAGCGAAGGAGAAGGAGGTGCATGGAGCTGAAATATGCACTGGCAAAATGAGTGCCTCACAGTATGTTACAATCATATAGAAAAACTAGTTTTAATCTTAAAGAAGAATGACACCTTTTATATAAGCAGTTTCATTCAATAATAAATTAGTGAAGATTAATAATTGAATCTTTTTAAATAAGTAGATACAGAACCTGTGCGACTGCCTGTATCGTTGGATTGCATACGGTTTTAGGTTCAGAACATGTCACCATCTGACCTCAGTTCAGCCAGTGGCGCAGAATGCAGTACGCTTCTTCAGGTGGTTTATCGCGTCGGACTGAAATATCTTTTAACTACTGAATGGAGGCTATAAATGTTTGTACATGCACAACATGCACGGTCTCCAAACGATGTCCCCCAATGAATTTAATCACCATGTTTTGAAACTTGGTAAAAACATTCACGGGCACCTGGACACTGTGTCCAGTTGACTTTGGTGTCTCCACAGCTTCCCTCTGGTGCCATCGTGAGGCTGAGTGTCTTCGTTTCTGTAGGTTTTGACAGTTCAAACAACAGAAGCAACAATTTCGGTTTGATACATTCCTGAGAAGAGGCCACGGTTCGGTTCCTCTTTAACAGTGTGGGAACAAAATGTAAAACATAAAATATGTTGGTGGTTCTTGGGAACAGTTTGCACGTTGTCCTCAAATTACAAAGAAAACAACGTTTTGAAAAAAGAAATCATCAGCACTTAGCTCAGAGTACTACATTTCCTAAATTTAGTGTCACAGAGCTACCTAATTTCATGTGTGCTACAATCACATATTTTCTCAGACGGGCACAGCACAGAATACCTTCCAACTGGTAACTAAAAAAGAAAAGAAAACAAAAAAAATCCACAAGAAGTTGTGAAAAGACAGGTCAATAAATCTTTATGGGCAATTGTTAGTTGCTATAATTTGCCAGTGATTTCTGTTTTTATTGTCCTTTTCACAATTCATTTCCACAAAGTAAAACTGTCACTCACAAAAAAATCAACATATGATAACAGGTTTTACATGGATAAAACCTGTGCATTCTTTCATTCAAGGGAAACGGGCATCTTGGGGAGGTCGGGACTGTTGCATCGTCTTAATCTGGAGGAGAAGAAAGAAGAGGAGGCACAGTAATAAAAGTAAACGCAGAAGAAGCAGTAACAGCGATGCATCAACATGCTGAGGGGGATTCTTTACCTTTCACAATCAGCTTAGTGGAACACTCCACTCTGCCCAGAGGGTTTTCAGCGATGACGGTGTATTCGCCGTTGTCCTTGGAGCCAACCTTGAGTATCACCATGGAGCAGACGCCGCACGTGTTGGTGATGTAGTAGTTGGTGTTGGTGTTGAGGCTGACGTTGTTCCTGTACCAGGTGACGTGAGGCTTGGGGTTTCCCGTCACAGCGCAGCTCATGTAGCACTCGTAGCTCTCTGGACTGTTGTGCTTTTTCAGGGGAACCGTGAAGGTGGGCGGAGTCTCAAAGCTGCACCCCTTGGGGATGGGCACCGTCACGGAAAATGTTTCTAGAAGGAGAAGCAAAGAATTAGATTTACGGTACACAACAATACTCTTTGTTTCATCCAATTTTCGATTAAAAGTCTGTGAATGTAAGTTTCTCTTTGTAATTTTATTTTTTGACCAACCTGAAATTTGATTCTTCTGGTTATAAGGTTTTGTGACTGGTTCCAAACCTAGTCGTTTATATATTTTAGCTCTACTTAATTTGGCAATTCGGTCGTCCACGGCTCAGTCAGATTCCTGAATATCTTCAAAAGTTTCACGCAAATTGATGTTTTGTTTCCAAGGAAACGGCATATCTGGAGACGTTTGATTTATTTCTGCGCTTCTGTATTTTCAGGGATTTTATGTGAACAGAGACTCGCCTTTCTTTCTCGTCACCTCCCAGGTCGGTGACTCAGAGGGTTTGGAGAGCCCCATGTCATTCTTCGCATAGATCCGGAACTTATATTGTCTTCCCGGCATGATATTGACAGCGGTGTATTTGTTATTGAAGAGGTGGTCGGCCACGGTTTGCCAAGTGCGCTTCACAGAGTCACGCTTGGTAAGCATGTAGTGTAGCCTGTCATCTTTCTTTTCGTCTGGCGAGGCGTCCCAGGAGACCGTCACGGTTCCCGGTACGGTCTCCTCCAGTTCGACGGGGCCTGGTGGCTTCGGGTCATCTGGACACGGGTAGAAAACGATCATGGTTCAGAATATAAATCTCTTTATGAGTGAGATCAGTCACATTGACATCCACTGATCCTCCATTTGACCGTTCAAGTACTCACACATCATTTCTCGAAAACTGACGTTGAGTATGTTGCCCAAACACACACCGACACAATATGTCGACATAGAAATCCACATGCTGACCATGTGACTTGCATGAGCTAATCCAATTCTTTTGAGCATTTAATTTCATTAACTTGATTATTCGAATAGATGTAATAAAGTTTCGTCATACCTGTGACTCTTATTTCAACACTTGAGGTGTCCTGGCCAACAATGTTTTTGACAATGATGGTATAAACCCCGGTGTCATGGCGCTCCGCTACGGGGATCATTAGCTGGGACGATGTGTCTGAGTTGCTCACTGACACGTGTTTGGACACGGGAAGTCCATCTTTGAGCCACATGACATTTGGTAACGGAGAGGCCTGTTCACGAAAAAACAAACCAACAAAAACATTTACAAGGCTTAAAATAAGGGTTGATGTTTTCAGGTTGTTTTGTACAACAAAGTAAAAAACCTATACAGTAAAAAGATTTGCACAATGAATATACTGCACCTGGAAGTTAAAGTTGACTCGAGCAGAGTTGCCAGCCTTCGTTACGATGAAGTTCTTCATTTTTTTGTCGGTGAACTGAGGTCTCACTAAACCAAGGTTGGAAACATTTTAGATTCACGTGACTCCAGGAGGTACAATCGGAACGGCATTACTTCAGACCTGAAAAAGGTCTGAAAGGACTCACCTGGAGGAGGCATGGCGATGATGTAGTTGTCTAAATCTTGGGGCTCACCATCCCCACCCTCATTGGTGGCTTTGACTCTGACCCAGTACATGGCCATTGACTTCAGGCCCATGATAGTGAAGGAGCACACGATGAGAGGACTGGAGTTACAGCGACTCCACTCGGTGTTTTCTGCTGGTCTGAGCTCCACAAAGTATCCTTTGGCCTCATCTTGGACCCCTTCCTCCTCTGTGGGTTTGGTCCAGGCCAAGGATAAGGTGGTGTATGTGGAGTCTGTCACCTTCAGGTCAATGACTTTACCTGGAGGCTCTATAAGCAGGAAAACATACAGTCATGTGATCTTTGAGACGGGTAGAAACAAACAGAGATGACAACAATAGTTCTTTGCCGACATGTGACTCACGTTTTGGATCTCTTGCGAATACAAATTCAGAAGGTGTACTTGGCTCTCCGGCACCAGAAATGTTGACAGCTGATACTCTAAACTCGTACTCGATGCCCTCAACAACGTCTTTCACTCCATATTGTTTGTCTGTGTAAAAGAAAAGAAGAAAACAAAATCGGTGTGCATTTAGCGAGAAATGCAACACAAA
Source organism: Malacoctenus gilli (assembly GCA_032164315.1). Classification (NCBI taxonomy): domain Eukaryota; kingdom Metazoa; phylum Chordata; class Actinopteri; order Blenniiformes; family Labrisomidae; genus Malacoctenus; species Malacoctenus gilli. The sequence goes on from JASSRZ010000072.1 coordinate 14,579,115, forward strand.
GTGCGGTATTGCGCAAGTGTCTTTCGTGCTTTGCAGCTGAACAGAAGCCACAGGGCTTGGTCGTGCTGACCTTTGATCAGCTCATCAGCTTTGTTGACCTGACCCCACAGATTGCTGCCATTCTTGCGTTTCTCCACAATGTACCCCAAAATGTTGGTTCCTCCGGTGTTGGTGGGTGGAGACCAGGCCAGGTTGATGCAGTCTTTGAAAGCACTGACAACCTTTGGTACAGATGGGGGTCCAGGGTATGCTAGAAAGACCGAAAAAATGAGAATGGTTGTGAATTTTCAACTGTCCAATGAAACATGCTGTGTTGTGTTTTATTTGTTTGTTTTTCGTGAAGCCTCACCCTTCGTTCCTGCTTGGATGTCATCGGTTTCCATCATTTCACTGATGCCTTGCTCGGTTTCGGCCCGGATGTGGTAGCAGTACTTCCTGCCATGGTCCACATCAACGTCCCGGTATTTAGGCTCTGGGCCGATCTTGCCCAACTTCTTCCAACTGTTTCGCCCAATTTGCTGACGCTCCAATATGTAGTCTGTGATGGGCAGACCCCCGTTGTCTTTGGGTGGCCTCCATTTAAACTCAATGCAATTGGCGGAGCTCTCAATGATGTCCTCTGGACCCAGAGGGGGTGTTGGCTTATCTGTCGTGAAAATGGAGAAACAGCTGTGTTTGAGAGCACGTGTTGGATGAGGTACATCATTGCTGAACCAGCGACATGCATACTCTAAAGCATGGAGGACGAACTTTACCAAGAACAATGAGTTGTGAGATGGCCTCAGTCGTTCCACATTCGTTTTTGATCTTAATTTTGATTTCTCCACTGATTTTACGGGGGCATTTGGTCAGCAGCAGGCGGCTGTGCGAAGAAGACTTCTCGATCTTGATATGACTGTCCTCTAGGAGCTCTTCGCCTTCATTGTACCACTGTATCTTCATGGGTTCGCGGCCAATAAACGTGAGCTTGAAGGTTGCATCTTTGCCAGATTTGATTGTGACGGGTTTTGTGAACTCAGCGAGGTCATCAGCGTTGATTCTTGGAGGGTCTAGTAAAAAAAACATTCGAATGCATCACAGTGGCATGAAAGAGAGCAAAGAGCTACAGAGATTCAATTTGAGTCGGCTACGTATCACTCAAACTGATTTTTCTTCACATACCTTCAACACTGAGAACAGCTTCAGTTTTACGTCCGTCTGCTTCACACCTGTACTTTCCAGAGTCCTCCTCTTTGCAATTTTTGATAATGAGTTTGCGATACGTCCCATCTTTAACCATAGAGAGTTCATCCGTGTCTGATAACTGAAACGCATACACAGATGAATGTAAACGTCCCACAGAAGACAAAAAACCCCTCGAAGGTCTGAGGATGAACACCATTTACCAATCAACTCCTCACCTCTTTGCCGTCTTTGTACCAAACTGCATCACAGTCCTCACTGCTCAGCTTGCAGACCAGCTCGGCATCGGTGCCAATGACGGCTGCCACGTCCGACAGTCCTCCAGTGAAGTAAACTCCAGGGTCTATGGGGAGGACAACGTTACCTTTCGTTTGGAAAAGACACCATTACAAATAAGACCAGGTCAAGCTGCAGAAGCGCACCAATGACGGTATCTGGGACGAGCGGTCCTGTTCTAACTCTCTTCTTTCTCTCCTGAGTAGGCTCCTCTTCATCATTATCCTCCTCCTGTAGTGGTTTCTGCCCTTCCTCCCCTGCTTCTGTTTCCACCGCTTCCTCTTCCTCTCCCTCTTCCTCTCCCTCTCCCCCTTCCTCTGTGGGTTCTGTTGTCTGGTCTCCATCCCCTTCAGCCTTCACCTCTTTCTTCTTTTTCGGCTTGGCTTTTGCCTTTGGTTTGGGCTTAAGTTTGGATTGTGCTGCCGCCTCTGCTTCTGCTTTGGCTTTTGCCTCTGCCTCTGCTGCCGCCTTGGCTGCCGCGGCCGCCGCAGCTGCGGCAGCGGCCGCTTCCGCCTCTGCTTTTGCCTTTGCGATCAGTTCGTCTCTTTCTTTTTCTATCTTCGCCTGCTGCTCCTGGGCAATCTTCAGAAGATCCTCCCCAGCGCCACCTGCTCGAGTCGTTTTACGTGCTTTCTTCTTTCCTTTAGTTTTTGGGTCCTTGTCAGCTGTTGGAAAAAGCAGTGCGAAGACAATGTGATGGCCTTGAAAAATACGCGAATGAAAATTCTGTGTGTTTGGGGAGAATCAAGTGGGACATACCCTCCACTATCAGCCAGGCACTGCAGGATTTCAGTCCTGCCACTGCTGCATAAATTCCTTTGTCTAGGAGCAGACAGTCTTTCACCACCAATGTGTGAATCAGCATGTCTTCCGACACAGTGATGTCATATTTTTCTCCTTGCTCCAGAGGAATATTCTTCCCCATCCAATCCATCTTTTTCACGGGATGTGTAACCACACACTCAAACACAGCGTCCTCCCTTTCCTCCGCCTTCACATCTTGAATTTTAACCAAGAATTCAGCAGTGGGAACTAAACAGATGAGAAGAATGCAGTTGAAAAATAGTCAAGACATTTTCACTGATTCCGACACAAACATATCGCGTCAGGACCGAAAATTTGGACGGCTGCGATCAATCGTCTCACTCTTTAAGTCTGTCGAGAAGATTTTAACTCCATCGACTTCCACCTGGTACAGTCCTGCATCCTCGGGGTCGACACCGTTGATGCTGAACACAAACTTCTTTCCCACTTGTTTGAGTCCATGTTTGACTTCTGCATCGGCGTCAAAGGGAATCATCACTCCATCCTGTGCAAACAAGAGTTGCCTTAAACAGGCGAGGGAAACATATCCTGTTTCGCGGCATCGGCACCACTCTTCCCAACGAACCATCTCACCTTGTATAAGAAGACTTTACTGGCAACGTCTTTGAGGGACATTTCAAGTTCAAACTCCGCTCCGCCATCTGGTTTCATATGAATCGGCTTCAAGTTGCAGAGTCTTTCAACAACCTGGAGTGAATTTAATCAGAAAACAATCAAAACGTGGGAAGACTTCATGTCTGCGGTTTGCTCACTGTGATGGTGCAACTTGCCTTTTCTTGCTCCTTCTCTCTCTCAACCTTCTTCTCATTCAGTTTCTTCAGCATCCCACGGAAATCAGTGACGCCGTACTGTGCACAGATGCGCTCGTAGTCTTTCTTGTCTGCACTCATCAGCAGCTCCCAAAACTTTTCATCAATTTCTAGCTTCTCTTCTTCTTTCTGATCAATTTCAACTCTTTAAAAATAAAGTGGGAAGTGTAAATCGGATTAAAAAAAAGATTATCCTAATCATAGCATGAATGAAAAAAGAGTCATTTGAATCAACAAAGCACCAAAGAATTCCATTCCAACAACTAACATGTACCATTTTATAAGTGTGGCTTGATTTCCTACTTACGATTTCAGTGACTTTTTAAAATCTTCTGGTAACTCTCGGACAGCTACAACACAACCAGTGCAACCACGGTTACCATCATCACTTACTGAGGCCATTAACGGAGAATCATTATGAACAGAATTGGCTGCGTACCTGTTCTTGACTGTTGCATGACCCTGCTCTTTTTATATCCCACTGAAATGGAAATGAAGGGATTAAATCAGATGGTGAATGCACTTTTGCTTATGGCTTGACAAAGTAATGAAAGGTACCTCACCCTCAATGATGTTAAGAGCAGCAGTGCAAACAGCCTTCCCGTATTCATTTCTCGCATAACACTTGTAGGTGTCGCCGTGATCCACAGATACATCAGGCATCTATCGAACGAGTACCTTTGTCAATATTTCTGCTGTGATTCCAACTGCAGTCAAAGGCTTTGGTTTATTTTTATGAGTTTGAAGACTTTGTTGTGAAAGCGTGCCATTCAACTCACATGTAGCTGGTGTTCCCCTGAAGCCTCATCATGGACTATTTGGTACCTCTCTTCATCGATCTCGCCGTTGTTTCTTGCCCAGGTCACGGTTGGTGTCGGGTTACCAGTAATTATCGCTCTGAAAATAGCCAGTTTACCTGCAGAAGAGAAGGTCAGTGTGTACATTTGGAAATTGTACGACTTTAAAAATGAGTCGATTAATGTCCATTTATTTCAGGTTACCTTCTTGAATGGTGAGAGCGATGGGTTTCCGGGTAAAGTCAGGGGTGGTCATGCCCTCCGGCAGTTCTTCCACATATTGAGTGATCATAACTCCGGGCACCTTAGACTTCTTTCTAATTTTCACTGTTGATGCCAAGCGAGGTCAAATATGTCACTTCCAAAAATGTGCAACAAGTTCTTATCAAAAGTGTATGAAATACTCACAAATGTGAGAGTATAATTAGGAGTTTTGTAAGTAATTTATGTCAACGTGAACCTGAAAGCCTGTTTTTGGTGCTCACTCACCCTGCCCCGGAGCAGTTGGCTCCTCTTCCTTTGCTTTGCGTATCTTAAACATCTTGCCAACAGCTTCTCTGTGTGTGCAAAAATATGACAGCGCACCTTTAGGAGACAGATCCGAGACCTCCCTGTTTAGTTTGCTTAATCGCTCTTTGATTTTTTTCCCTCACTCTCCGGATTTGAAAATCGGGTTGTTCTCATGTCAGCGCCCGACAAATCGGAAGGATTCCTCTGTGAAGCTGAAGGCTTTGCCCCTCCGTCATAGTAACCACAGGATTTCCCATCTCCCCAAAAACCAATTAATCTCCTCCAGATGGTCTGAATTTGCAGTGGGTATCACTTATCTTTGTTGGAACGGCAGCCTGAAGGCAGACAGGATGCTTTTTAAGTAAAGCCGAGCCTTGGAGAGATAATAAAGATGGTTTGGAAACTTGCTGCGCTTCCAAATTAAAGATAATTGAGGAAACGACACACTGCAGGTGAGTGGTAAATAGTGATTTCACAAGATTAACACTTTGAAAACCCACAGATTGTAACACCATCGCCAGTTTGAGTGGGTAAAAAAAAAAAAAAATTGTGTCCTGGAAATATTTCACATTCCCTTTCCAAATTCCTGAAAGTGACATACTAATTTTGCATGCAGTAGGTCACATACCACATAAAACTATCAATCATGACACAGGAAGTGGCGTCAGTGGGGAGCTGAACATGTAACATTAGTCACAAGCATGCCTGTAATGAGGCCAATCCCTTCTTCGGCTCCAGTTTCTGGGGAAAACGTGTGAAATTTAAATTCCAACAAAGATTTTCCAGCATGAGTCGCCCCAGTTTTTAACTTTTGCTTGTTTTTTCTTCATTTACTCAAATCGTTTTTACATACAACATAAAACAGTCCATTCACTTTCTTGTATTGCAAGCATCAAAGACTGACGACGCGAATGATAGCGTAGTTTTTATCTTTCCTACAGCAAAACCTTCACAGTTTTTATTCACGGAGCAGAGATATAATTTAAGTTTGAGTTGGATCATGACAATAGATGCCACCTATACTCAGAGACAGTTTTTGAAGTGAACTATTCGGCGTGTTCAGGTATAAAAAGAGTTGCTAACGTCTCACCTCTCGCTGTGCTCACAGTCAGACTCTTCCTTCATGTTTATCACCTCATTAATTCAGTGACAGGAGCTTTTTGTTCTTGAATTTCACTTGATAGCTACTTAAACCCTCACTATTAAATTTAATCAAAATAAATTATGCAGAGTTCTGTCAGTTAATGAAGTGAATGCATATTTAACAGTTTTGTACAGGCAGTGCTCTGCCGCGGGGCTATATTTGTCTGAGGGAGAAAATAGCTTTCCCAAGGGTGTTGTGAGTGAACTGATTTATGAATCATGTGTCAGGTTTATGTCATACATTTGGAAGCTCCGTTTACGTGTCACAGGAAAACTTTAAATTATTTTTGTGCTGTAAAATGCAAAGTAGAAAAGAGGCATTTAAACCCAAGACATCAATATCTTCTTCCTTATATTTCTCTGTATTTTCGGCATGTGAGGTGTTTTTATTTTTTCTCTGTCTTCATTCAAATGAATATCCAAATGTTTCCTTTTAAATAGCTTTGTTGTACAGTCTCTGTGTTTGAATTTTGCTACATTTATTTCCACAACATAGATATAATCAACAATAATTTACATTGTTTTCACACCTTAACGTCATATTGGATTAATTCAAACTGATTTGCATGTCATTTTAATATAGATTTTCTATTTATAGACTAATTGGCACGACCGTTCAAAGATAGCTACTTTACCGTCACATGCAAACAGCTGTCAAACACATAAAAGAGATATAAAAGCATCCAAGCCACACACACTATTACGTAGTTGTAATGAAATGTCGAAAGCGGTTTTAGTTACTTTGGCTCCGCAAATTTACTTACTATTTTTTTTTTCAAGTGGACTGCAGTGCTCTGCTGTGTGTTGCCAGCCAGGTTCCAGCTGATTCTTGACTGTGGGCTCTGGCTTTGGAGGGGCAATAAAGCCTTTCAAAGAAACTTAGAGCAACCTCACCCACGGCGTCTCCACCGTGGCTCCCGGGTGTAGGTTTACCCACACGCACTCTGGCCCTAAAGTGCTATAGGTTCTTGAAAAGGGGGTGCACAAGAGATAATGCAGCAGAGGAGCTTACTCATCCCTCCCTCCATCCTGAAATTTCATCTTTACTGGTGCAGCAGGGGGGCTCTTGGCTGCTCTTCTTAAAAAGGGATGTCTGATGGGAAATGACATAGAAGTGTCATGGGCTAAGCTGCTTTACCATTCACCTAATTGTACATGCAGGCCTTCTTGTCCTGATTTCACCGTTTAACCCAAGGTAAGTGCGTCCACGCTCCATTCAGCTATTTTCAGTCTGTTTTGGGTTTTTTGTTTTTGCACATTCAGAAATATCAAATTCAACAAAGTGTGATTTTAAAATGGTAAAAGCTGAAAACATGCCGCAATCTGAACCGATTCCAGGGATGTTCTGCTTTTATTGTGATATCGCTCTGAAAAAAACCCTGAGAAAACAAACCACAGTCATTTTATGAAGTCCTTTTGAGCCCGAACATTTGCAGGAACAATTCAGCATTTATTGAAGCACTTTACTTTGAAACTGAGAGGTGTCATCCTGCACCAGTCGCTCATGATTTTGCTCATGGTGCAACAGTTGACCCTCAACCTCTCCCGTGATTCTAAACTTGGAAGTGATGTCTCACCCTCAAAAAATATGCTCAGGGACGTAATATAAGATCGCAGGGCATAAATTATTCACACAAACGTTCGTGAAGCTGAACAAGTGAATCTGTAACCCAGAAATCCCATTCAATTATACATTTTTGGGTGATGCAAGAACAAAAAACATGGATACTCTTGTTCATATTTGTGTTTTCTGTCAAGTGTCAACAGGCTCCAGACTGACTTGCAGTTCATGTTGAAAACACCACATCACAGTGCTGTATGAAATATTTATTTACACCAAACCCACTCACATTTTTCTCAGCACAACGTATTTTTTTTTTGTCAAGAATAGAGTTTAATAAATTATTACGAGGTTATTCCATTTTGGGGGGGATTTTGCAAATCTACAATCAGAAAAATGAACATTTGATTTAAATAATTATGATACATTTGCATTAAACCTAAATTCATTTGACAAACAGGAAGAAAAAGTTGCAAACACTTGTAAACAGCACATTTAATATCAATAAATCACTGCTATGCAGTATCAGTAGTACACATATTTTACTGCTGCTTAGCATGCATCCAATGATAATCAGAACTGAGATTGCATTAAAGTATTTCAAGCTTTTATTGTTGCATAGTTCAAATAAAGTAAGCGAATCCAGTTTAGCGACTTTTATTTCAGCAAGACTTGCAACTGAAAGGCTCCTTGTGACGGTGAATTAATGAAAGCTTTGGCAAGAATTTGAGCATCACACAGTTAATGACTTTAAAGAAGGATGAATATTTCATTTAGTTTGACTTTGAGCATATAATGGGGCCTTTCATTGTTTCAGGAGTTTGGAAATATTCTGGCGTCGTCGGTGTGTGTTTATTCTGGAAAGAAGGACAAAAGCAGTCATGAGTTTCACGTTTCCAATGAATGCCTGTGCAAAACGTCCTTAAAACAGTCTATTGAGGACATGGCACTTGTTGTTAAATACTCACCCCTGACTGTGAGTTTAGTGGAGCACTCGGCTCTTCCCAGAGAGTTTTCGGCTACGATCTTGTACTCTCCGGTGTCTTTCGGCCCGACCGTCAGTATGAGCAGGGAGCACACCCCACAGGTGTTGGAGATGAAGTAGTTGGTGTTGGTATTCAGACTGATGTTGTTGCGCAGCCATGTCACATGAGGAGTCGGATCCCCTTTTATAGCGCAGCTCATGTAGCACTCGTAACCTTGAGGAGCCGTGTGCATCTTCAGTGGGACGAGGAATTTGGGGGCGCACTGGAGATCGCAGGCCTTCGACTCGGGCATGTTCACAGTGAACTTCTCTGCAAGACAGCAGACACGCATTGCATCAAAAGGCTGTCGTGGAGCGTGTTCTAATACTGGCCTCTAGGTGGCAGTACAGAGGTATAGATGGAGGGTTGGTTAGTTTTGCTCAAGGAGGATACAAGCGACTTCTTTCCTGAAGAGTATCTTTGAGAACCCAAAGATAACTGATGTGATTCAAACAAGCAAATAAAAACCATTTTCTTTCTACAGAATGTGTAATAAAAAGGTTGTGGCACTACAAATTCAAATCTTTTACTGTAGATTTATGTCTCATTTGATACTGACTGATACTCACTTCCCTTAAAAGAAAATGTTGCATCTCTTCAACTAATAAAAAGCAGAAACAGTCCACAAAAACCACACTAAACAGCTGTGTCACATATGAGCATCAAAATGAAAAGCAATTAGCTTTGCTGAAGATGGCACTTGAGTGGGTGAAAAATGCTTCGGGGGATTTTTCTAGCTTCATTTCTGTGAAGAACAATTAAGTCTTCTTCAAAATCACCAGTGTTTTTGTGAAACTGGCAATGTCGACCTTCTGCCTCGAAGTCATGAGGAATTTCGTACCTTTTTTGGAAGAAATCAGCCACTTCGGTGATTCGGAGGGGTTGGACAAGCCCATGTCGTTCTTGGCATAGACTCTGAACTGGTACTCCCGGCCCGGCATGATGTTGCATGCTGTGAACCTGTTGTTGAAGATACGATCGCCGATGGTGTTCCATGTTCTTTTGTTGGAGTCGCGCTTCGTCACCATGTAGTGCAGCCTGTCGTCACGCTTCTCATCGGGAGAGGCAGTCCACGAGATGGTCACTGTGCCCGGTACGTTCACATCCAGCTCCACGGGACCCGGTGGCTTTGGCTCGTCTGAGTTTCAGCACAATTAAAAGGTTCGATTGTTCTTTTTCTGGAGTTGCACTGTCAGGCTTTTGCCCTGAAAATTTTCCGCTGAATCACACAAATCTCACCTGTAACTCTAATTTCAATGCTGAATGTCTCTTGTCCAACGATGTTCTTGACGATGATGGTGTAGATTCCCGTGTCTGTGCGCTCAGCGGAGGCAATGAGAAGCTGAGATGTTCCCTCTGCATTGCTGATGGTCACCTTTTTAGACACTGGCACTCCATCTTTCAGCCAGGTTACATCTGGCCATGGGGAAGCCTTCAAACAAACATACACAAAATAAGCTTTCGAGTTGCAGGAGGTGAGAACAACAGATTCAGATTGATGTATCTGCAGCAACTTAGCTATCTGTGTTTTCAACTGCTGTCAAAATTACCTCAAAGTTAATGGTGAAACGAGCAGAATTTCCGGCCCTCACCACCATGAAACTCTTGATTTTGGCATCTGTGAAACGTGGCCTCACTGTGGAGAGAAAAAAACCCGAAAGATTTTGTTAAACAGGTTTTTTTTACTCTCGATTAGCAGTTGCAGTTTTACAGCCAACCACTAGGAGCCACATGATTTTTCGCACGTCATGAATAACTTTTTTTTTAACTCCATACAATCCAGTTGTGTTTGATCTTTTAAAGCTAAAGCCTAACTTGTTGTTGTAACATATTGGAGGGGTGGGGACAGCACCCCCGAGTGGCAAAGTTTGATTAAACTTGGAAGTTCTCTTGTTAAATTGATATGAACTCGGAATTCCTGCAGAGTAAAATGGAACAAACTCAAATGAAAGTGTTTTTGGCACACGCAAAAATGAACAGGGGTTCCAAACTGCCCCTCGCAAAGCCAATTATTATTCCCACCAATATATATTTCTTAAACTGAGCCAGAAAAGTTGGCTGTTCATTGATTACATTCGAATGCTTTCTGTGCCTCTTAAAAAATGTTAATGAAGCCGTTTGAGAGCCTCTGTACAGGCACAACACTTGGGCTTTTGGACGGCGTTTGTGGGCTTAAGCGTGTAGCAATATTTCCGCACGAAAAAACAGAAGGGAGAAAAGATAACACAAAGACTTTAAAGAGCAAGAGTGTGATTGCTGAAAGCTGTTTGATATAAATAACTTATGTTCTTACCAGGCGGGGGCATAGCGAGGATGTAGTTATCCAGCTCTTGCGGTTCTCCCTCTCCTCCATCATTAGTAGCAATAACTCTCACCCAGTACATTGCCATTGACTTCATGCCTTTTACTGTGTAGAAATTCAGGGTTATTGCATTCGTATTGCAGCGGTCCCAGTCTGTGCTTTCTGCAGGCCTGATCTCCACAAAATATCCTTTCGCTTCGTCTTCAACCCCCTCAATGTCCTTGGGTTTGGTCCAGGACAGGGACAGGGTTGTGTAGGTGGAATCTGTCACTTTAAAGTCGATGACTTTGCCAGGAGGCTCTGTAACACATGGTTTCGAGTCAACAGTGTTAGTTTATCTCGCTAATCTGTCATGTAGCCTAAAAATAGCAACGCTGTCATAACACGTGAAGGGACCCACATACTTTTAGGGTCTCTGGCAAACACGAATTCGGATGGTGTGCTGAATTCGCCCGCTCCCGAGTTGTTAATGGCTGACACACGGAATTCATACTCCATCCCTTCAACCACGTCTTTGACAGCGAATCCTTTACCTGTATTTGAAGAGAATGATTTACAAGAATAATCCCCAGAGCAGCAGCTCTCTGTTGGCAAGCTGTCATAACATGAACAAAGAGAAGCGAGGGATGAATAATTGAGCAACCTCTGATCATTTCTTCAGGTGGGTTGACTTGGCCCCACAGATTGCTGCCTTTCTTGCGTTTCTCCAGGTTGTATCCCAGGATATTGGTTCCTCCAGTGTCAGCAGGAGGAGCCCAGGAGAGAGTGATGCAGTTTTTGAAGGCACTGACAACCTTTGGAGCCGACGGAGGTCCGGGGTAAGCTGCTCACAGAGAAGGTTAGGATTAAGGATCATCTTTTGGCAAAGAGCCTCAGCAAGTAAGATATCTGCGCGCCTTTGAATGGATGAATAAATAGGTCACGCTTCAATATTGCATGGAGAAAGTATCCAATCATTTTTCAGAAATGGCTCATCTTATGGCAAACTATGGAGCTTAATTGCTCACGAGATGCAATTTCACAGTTTTTCACAAGATGCGTGCAGTCATGTTGATGAAGTCGGGATTTTGATCTTAACTCACCTTTTGTACCCGCTTGGATGTCTTCAGTCTCCATCAGCTCGCTGGTGCCCATCTCAGTTTCTACTCTGATACGGTAGCTGTACCTTCTGCCGTGGTCGACATCGCTGTCCCTGTATTTGGCCTCCGGACCGATGGGCCCCACCTTCTTCCAGGTGTTGCGTCCGACTTGGTTCCTTTCCAGGATGTAGTTTCCAATCTTGCAGCCGCCGCTGTCCTTTGGAGGTCTCCACTTGAATTCGATGACAGAGGAGCTGGCTTCAACGATCTCCAGAGGGCCCATCGGTGGAGTAGGTTTGTCTGTCAGAAAACAAATGCAGTAACAGACCTACTGTGTAAATGTACTGAAAATGCTTGTTAGAAATTCCCATCAATGCCAAAACATACCCAGTACGATGAGCTGGGTCAAAGCTTCAATCGTGCCGAATTCATTTTTGAGCTTCAGCTTGATTTCACCGCTGTCTTTACGTTGAAGCTTGGTTAGAAGCAGTCGACTGCTTCCCTCCGAGTTCTCAAGCTTGATGTTGGACTCCTCCGAAAGCTCCTCGCCCTCAAGGTACCACTGGACTTTGATGGGTTCCCGTCCAATGTAAGGCAGTTTGAAGGTGGCTTTGTGTCCCTTCTTCACAGTCACGGGAGTTTTGAAAGCTTCCAGTTCCTCAGCATCAAACCGGGGTGGATCTAAGTGTTTAATTAACAACATGTAGGCCCAAGTTGGTTCATAACAAGGCAAATGCAACGAGGTGACCGTGTTAGTCGGACGTTTGTACCTTCAACGACAATCAAGGCCTCCGTCTTCCGACCGTCCGCCTCGAATTTGTATTTTCCAGCAAATTCCTCTGTGACTTTGTGAATTTTCAGCTTGTGGAGACTTCCGTCCTTGGAAATCGTGAGACCCTCAGAAGACTGGATCTGAACAGAGCAAGAAAATCACAGCAAGTCATTAAATGTGAATGCGAGTGTCATTTGAAGTCTCCTCGTTATTAATCTTGCTCTGATTACTCAAACGCGGTGACTTCTGGACCCTTTTCACTTTACACCTCACGCTTACCTCGTTTCCGTCTTTATACCAGATTCCCACGCAGTCCTCGCTGCTCAGTTTACACTCCAGCTCTGCCGCTTCTCCCATAATGGCTTTGCAGTCCGAAAGTCCGGCATGAAAATGAACTCCCGGGTCTGAGGATGCATCAGCCAACAAGTTAGGACGTGAGCAAGTCCTGCAACCTGCCATCTCCAATGCAGCGTGTCATCGAAATTTTTGCATTCACTTTGCAGTCACTTGTGCGACAATCCAAGTGTCTAATCACTTACCTCACAAACAACTTACAAATCCTGTTTACATTTTTTCCTGTTACAGAAAGATCATGCATGATTTCCCAAAACACATTTTTGGTGGTTATATGATCCAAGATTTTCCGCGATGAAGGATTTTGTTTGGTGCTCGTTTGCAGCTTGAGTTCTTCTTTGCGCTGATTCACTGTCTTGCTTGGAAGTGACCCTCTTGAACTTCGTCGGGCTCGCGGCACAGCTTATAAGAATGTCTTCGCAGAGTCATTCGTTCGCCTCTGCTCACTTAGTTTTGAAAGAAAGATGTGCTCTTAAGACATAAAGTTTCGCTCTCAGAACTGACAGTTCATTGGTCAGTGGAAGAATTTATCGTCTCGACTGTGATGCGGATCCAGTCTTCAGTGAAACGGAGGAAAACTGCTGGAGTGTGTGGTTATCCTGCGGCGTCAGGTCGAGTCCTCTTCCAGCTTCCTCTGATGTAAGAGTGGTTCTGAATGCAAGAGTCTCACTTGTCTCAAGTACAAGATTGTTTTCTGCGGTTCTTTTCAACTGTTACCTCAATGCACCGATTCATCCTGAACTTGCAAGAACGTTAACACAGATGCACATGGAGCACAAACAGTTGGAAGCGTTGCTTACTTGCACGCACACACACATACACAAACCGTGTTCAAAGAAAAAATTCAAGAGACACAGGTAAATGAACGATAAAGTACCTGCTGACATCCACCTGCTGGCCAAAGGAATGAAAATCATAGTCGTTACCTTCCGAACATGAGAATACTGTGATTACTATGGTTTTTACTGAATCGATAATGAGGGAAATTAACTACAATGTGTGCTACACACACAAAAACATCCGTGCATCAGATTTTAATTAGCGTTTGCCAGACCCACGCCAAAGCTGAAATCCACTCTTGTTAAAGTCTCTAATCACTCTGAAAGGCCATTTAACCCATCACAGAGCAAATGTAGCCTTCTGCTCGGGGGTCACGCACTTTACCCGGTGACCCTCAGACCACTGAAAAAGTCATTCACTCGTCAAATGACTTTGTACAGTGGCGGTGCTTCCCCATGCAGCAGTTAATGTAGCGCTCGCCGTCTTACCACTAACTGTCTCCTGGAGCAATGGGCCTTGCTGTGCGCGGCCTGAACGCTTGCCAGCTGCTGCTGGTTCACCACCGTGTGCACCCTCACCATTTTCAGGAGATTCATCACTGCCTGCCGCTGCTGCTGCTGGCTCCGTGCCACTGCCACCACCGGCACCTCTCCGTTTTCTGTGTTTTGCTTTTCAGTTTTAGAGGATATCATTGCAATTACCATCAATCCAGTGTTTTTTCTCATTTGTAGCTGGGTATGCCTTACAAATAACATTAATGAAAACAGTAACAGTACACATTAAAATGTCAGAACAGGAAAGAAGATCAACGGTAGCAACAGAAAGAACAGACTTCAATGGCTTTGATGCAGAAGAGCCGGGGAGAGGAAAAGGTGACTTCCAGCTCGTATCTTGCAAGTTTTACTCGCTGTACTGTTGCATTGTACTGCAACGTTGATGCTGTGTGAAGTTTTCGCGTTCCTCCTAAAAGTTCAGAGCCTTTTCGATATCAGATGCTCTTTTACAGAGCCTCATATGAATTTTATTATGTTCATGTTTTTGTTTGTACCACTGTGGATACTTCTAATGAACACCTTTTCCTTTCTCCCTTTTTTTAACAAGCTTCTACACAAATAAGATATTTTCAAGAGCAAGAAGAGACGCATGTCTGCAAACATAAAAGCACACGTAGGATGTACATAAAACAAATATAGACATATCTATATTTTTTTATGTAAAAGACAAGAACGCATATAGCCTGTATATGCAGAGCTCTTTCGTTTCTCGGAGGTGGCACAAGAACAAACATCTACAGAAGAACAAACACAGACTTGTGCCTTCACATTCAAAACATTTCTTTTTCTTCCGGCTCTTTGAGCTGAATCTAGCAAAGAGTTAATCGGGTCATATCTGCAGCCCAAAGTTTTCAATTTTCTCTGGATTGAAAACCCTGCAGTTAGTGGACTGACAATGACACATATAACGGAGTTGTGTGTTGGTATTTTAAGAAATACCAGGCGTGACTGAAAACTGGGCCTGCAATATTACACCATCTGGCTGAAGCAGGCTCTGACAGCGACGTCTGACAAGAACGTTCTTGTCGGGGGCTTTTTTGGAGCCAAAGGTGCAAAATGCACACCAGAGCAGTGAAACCCTGCAGAGGTTTAATGCACTCAGCAATTTAGTGCATCGGCATTGTTAATGCAGCTGCATTAAGTTATTGTTCCCGCCTCCCCCCCCCTTCCAGCTGTAATGTAAAGTCATTTTCATTCTCAATGACTTTAATAATCAGCGTGAAGTGTCGGCATGCAGCCTTTGACGCCTCTTACCAACAACAGGTTCTTCATTTGCCACAAGTTTCTTTTTGGGCCGTTTTCCCTTTTTCCCTGGCTTTGCACCTTGTTGATTTGTGGCTTCCTCATCACTCATATCTCCTATTAGTCGTGATAGATTGCAGTTTTATACACAGCCGACAGACATTGAGAATGTAGAAAAGAAAAAAAAAAAAAGTCCACAGAGTCTAAAGACGACTCTGCCTTGTTTCATCTTTTTCCTTCATGGAAAACATTTTAGTTTCGTACTCTTTGAGTAAAGATCTGGAATTATTAAGAGAGACAATAAACAGATATTTTAGAAATGGATATAAAAGAAATTAATGCAGACTAGAAAAAGAAAACGTGACAAGACGGGACAAATTTTAGTTAAGATAAATGTAATCAAAAAAGTTTATGTTAGAAATGAGTAATTCCCCGAAAAAAAAAAGATTCTATGATAGTTTAGAATAAATTTTTAAACAAAACCAAACAAATATATAAATGTTATTTTGAAGGGTCACATTTTCTCACCAGAGTAAAGAAATCCTTACCTATGACTGTGTCTGGAACAAGAGGACCTTCTCTGACACGCTTCTTGCGTTTTCCTTTTTGTCCTCCTTCTGCTCCAGCTCCTTCTTCTCCTTCTCCTTCAGCTCCTCCTTCTCCTCCTTCTCCTCCTTCTCCTCCTGCTCCTCCAGCTCCTCCTTTTCCCCCGGCTCCTCCGGCTCCTTCGGCTCCTTCTCCCTCAATTTCATCAGAATATTCAGAGTATTCTTCTTCTCCTTCAAAGTCTTCTTCAAAGCCTTCGCCACCACCAGCACCAGCTCCTGCTCCAGCTCCCCCTCCTGCACCTCCACCAGCTCCGCCTGCTCCAGCACCTCCATGAGCCCCAGCTCCGCCTGCTCCAGCTCCTCCATGAGCCCCGGCTCCACTTGCTCCTGCTCCTCCATGAGCTCCTGCCCCATCAGCACCGCCAGCTCCTGCAACACCGGCGCCACCGACACCTCCACCGGCACCACCAGCGCCACCGGCACCACCAGCACCACCGGCGCCACCTGCTGCACCGGCTCCACCAGCACCACCAGCGCCGCCTGCTCCACCGGCCCCGCCTGCTCCGCCGGCACCTCCAGCGCCACCGGCACCTCCAGCGCCACCAGCACCAGCTGCACCTGCTGCGCCAGCTGCTCCTCCTTTACCACCTGCGCCTCCAGCACCGGCCGCCCCTTTGGCACCTTTGGCACCTCTTGCACCTTTGGCCTCAGCCGCAGCAGCGGCAGCGGCTTTGGCAGCAGCGGCTTTCTTTGCCTTGGCCTCTGCCTGAGCCTTGGCTTTAGCTGCAGCTTTGGCCTCCTCTTCTGCCTTCCTGGCTGCTTCTGCCTCTGCACGGGCGACCGCCTCTGCAGCTTCTCTTTCTTCTTGGGCTTTTTTGGCTTTGGCCACTTTCTCCTCCATCTCTTTCTGATATCGTTCTTGCTGTTCTTTTGCTATTTTCTGAAGATCTTCGTCACTGCCACCTCCAGCCATGGTGGTTTTGCGGGCAGCCTTCTTGCCTTTACTTGCTGCATCTTTGTCAGCTTTGAAAAAGAACACATTATTATTTTTAGGATGCACGTACAGATTTCCATCGTACAAGAATCATGAGAGTCCTGAGATCAGTCTCGATCCTCTTTACCTTCAACGATAAGCCAGGCGTTGCAGGACTTAATTCCTGCCACTGCAGCGTAGATACCGGCATCCAAAGGCATACAGTCCCGCACAATCAGCTTGTGGATGAGGTTGTCCTCAGAGACGGTGATTTCATGTTTTTCGCCATTGGAGAGCGGAGCGTTTTTGCCGTACCATTTGATTTCAGCCATTGGTGCGCTCAGGACACATTGGAAGAGGGCGTCCTGGCGTTCTTCTGCCTTGACCTCTTGTATTTTGACCGCAAAGTCAACTTCAGGCACTGCAGGGTTTAAACATCACACAGAACGAACCACAGTCAGTTTAGAAGAAGTTGCTTCCCAATTTGCATCGTCTTCGACAGTTTTTTTGTTGTTGAAGTGCTTCACTGGGGCATAAAAGTCTTTCATGGACTGACATACTGTTTATGATCGTCATTCATGTCTGCCCGTCAGTGTGAATGGGTGAACATGACCTCCAGTGTGCAGCTCTTCAGAGACTGCTGAAAGCTGTGAGGTGGTGTCGTGTCCTTTACCATTCATTCTTCCTTCGATGGAAGACGTACCTTTAAAATCCGTCGAGAAAACATTGACCCCCTCAACGTCCACTGAGTAGAGTCCCGCGTCTTCTGTACCAAGTTTCTTAATTGAGAAAATGTATTTTTTGCCAACTTGCTTGAGGCTGTGCTTCAGCTCGTCACTGCCCTCTTGAGTGAACGGGACCATGACGCCGTCCTGCAGGATTAGGAGATACGTTCACGTGTCCAGAGCAGAATATAAACAAAACCAATGGGTGTGTAGCAGCGTCGCGAGTGAGAAGTTCACCTTGTACAGGAAGATTTTGCTGGACGGATCCTTGAGGTCCATATCTATCTCAATTGTTGCACAATCATCGTCGGTGACCTCAATATGCTTTAGTGTACTGATGTGCGAAACAAACTGGCAGGAGAAGATACAAATTTAAAAATGTCATGAATAAAACACACTAAAAGGGCAGAAAACAGACCTGCAGGAAGAAATGTTTCATCAGTCTTGTTGCAGACGCTCCCAAAACATGAAACAGGAAGCAGCGCGCCATGTACCTCGGCGATCTCCTCCTCTCGCTCCTTCTTCATCTCGTTGAGTTTCTTCAGCATGCCGCGGAAGTCGGTGATGTTGTATTCAGTACAGATGCGCTCGTAGTCCTTCTTGTCTGCGCTGAGCAGAATTTCCCACACCTTTTCCTCGGGCTCCATCGGCTTCTCCTCGCGTGTTCCGTCTTCGTTGCTGCGGAGTCAGCAACTTCTCTTATTAAAAGCTTGTCACGACAGCGAGCGTCACCAAAACGGTTATTAAAGAAAATTGGCTGGAAGAATCGCCGGGAGAGACGATTCGTTTTCACTTGTTTACTCACCGTTTTTTGAGCTTTTTCCTGAAGTCTGTTGGATCTGGAAAGTCAAAAGAAGCAAAAAAGTCCCAACTGAACACAGTATTTTTTAGAAAGTTTTGTCTTGATGGTCATATCCACGCAACTATTGATACTCACATCAAATAATGTGCGTAAAGTGTCTTTTTTGTTCAAGAAAACAAATTATTTCATGTGCATTTAGAGTTCAACAGATTAAGACTGTGATCCAGATGCTGAATGCACACGTTGAAGTGGCGCTGTCGCAGTTGACAGGTGTTAAAATGAGTTAAAGTTCTTTAGAAACATGCCACAACAATATTGTGAACGTTGATAACAGGATGGATGCACACGCCGTCTGAGGTGGTGATGGGTCAGTGGACAAAGGAGGGGAGTTTGACAGTGTACCCGATACCCTGCAATTGGGCTTTCTCCATCTGAGACATTACATTTCATGTCTTCCCAACAGTTCTACGACCAGAGAAAGCTGTGAAGGCTGACTGATCCTTCGAATCAGCGGTGGTGTAGCCTCATAACCACGGCAACAACGGGATTCGAGGAGGTACGTTCATTTTTTCACAAATGAGCCGTGGATCCGTGAAGTGTCGCCGCACTGTGACGCTGCGAGAATGTGACAGATGCGCCGTGACAGGCAGATTCTCCCAAATAATTCAAATTAATGAATAAAACGTCAAGTTTAGATGAGAATTTATGGGCAAGTGATGTAGCAGGAAGATTGTGCAGCCTCATCATTGCAAGTATTGATGGCTTCAATGAAAACCGTCAACCTCCATTCATCTTTGTGCGAAACCAATTGCCGATTCTCTCAGTGTTTCTTTAGAGAGAGAATGAAAAATGTAGTTTTAACACTATTTCGAATCGGTGTGTGTTTGAGTTGAGCCCGACAGGGCCAAGGATTCTGTATCTTATCTCGCTTTGCAATAATGTTGCTTTTCAAATTAATATCACAGGAAAAGACTGAGGGGGAAAAGAAGCCTTGTCAAAAATAAAGTGCGGGAGATCAGACGTAGCTGTAACATCCAACATGTTATTTTATTCATGTTATTTTCCACGAGTTAGAAATCCTCTGGTTCATAGATTATCAGTGCGTCCCTTAGACCACGAAAAAATAGCATCTTCAGGGAAAAACTGAGAGTTCGAGGAGAACAGGAAGAATTTTAACGGACAAAAGCGCTTTTCTAACCTTGCTGGTTTTATACTGACATGACATGCTTTGCATCTCTGTGGATGTAAAGTATATTTTAATAGTCAGTAGTCCTAAAGGAGCTCCTGTTGGTGATAAAAGGAACTTTTCCAAACACTCAAGACGCATAAAGACCCTATCGATTCCAAATGGCCTATGAAGCTTAAACTGAGGGCACACTTGAATCTAAAGATTTAGTTTTATTTTGTCAAATGTTCAGCTTGCGTTTGAGTAATTGTTCCTTGAGAATATCACTGGTTACATCAAGGTTTCTTACTGCAAATGGACTTTACTTATGTTGAAAAAAAACCTGTTTTCCACACAATCTTTCGTTCATTCGTTCACTCACACACCAGTGGTGGCTGCACCCATCAGCAGTTCTCTCACACTTTTGGGAGTAACTTTTTTTGGACTCTAACTGACAAACTTTCATTTGAAAGACAAGCGGCTCCACCGGCTGGCTCACTGACACCCAAACTAATGAATTACTGGTAACTTCTGTTGTTTTTTCACGCATGCCTGATTTTAATCGACCTCTTACCTTCTCCCTGCTTCTTCTGAAGTTCTTTAGTCTTGGAGAAGCCAACTGTGGACAAAAAAACAAACAAAGCCTGACTTTTTATCACCTTGTGGGGAATTCCTACACGCGTTTCCACTGTGTAGCAGTTTGTCACAGAGGATAATATGATGCGGCGATCTTGGAATGCACTGGAAAGAAGGATTCAGAAAACAATAGAATTCTTACCTTCAATGACATTCAAGACAACGGTGCAAACAGCTCGTCCATATTCATTTGATGCAAAACACTTGTAGGTGTCGGCATCCTCTGGAGAAACCTTTGGAAACTGAGTGAATGCAAACAGCGAATGTCAGTTTTATCATCCTTGAGTCAACGTCAAGTTCCAGAGTTCAATGACAAATACGTCACAGCTCGCGAGTGCTGTCGCACGGTCGATCTCACCTCCAGGGTGTGTTCGTGGGACGCCTCATCGTACTTTTGCTCGCAAACGCTGGGATGGAAATATATCTCCCCATTCGCTCTGCTCCATGTGACGGTGGGTGTTGGAGTGCCCACGACAATGGATTTAAAGACGGCAGTTTTACCTGGAACGGAGGAAAGTCCCAAATTAATGACAGTATGAAAGATACAAGAACACTTTTTAAATCCTCAATGAACTTCAAACTCGTAGCTGCTTCAATAACAACCAAGAATATGATCAAAATTATAAAACGATTTAGTTATCAATACAACTAAAAATTAAAAATACATAAAAGTAGCAATATGGTACAAAATTGCCAAAACATATTCTTAGTTTGGGAATAATCGGAAACAGAAACAAAAGGAAACCGAGGTCCAGTTTTAGAATGTGCTCTAGTTATAGTTTTTATTGTGTCCCATTTCACAGCAGGAAATTCTGTAAATGACATAATTCTCAACTTTTGGTAAATAACTGTAGAAAAATCCAAGTAAATGCTTTGATTTGTTAAGAGTCTTACTTTTTGTCTGAAATTAATTTCCAGCTCTTAAACTCACAACTTTAATGGACCTCGACTCTTCTAATGTCTCTATCCTGCAAAATTACATGATTTACTCTATGAGTGTCTTAGTTATGAGACGTTTTAAAGTGCAAAATACAAATATATTACATCTTGGAAAGTCAATTACAGGTTGGGTTTTTTTTCATTACCAATGTTTACTGCCAATGACCGATTTTATGACAGACTCACTAAATATATCACAATAAAAGTTCTTCATCTCAATAATGTCTCATTTAAAGGAGAAAAATGCTTTTGCTGGCCAGTGTTGTGTCAAATCCTTAACTTCAAAGGACATGTTTTTGTTTTTTTTTACAAGTCTTTAAATTCAGGACCTTTCGAATATCTGTACGATGATTTTGCTGTATCGCTTTCGGTTTTTCTGCTACAGGACATTTTTACCCCTCGTTTTGTTCACTGAGGTTTTGTTGTTAGTTAAATAACTCTTCTGCCTCACAAGTTAGCTGTGTGTTTTGATAGAACGCGCTGTCCTCCAGATAAATCACAACATATTGACCTGGGAGGGTTTCAATTAGATGCCGTATTGTCTGGAAATAGTTTCCTCAAAGTGTGATATAGCTACATTATTCTGCTGATATTGATACAGTCCTTTGCAGATGCTGTCTCCACTTAAGCACACAGTGGGAGCAATTAGTCGGCTTTCTCTGCAGCGCTTCAGGTCAACCTGGAGGGTCAAACCGCCAATATGTTGCCGATGTGTTCTACCACGCGAACCACCTCGCAGCTGTTTGTAGTCTCGCGTCCAACATTTCATCAGTGGCTTTCACTCTGGCTCGTTTATATTTCATTTAACGAGATGTGTTACACAAATCAATCCTCTCTTCGCCTCTTTGAAGCCTGGATGTTGCTATTACAGATGTAGGGCGATGCCCGTCAAGACAAGTCTGCTCAGTTCATCGTGGACGTGACCACTTTACCCTGTTGAAGGGTCAGAGCGATGGGCTTGCGGGTGAAATCTGGAGTTGACATTCCCTCTGGAAGCTCCTCCAGAAACTGCGTTATCATGACACCGGGCACTTTGGACTTCTTCTTGATGCCTAATCGGATCAGAACAGATAAGCCGTTAGAAAAGCCGTTCGCGAAGAAGAAAAACAACAAAAGGTGGATTTTATCAAACATGATAAAGTATGAGCGAATGTTAGGACGAAATTAAAAAGTAAACGAATAAGAAAAAGCATCGGCTGGAATGGTTTATAGTGACGATCATTTAACTGGATCCTGGAATCTGAGCAGTTGCTTCCTATCAGTGTTGCGTTTGTTAAGAGAACCAAAAACACTCAAGAAACTAAGCCGAGAATGTTTTCAGATACAAAACAACTCAGACAGGTTATCCAGGAAACACCCAACAACGTAAATGAGAAACATGATCACATACCAAATACGGCTCGAGTGTTTGGCTGAAAAAAGGAAGGTAGATGTAAAAATGCCACATTTTTGGATGTGAGTAAACCTGATGAGGGTTTTTTTTTTATTATCATGATTTGGAAATTGCAGTGTACATTTTCAAACAACTGAATCTTTATTTTAATAAATAGTTTTTTCCTCCTGTTATGAACTGACTCAGCTGGTGCTTTGGAAAAACTTGCTCTTAGAAATCGCAAACGCAAGAAGAAAAAAAGGCTACAAAGTTAAGTTACACTTCCAAATATGCTGCATTTGAAGTGTGATGGCTTCGCTTTTGACTCCCTGGTGAGTTGTGAGAACGGGCACTACTGCTTTTAGGATCGGGGGGGCTAAACAGTGATTGTTAAACGCTGTGTATTTTTAGGTACTTTGATGTATTTGAGTTAATAACGTTCAATAAAGTTTTTAATAAGTTATTGAACCACGAAATGGGTCTGTTGAGTTGGTGTGAGTGTTACATCCCAACATAACTCATGCGCTCCAAGGGCCTTTAATGACTGTATGCACAGTTTAAGTCCAGTGAACTTGTCTTTTTAATGTATTAATCAATCCTGAGTTTTGTTCCGTTGAGGTGAGTATCTATGTTGCGAGCAGAGACTTTGTGTTATTGTTAATAGTACTGGTTGAGTAGGTAAGACTAACGCTTGATTTCCCTTTGTAGCTCCACTCTTTTTGTTATTCTCCACATAGTTCAGTCTGAAGCCGTGAGTAGCATGAACAGGGAGGTAAAGAAAAAAAGAAATAAAGAGAGTAATAATGATAATTTAAGGTCAGGAAAAGAGCATGTAATGAACCCGGATCTGCTCTGTGCTGCCAGCCGGTCTGCAGGGTATCGGCCAAACCCTGCAGGTTCCAGCTCGGCTCCGACGTCAAGCACTCCTCAGCGCCTCGCAGAGGTCCCACAACCCCCAAAGAAGAGTACCAGTATGAACTAACCCACAGCAGTCTCGAGGGGGGCATCACTGACTGCTGATCACGAGGGGAGGGGGGGAGAGGGGCATAGCTGCTCCAGCGATCCCTGGTCTTTAATTATTTTCACTCGGCACGACAGACCTGTAATAGGCAGAATATTAACTATAGAATATGCGAGTAGGAAAGAATACATGAGCAGGGCGTCGCAGCCTTTTGCAGTGGGAAGCGCATGGACTGTAAATTGCTTGCGGCAGGTGATTTCGATGTGTATTACGGGAATGGAGCAGAGCGGTGATAAACACACCCGCGGTTCCGTGTTCCCGTTAACAAGCTGGAAACGTTCACACGGCGGCGTGATGAGGATGACGTTAACGCCGTAGCGGGCAACACGTTTTTGCATGGAGGTGTATCGATCAGCGTTCGAATGTACAACAGCAATTAGAAGGACGTGTTTAAGCCAGCCAGCATTGATTTTCGTGGGTCAGTCAGCAGAAAGTGGTCAATGAAACATCTCCCCCATAAATCCGGAGCAAAAGGCTGTTTGTTTCATTCCTGTGCACGATGTAACACGAGTTATTTGTTGGATTAGAGCGATGGGAAAATGTATGGTACATGAGCTCGATGTTTACATCCACCGGGAGACGTCAGACCAGAGCCGAAACTTGAAATTAAAACCTATTTTTCGGTCTTGAGTTGAATTTCTCATCAGACTGAACCAAAAAGCACGATGATATTTTATGTTGGTGCACCAGAGGACTTCCTGTTCTCCTGGCGTACTCCACAAAACTGTCGCGAAAGCCTATTTTCGTGGCCCCACTTCACCTCCGTGTGAAGCTGTTTTTCTTTTCTTCATTTTTCATTTGCGTCATAATGAACTTATTTATTGTAGCCGGGCTTCTCCAGAGCGAGCCGCTACCAGAATATGCATTTCCTTCCAGAGTGCAGATCGAAAATTATGCAGTTCATCAGAAATGAAAGCAGGAAATAGAAAGTTGGGTGGGTTTTTTTTTTTTTGAGTGCTCTTCAACCATCCTCCTTATTTATTCATTCACTTTTTAGTTTCCCGCTATACTGTAAGATTTATTCTGCACTAAATCCATCTGTAAAAGTGCACCACATCTGACAGAAACTTGTGCGTTTATTCCCGAGAAGGCAACAAAGACCTGGAACAAACACGCACAAATTAGTTAAGTCTTATTAACTCCGACTACCTTGAAAAGTGAATATAAAGCACACGGTCATTGAATGTGGTGCTTTTTGGCAGTTTATGTCTGTGTGTGTCATTTCATCTCTTATTTTTCAAACCCTTTTGAATTTATGCGTCTTCTGCCTCTTTTATGTCTCATGAAGTATTTTGAAACGCCTTTCTCTTCGAATGATGCTTTTCATAAGTACACTTGGCTCCAGTTGGTGAATAAATAAGTGAACAAAAGAGTGACTGGATGATAAAGAGAACATATTCAGAGCGCTGTTAAGAGCCTGCTGCCTTTCGCGAGCTTGTTTTCCGAACGCGATGTGTTTATTGTCAGCCAGCTGCCGGTCCTGGCTGGTGGGACTCAGCGATATGATAACTGGGGAAGGCTTCGCGTGACTAATGCTGGAGTCATTGTGTTCATTAATGCTCCTGTTTGTTTGGAGCCATTCATCGGGCCGTGTTCCCAGAGCGCTGGTTTACTGAAGTTCTCTCCCCTCAACGTCGCTTTTTTTCTCACTCGCCGTTTTCATTTCCTTAATCAAGCAGTTCAAGCCAAAGTGCAAAGCCGAGCGCCGCTTTTTAAATTAAATCGGATAGTTTTTCTCCCCGTCTTTCGCTTAAGGAATATTACTGATTTAACTGCCGGTGTGAGGAGGGAGATCTGTGCGCTCTCATTCAGATATCTCACCTCATAGATTTGCCCACACCTCTGACTGAAATCTATACACGGCCTGTCATTGTAAATGCATCGGTCCGGCTTTCAATTACCCACCATTCATTACTGCATTTACCATTCTGTAATCACTGATATAAATTCAGCAAAGCTTCAGAAATGAGTTATATATTGGTGTTTTTTTTTATCAGATAGCAGTTATACGTATTTGTTTCCAACTCAGGTTGGTGAAAAAATCCCCAAAGGTTCTTTTTCCACAGCTTCTGTTTTAAGTCCAACTTTTAGATGAGCGTAACTGAAGTCACATGTTGATTTAATGTCATTGTCTACCAATTTATTGGCCAATTTAGAGTTCATATCTCTTGTCTCGTGAGCTCTCTGAGGACAAGTTGCAGACCTCCTCAGGGTTTTCCCATTGAATACCTTACTGGTATTGGCTGTTTGTATTTATAAAAGAAAACAAGTGTTTGCTGATTAGAAAGAAAGAACAGTTCTTATAACAGTCTCCAACAACTGGTGCACCTGTTGCACTTCTGGTGATGCACTATCGTCTGTAAATTGATGGTTTAATTTGTCTTCTTTGCATTCAGTGCAGTAAAATCAGATTATACCACACAGCGGTCATGTAAAACAGTAACTGACGTTTGCAGCAGTTCCTGTATTTACTTTTGTGGTCTCGTTAAAAGAGAAAAGCCCAGACAGGTGGGTTGAATGTCTCCGAGCAGCGCTATCTCCGGTGAGTTTGATATCTCTTAGTGCTGTGTGCTCGCGCTGCCTCGGATTCTCGCCGGGTAATTGTCACTGGAATACAAGATATCAAAAGATATCAGGAGTTTGTGTGAGGCTTTCGTGCCTCCGGATGTCAAGAGCATCATTGGAGCTGATTACCTTCAGCCCTCTGTGCTAAGTTGACAGCACTCGGTTCTCTTCGACGTGCTTTGAACTGCCAGGATCACAGAAATTGTGATTTTGTATCTTGTGACAGTCACATGTGGGCCGACAGGAAGAGGTAAAATAAATCTTGGAAAACCTGACAGGTTATTTAAGGGGTGACTCACTTCTGCCTTTGGTGTTTACGGTGCAAAAATACAGCCTCTAACGTAATTTACTGGTCATATTTCTCACTAAAACCAAGATCATGCTGTGTGTATTTATGAGTATCAACCTATGATTACGGGTTAATTAGGTTTTTTTGGTGGAAAAACCTCAGCGCTTTGGAGGGGGCACTAGGGTGGGCTGTCAGATTGATGGGATTTTCAGGGAGATTCTGGCGTCCGGCTGCGATGTCCCTGTGTAACATTAGGACTGAACTGTGCCATCATGCTGTACAGCGCTAACCAGCTCTTAACTCTCATTTAATTTCATTATATATCAGTCATCATGATGAGATAAGTATCTGAATTTGGTTAGATTTCCATTAAAATGACCATAAAGATGATACATTTGTATGCGTGTCTGAAAAAAGTGGCATTTTTTCCTTTGGATTACAAACTGAAGTCGACGCGTTGGCAATCAACCGCAGTGCCCTCTGTATAGCATCGGCCAGTGATCGTATGGAGGTTTATGAAAACGTCACAATGAAATGCATCCGTTGTGACACTGAAAGTACCGTCATCGGGTCAGGATGACAGCTTTCAAGAAATGATGAAGACCACATCATACATGCAACTCACCCAACATGGAGTCATGCATTCAAAGAAGGTGAATTGTTGAGCGGCGTGATCGATTGCGGTCTTTGTTTTTTTTCTTTGCTCGCATACCTTTGTCGTCGGGGTGAAATCCTTCAGAACCGTCGACTTAACACGCAACATGACAGCGGGAGAAGGAACAGGACAGGTAAATTTTTTTAATCCTGACAAAAGCACCATGGGAGCTTGGAACTTCGACAGGATTATGGACACAGAATCAACACGAAACACCACAGTATACAGTGTATCACCCAGGGATGGGAAGCACAAACACAGACGCTGCCTCGGCAGGCCAGAATGTTCACACACATCCACGCGACAAGAACGGTTAGTCGTCGACAAAAAGGAGAACAACGTGTTAGCGCTGTGGTGTCACAGCACCACATGGATAGCTGCGCTCTGCATCTACTGACTAGACTTCAAGCTTGCTTACGCATGTTTTCACTGCAGACATCTCAGGATGTTTCGTGGTCAGTGCTTGAGAGACTTTACGTCTAAATTCTTGGGCGGAAAAAAAGCAATTTGGAAAGGAAATTTCCAAAAAGCCGTTTCGCTTTGTATCGAACAAGAACATCTTTTCATTTTATTGTCGGTCTTCTGCTCCAGGTGGGCTTCCCATTGATGTACTCAAGATATTTATTGATCGTCCTTGTCGTGGGCTTCACGTTGCCGTTCTTCGTGTGAACCCTGATTGAATCTTCTTTTTCCTTTTTTTTTCCTTTTGCTTTTTGTTTGCCGCTTTCAGCTCCGTGACGCCTCCGATCAATCCATTTCAGAGCCTTCGTGGGCGTGTCCTTGCGAGGCGACCAGGGGGAGGGGGGGCAGAAGAATGGCGGCCACCCTTGCCATCAAGGTAAGTGAAGCCGGTCGAAGCAAGATTCAGTTGTTGTCGCCGTTTCTTTTCATGCTGAGGAACAAAAACACCGAGGTGTCTCATCTGTTCCACTTGATAAACAATGCAGCGGTGCCAAGGCTTCATTAACAATGGTGGACGGATCCGGCCCACTGATGATTGTTTCGGCGGCTTCCCTCTGAAAAAACTCGATGTTTCGTGGGAAAAGGCCAACTTTTGGCCCAAGCATTTTTCACGTTTCTTCGGCTCCCCGTGTCTTCAAGATAAACGCCTTTTTGTTTGTTTATTCAGATAAGACATCCATTATTCAACTCGCTTCTTTTTCCAGGTGTTTTTCTCGTCTTGCAGCTTGATATTCCTCAACTTCAATTTCATTTCCGTTTTTTTTTTCCCCCGCATGACACTTTTTTTTGTTTGTTTGTCCAAATGGATCCTTTTCATCATCACTGCTAGGATCAGAGGAGATACAGGTTTAGACGGCTTTATCACCAACCTTGGATGGAGGTCTGCACTTACCCTGCTGCCCTGCGGCAGTTTGATCGGTCACCTTTGACCTCTTCCACATCTTGGCTTCGTCTTTCGCTCCGCTAATTCAGAAGACTCTGCGCAACACAAGACAGAAAGCAAACAGAGAAATCCTTTAGCGCGTCATACATCTCAAAAGGGAAACGGGGTAATTGGCCGACTTTCCACCGCGGGATGTCACTCGTTGTCACCGTGTGATTGGCCGCGCTTTTATTTGTTCATTCTCTTTCTAAAAAGTAAACCAGATGCCACTCAGTTGATTTAAAACTTTGTGGTGAAAGTTTAGCAAAAGACTCAGGCAGGGTTTACACACACACTCGGTCGCACACACCCACACACACATTTCTTCTGCAGTTACTCGAACCTGTCAGCAAGAGGCAGCAGCCAGTGGTGTTTCCAGAACCCGTTGGCCTGCGGGTGGGACGGATGCCCGGTTCAGGGCTCCTCTGCAGGCGTGTGGTAATTAGGTAACGGTCTCACTGGAGCCTTTTATAAACAGAGTGAGGAGTTGGGCTGAGTTTGCAACCACTGCTCACAGCGCCACTGCTCCAACTTCCAAATGCACATTTTAATCCGAGTCTGTAATTTATGATTCAGTCGGAGAAATGCTCGGCGGTGTGCTGAGGCGCTCTGGCTTTAAAAGCAACGTGAGGATACTCGAAAAAACCATCGGTAATGTCCTTAACCTAATGTTCGAGCAGCAAACACACCAAACTAAAAGTAAATCAGCATTTACTGCAACTCTCCATCGTCTGAAGTACTTTTTAATTGCGTTGTTTGAATAATTTCAGAGAATTTGAGACATTTCTAAAGGATTGTTTGTCTGCGTGTTGTCTGTCTTTTCATTTGATCCCACACAAGTCTCATTTAGCTCAGAGCAGATCAGGGTGAATCAGGCCTCTGCAAGAGAGCTGCACCATCAGGACCTGTTGTTTTTTACCGATTGTTTGCGATCTATTTGTCAGAGTTGTATTTCTACTTTGGAATAAATTAAAGTTTTGAACAATTAGCAGCGGAAAATTATCTGAAAACTTTGACGCTTGAAAAAGCTCTGTTAAATACGTAATTAGGCAAAATACTCACCTCTCACCCATTAGAAATAAAATTGATGATGCTAAGCCACACAAATATCTACAACTAATTAATGTTAGTTTGCATTTACTTTGAAACAGTCACAATGTACCCGATGCACAGATGTTATTCGATGCCCTTCGACTCTTCGGTAAGGTTGTTTTTTTGGTTTTTGACTGATGCCAAGATGTTTTTTGGGGGTGGTTATTGTTGCGTTTATGAGAAGCAGAAAGTAAAGCGAGAAAAGACTGGACTTTCTTCTCATTTGGTATGTGGGAAGTGCGATCGATCCACACTTAACGCTGATTCTCCTCCATTTGTGAAACAAGTCTGACATTTAAACCCCAATCACAAACTTTTGCATACGATAATAGACCTTTAATGACTCAAACGTTGTAGTGATTACTCTTGAACTTTCCGGAAATAAGTCCCAAGGGCCTAAGACTCGAAATCAAAACATGACATGATATTGGAAGTAGAAAATACATCCATTTATTCTAAAGACATGGAGACTTGTATCTTCTGTGTCTGAGAGGGAATGGTCCGTTTTGCATGCGATGCGACACGTGCAACGTTTACTGACGGACTCGTGTGACACTTGTTCAACTGTTCCAGCTGAGTTACATCTCTGCGGTTCTGAAAGGTCACGCGAGCTTTAAGTCATTACTATTTTTTGTTCTTGTAAAATGTTGAACGGCTTCAACCGTCTCCGTGCGAGGGGAACTTGAAACAGGTGCGTTCACTCGCAAGAAAATAATGACTCATCATGGATTTTCAGAGCAGGATGCTCAAGAGGTGAGTGTTGTTTGAGTTTTGCCTTCCAAGCGAAACCCGTTTTATTAAACCCAGGCCCACCTGGACCACCTGACATGATAATATTACTAATTATTGATTGTGTTTTTGAATCCTGGCACCACAAAAAGCCTGCGGACCGACTTTGTTTATGCTTGAGAGTAATCCAGTTACTATTTCAATCACAACTGATTTCCTGTTGGCCTGTCCGTGCAAGCCTGCACGTGTGTGTTGCTCACTTTACATAACGAGACCTTGTTTCTATTGATTAGGCCAGTCTCAAAATGACATTATCATATTGATCTCCTGTAATAGATATACACCCAATGAGGTTTGCTGCCTGTTTTTTTTTCCAAACAGGAAGTGTTTGTGCTCGCGCCGACTCCTCTAAACCTCCAGAATGGTGACAGATTTTTCTTTAAGTCTTAGAAATCATTAAGAGACAGACGGAAAACCTTTGACTAATCTGATAATCTGTGCTCCTCAGAGAACTGTTGCCTTTTTCTCCAAAGGTCTCGCATTGGCAATGTGGAGGGTTCGTTTCACGTTCTGGAGGAGTGCTGAATATTAAACTTCACTCATCGGGTGGTGAATACTCACCGTCTCCACTTTACCCCCACCCAAAAAGCATTAAACCCTGCCATCTTGAAAAATAAGTGTTTTATTTTTAGTCACACACACGCACACTCGCACTCCAGCATATGTTCAGATAGGTTCTGGGCTCCAGCAGGGATCTTGGCTCCCGGTACGTCGTTGAAAATGAACTACGCCACGCATATGGAAAAAGCAAAACAGCCTGCAAGAGGAGACATCTTGGCAGGAGGCGCCATGCGTTAAAGGGAACCCACTCTTCCTCGCTGCCACCGAGCAGTTCTGCTGTTTTAGTTCATTACGTTTATAGTTTAATGTCTTGGCTGCCGCTCGCACTTGCGGGAATGTATTCTGACTGGTGGGGGGAGGGGCTACCGCCAATGTTAAAGCTGTCAATACGGCCCGAACATCTGTCCGAGTCACCGTGCGCCGGGATTTTCGCCGTCGGCTGCGGGTTTGTTTTTTTCGGTATAAATTTTGCTAGCAAACAACATTACACGTGGCGAGCGCGCAGACTGGCTGACTGGCTGGATGTCCTTGCAGGCATCAGCAGGAGTCACCCAGATTAAAATTAGAGGTCCGAAATGTTGGACCACAGAGAGAAAACAGACCCAGCGTTTTTTTTTTAAAATTCGAGTCGGTCTCTCTCGCACCGCTCTTTCTATGATCCGGCGTCGATATCGTCACATCTCTCCATGTGCTGTTTCCTCCCACCTATAGAGGGGAGCGTGTTGCACTGATAAGCCATGATGGATGGCTGCGTTTCCTACGTGATGACACGTCTTAACTTTGCTTACAGCCCTGCATACCTCTGATTACACGGGCTCCTCTCATGGCAACAGTCTTTAAATATACTAGCGCTTTAACGCTTGAGACGCTGCGCAGCGGACAACGAGATTATGTCTAATGTCGCGGCGGTCCGTGACATGTTTCACTGAATGTGGCACCCACTGCGGCTGACTGCACCACTGGCCACATACTCTGGAAATGGCATCTGGTGGCGTCTCGTATGTCCCTCGCCGCATTTTTCCACACGCCACTGATTGCGGCGGCGCGTACGAGACACGGATAGAAGCGGTTTCAGCTGTAACTCACACAAAAGCGGGGGCCTTGATGACAAGGCCCTTCGGTGTCAAATGAGCGCTAATGGCGCTATCTGAACTTTCTCGTGGTTTTCAATTTTTTATTTATTTTTCCTCATGTTCTCACATTCGGTGTGGAAGCTGACATGTCAATGCGAAGATGTCACAGAGGACACGCAAGAAATACCAACCATGAAAGGGGTTCCTTTAAAGAGAGAGGGGGGGAGGGGGGGGGGAGTGAGGGAGAGCGAGCGAGAGGGAGAGAGAGAGAGCGAGAAAGGGAGAAAGGGAGAGTGAGAAGGTGAGAGAGTGAGAGAGAGAGAGACTGTATTCATCCCTGCATAACTCTTTAATGTGAGAAGGAATCCGGTTTTCTGCCAAAAAAAAGGCAGCCCACTGCCTCCGTGCAGCAGTTCCCCGGCTCTCGGGTTACGTATTGATTTGATACCTTCATCTAAAGTTAGTCATCACCCGACAAACCTCACAGCTCTGACCATGCTGCTGTGATCCCGCTTCCCAGATTTGAAGCCGTGAAATTCAAACTGAGAAGGCTGCACGCCTGGAGAAAGTGATTTCAAACAGCAGCACCAAAACTGCGTCCTGTCTGTAACCGAAGCCCCGTTGAACATACATCTACATTATTAATATCCACCGCAGTGATTCAAGCAGCTGAAACGATATCGCAAATAAAGTTCTATTTCCTGCAAGCGACTTTATTGCCTCTCAAAGACGGCGGAGAAGGAAATAGAAACATGTCTTCATTACATGTTTCATGTACCATGAGAGGGTTTTGGAACTGCACCTGCTCTCGCAGCACGAACGCGGTGCCACCGTCGATCTTTCCTCTGATAATGCAGCAGGTGCCGGCTTACAGGAAGAATAAAAGGTGGTGTAATCATTTCCCCGGCTCGGCTCAGTCCATTTTTCTCCCGCAGCCTTGCTTTTGGAGGGGCCACCTACCTGCTCACAGTCCTCAGTGCGCTCAGCTCTCTTCCCCTTTCACACTGCAGGTCTGGTCACACTGTGCCTTCTGCTAATTTTTTCAATGTAATAGATCCTTCCAGCAGCGCGCAAGTCTCTGCCTCAAGCCTCTCGCCACTGCCTGGACACAGTGACTGCCAAAAGCTGTTTAGGCTTTTTTGTATTTGTGGCAACTCCAAAGACATTGGAGGTTGGGTGGGTGGCGGGGTTGGAGGCGGAGGAGGGGGGGAGGCGTTGTGAAGGGTGTGTCAAAGAGCAGGTTAAATACCTCTTGAAGTGCGACGTAAGGACACAAATGAAGAGGAACTTTGTTTACAAGTCTGGGATTTGAATTCGTCTGAGTTGGCAGGTCCACGAGTGGATCAGACTTGTGACTGTAATGCGGAGGTGCGCTATAAATATCAAAGTAGTCCGAGACTCTCTATAATCTCTGTAATGATTTGCACATTTTGTTGCAAAAGTGGTGAAAATAAAGACGACAAAAGAACTGCTTCAAACTCGCAGTGTTTGGTTTATTGTTTTCCACTCGTTCTTTTGCGAAATAAAATGACATTCAACGTGAAATTTCATTTCCATACATTGACACTAATCAACACTTTTGTGTCACACATCGTTGTACAACCTGAGAGAAGAGTGACTTCACCCTCCAGAGAATATTTCACTATAATGCGCATTATCCTACGTGCAGAGAGGCTGCCTCTTCTCTGCTGTTTATAGTCTCATCAGCTGGTTTTTGCATTTACCAGAAGCAATCAATTCTCAACAAGTGGCACATCGTCATTACCGCGCTGCCAGCTTTAATTAAAAATAAAAAGGAACTTCCAAATGTCCAATATTGATTGGATGAACTATAGTGAAAATATAATGATAAAAATGAATTTTGATTATCAAGGGAGCGCGTTCCCGCCGAACACAACAACACTGCGCCGGCGGTATTCATCATGCGATATCGGAAAATAGATCGCCCGGGACAATGTTGGCCTGCATTTAGAATAAAGCCCTCACATGAATAGATCCGCGTTTGAATCGAGGCCGACGGCTGCGGCATTAAAGGCTGCCACCGCGTCCGCTGGCATCCCAGGCGCTTGTCTTGTCAAGAGTTGTATTATTTTTAAGGGACGCTGTAAAAGTTGCGGCCCACTGTCCACGCAGGCTTAAATAAAGCGGCAGCGGCGGCATACAGTAGGTGTGTCACATTGTCCCTTCTCCGCAGGGGTCGAGCCGAACACGAGGCAGCTGTTGGGAGTTTGTCATGTTCCTACCAACAACTGAAACCTGACCAAGAGCCTTTTACAAGTGTTATTTACGCAAAACAGCCCCGACACATACTCGCACACTCCCTCACACACACACTGAATAAACAATACTATAAAAAGATACGAGCGCATGCCAAGTCCCCCTTCTTCATTCGTGCAGTTCATGTTAGATGAGTTTTGCCTCACTGATTTTAAAATTAGTTTGTTGTTGATGAAACATTTTGATGATGAGTTTTAGAAAAAAAACACTATTTCATTAGAGTACTATCATTAATGTTGTAATCTTATTATTTACCAAGCGACAGTTTCGTGTATTTGAAGAATTTCAGCATTCACCAACATCAGAAGACAATAGTTCTTTATACATTCAAACATTGATTATTTATTTTTCTTTTTATCTCATTTTAAGTTTGTATTCTTTTCTATTCATCCAGATTTACTCTGTTGATGTTTCCCTTTGCGTCCTGACATTTCACCCTCAAACGTTGCATCTTAATGACATTCTTTAATATCGTTTTCGATGTTGAATCTCCTTCTCGTCAGTAAAAGGCTTCCTGCCCCTCCCTGATTTATGGTGGAGGTTTTTCCTCTCTAACTGCATGCCGACCATCCTTCTTGACAGTTAACTGGGTCCTTAGGTAGCAACAACAACCATAAACCTGCCATACTTGAAGAAATGCACCACCAGGTATCATCTTCTCGCAGATGGTCGGGGAGTCTTTAAGTGCAATAACACACATGGTGAAGTGTACATCTCATCAAAAGTATGACTGATAAATACCTCTTTAATGTTTGAAATTAGTAGCTTTTTAATATTAGGCATTTTTCATTCATAGAGTTTGATATCAATAATGTGGAACAGCATAAAATAAAGAAAGTCCCACGTGGGTTTATTGAGTTTCGCTGTGCAGCAGCACATGCAGCAGCATGTCAGGAGCTGACATGTTCCTTCAGCTCCCACAATCATAAGAACTTAATGCTTTTGCATACATACATTTCCGGCAGCGACTTAACGAGCCCATTGGTTCACTAACATGGGAAGACGACACCTCTGGAGGCATGTTCTGGTTTATTGGCTGAGCTCTAGTCGTGTGTCGTGTGGTCATGTGGGCGTCCGCGGGGGGTTGACGGGGAAGTTGAAAAATGTCCCGCGCTATTTCTGGACGTCTGTGATATCGAACCCTGAATAATACACAATCGCGTTAATGTGATAAGACAAAGAGTTGACACAGTATTACGGAGCTGAGCCCGGATTGTGACGGTTTTAATAAGAGGATATCAAATCACCACATCGACCGATCAAAAATAAAAGTAAAAAAGTCGGCTTTTTTGTTCGAAATTCAAAAAAGTTTACAGCTATATTAACCAAACAATGTGTAAACACAAATGAAACTTAAAAATGTAAACATAGTCTCAAAAATATGAATAATTTCAAGACAAATATTTGACTCATCATAAGTGTGTTTAGTAATATGTTTCAGGAGCAAATCACATTTTGTAGGAGAGACATGTAAGGTAAAAGCAGATAAATCTATTTTTTAAGATTAAAACTATTTTTAATTAGTCGCTTAGCCTATGATTAAAAAAATGTAATCATCGCATTCATTTCGTATAAAATTTTATTTTATTTTTAAAAATAAAAAAAAATATTTTATTTTTAAAAATTTAAAAAAAAATCAATATTTTTTTTAATAAACTTCTTTTTTTCCTTACAGAAATGTCTGAGATACTTTCATTTAGTGAGGATTTGTTGGAGTAATGCTGATTTTCACGTGAAAGCTTTAAAACTTGTAGGAAATGAGGCCAAATGAACCCTACAAGGCCTTTTGATTGGTCCAGAATCATGCAGGTCGTGTTCAGTTCGTCGCACCGACTGATCTCAGTGAGGAAGACTTCCATCATTTTGCACAATCGGGTTCATCCACGCACTCGTCTTCTTTAAGCTCCACTCACATTTTTGATTTCCTAAACAGCGGCGTGTTGATTCCGAGTCAATCATCAGGTCTGGGGTGGCTGTTTGATGAGTTGAAGACCACAGACGCGTCTTCCGACAGCAGTCAGACAGCAATAAGTTTCCTTAATGTTTGTTTGTTTGTCTCGCTCCCGGTGGAGGACATTTAAACGCTCCTCCTGGTGAAGATGAAGAGCAACGTTCACCGTGTTTATTCTCAGCAAACAAGTTCATCTGACGACGATATGAGACGGCAGCTGCTTTCGCTCTGTTGTCGGTGGAAAACTGTGACAGAGTGACAGCAGCTCGACAAGGACGACGTTAAAATGAAATATGCAAAGTTTTACAGCCTTGGCTCCAAACACTTTTTACCCTGGAGCCTCTCAGGACGGCTGTGGCCCCGTCTTCAATCTGTGAAGCCACAGCACATTACAGTGAAGCCAAACACCAGCAAACATTCACACTCTCACCAACAAACAGGAAGCAGGAGCTTCCAAAACGAAAGCAAGTGGTCCCAACTCGATCCTAGAAAGTGTCTCTTTTAGGTTTTTCTTGCGAATGTGCAGTTTCAGTTGCACTTTTGCAACCTCCAAAATCCCCCTCAAGGGAGTCGTGGACCTCAGATTGGGGGCTGCCACCACCCCCACTGTGGTTTTTCAAGCCAGAGCATCATATTAACCCTAGTACAGTTAGGAAAGTTTCCAAATTGGCTTTGTTTTAGTTTATTTTGGGATAGAAAACATAGATAAAAAGATACCTTTAAACCAATGGAACCAATGAATCTCCAACTATTTGACTTCAATTTTGTTGTTTTAAGTAACTTCTTGTCCTGTTTTAGTCCCATGTGGTCAAACATGATGCTGATGAACTTGTCTGTTACCTTTACATCTCTGACTTCACGTCACTTCCTCACTCCTTCCTGCTCCGCTGCTGTATTTGTTTCAGCAGATCTCCTCCTGGTTTCATCTCAGCGATGCACGGGGGGGGGGGGGGGGGGGGGGGGGGCGGGGGGGGGGGGGGGGGGGGGGGGGGCG
>JASSRZ010000072.1:14616146-14631442 GCA_032164315.1 Malacoctenus gilli
ACCCCCCCCCCCCCCCCCCCCCCCCGCCGCCCCCTCACGCCGTCACACTCGGGCGGAAGATTCCAGAGGTCACGCTCCAGATGTACGAAAATCCAAACCAACAGTGTCTCAGCCTGTGCCAGTCCTCGCTGCCGTTGTTAGGCGCGGCGTTGGACTGCCGCTGTCTCCCTGACTGAAGCGCTCAGGTACAACATGCGCAGCGATGCCTTGGTATTCTTCAAATTCCTTGACCTACATGCCAACCGGTTCTCTACAACTGTCGACATCTGTTTCTAATGGTCCGTCTCATAATTCACACTCCTCAGGCTCTCCGTTGGCTTCCTTCCACTTCACTTACCGTTTATATCTACCTATTCTTTCATATTTCACTCCTCTCTTTGAGTTGGCTCCCTCGAGCAATGTCCTCCTCTCCTCTCTTATTTTGATTCACCTCTGTCAGTGTTGCTCTTTATGGCTACACTCAGGTGAGATGTAGGAAGGCGTAGTCGTTGCTTTATCGTCTTGTTTTTCTGCGCTGCTGTTTGGCCTCATTTATTTGTTTACATTCAAGAGCTGACAAATTTACTTGAAAAAGAAATGTGTTTGTGTGTGTGTCCTTTCGATTTTTATCTGTCTTTAATCGATATAACACCATAAAGTCCTCAACGCATTTGGATCAAAATTGCAGGACGGGTGCCGTGTGGTAGAAGGAAGAGGTGATTCAATTTTCATAGTAGTCCGATCATCTGATGATCCAAACTGACGAGAAATGTTTCTGTTGCTGTGTGACCAAGGCGTTAACCAATGCTTTCTCGTATTAGCTAATCAGAGGGGCCTGTTGTTGCCATAGAAACATCCTGTAGCATCGATGGTAGTGCTCGCTCTTCGATAAAAGCTTTTAGCGGTAACTCCTGGCGCAACATTACTGATGAGTGGCGTGGTGGAGGTTTGCACTCTCTTGTTTGCTCTTTAGTTTACTGTGTGGTAAATTTTAGGAAATTATTAAAGGAATACTAAAAAATAAAGTAAATGTAAAACAATGACCGTAAACATATTATATCAATCACGATTGGTCAGCAGGTTATGGCCGAATTATGAAAGAACATTTTGTTGTCACAGAGAAAAATGTCAAATCGACACTCGCAAATAGAGTTCTGATTACAAAACCTTTTACAAAAGGATAAAACGACTTTTCATGATTGCAAATCATGGCGTGTTTTGTTCTCCTCTATTGTGACCACCTACTAATGCTTTGGGTTGTACTCACAGTGCAGGACGCTCATCCTTTCCCTTCCTGCAGGCGTTTGTTGCAGCCATATTTCTAGCCTGATGATTTTCAAAGTGTCTGAATCAGACAGATGTTTATAGCAACTGCAAATAATGTTTGGGGGAGGGGTGGGGGGGGGGCTTCAAAGGGTGTGCCATGTGATCAGGAAAGGTGATGCCCCCCATCCCGGAGAGAGACGAATGTCTGATGAGGGTCCGCCGTGTGTCTGATTTACTGCCCTGCTGGCTGTGTTATGCCGATACAGCGGCTCAGGCCCGCAGCCGCTGCAGCTTGTATAAATCAGGCCATATTTTTGATACCTTTAGCTGTTTTTTTTTTTTTTTTTTTACCCCTCTCAGAGTTCACACGGAGTGCTGAGTTTAGAGCTTTTGCAAAAGCCTGTCAGTCCCTTTTCTAAACATTCGCTATTTTTGGATGTGTCACGAAAAATAAAGGGAAGTGACACGTACTCAGATGTTATTCAAACTTTAATGGCAACACAAGGAAAAGTTGTTTTTTTTATCTCCGTGTGTTTAGATGTCGTCCTCTACCTGACCTCCCAACCAGAAGGTTTCAAATAAATGCAACTTTTTTTAACACTTTCCTCCTCCTGAATACAGCCGAGCAGTGAGGAGGAAGAAGCAGTTAAACTTCCTGCTTCAAGTCGAGAATAATTGAAAGCTTGCTTTTCACACTCCTCTGACCCTAAAGTGGCGCTCATCATGTCCCCGTCATGGACTCAACAGCGTGGAAAACTCAATTTTGGCAGAATTATACTTTCAAAGGATTACTTTACTGGAAATGTGCTACGAGACATTGACCGCAGACGTCCTCTTAGCAAAGGGGCTTATCGCGGCCGGTAAGCCCCAGGTCTGCGCTATACATGCAGCATTACGTGGAGCTGCCTGTCGGTGAGACGCTCGCGCAGTCAGCAGAAGGCTTCCGTTCGCCATCTTGACGCCGTAAGAGTCGTCAGCCTTACATTGAATAATCACAGTGATCAGCGGTGCGGCGAGGAACATGCTGTTCGCTCCTGTCGACGTGAAAGCCCATCAATTTCCTCTCTCAGGTAACACAAACTGACAGCGGGTGGAAAAAAAACGCTCGTCTTCAACTCGGCAAGCGCAGTAAAAACACCATCAGAGACAAGAAGTCTCCATGTTTTTCCTTATTCGCAGTAAACTACAAAGTAATGCTCTTATTTACTCAAAGTCAACACGACATCCGTTCAACTTTACGATCAACAAATACGAAACGGGTTCCTGATCTTGACCAAAAGTGGTCGTGACAGCGACTCACTCACAACAGCAACTGTACTTTGTTATTGTCTCAGTAAACGAATACTGAGTAGCTTCGTTATCGTCATGCATGACCTCATTGTTAAGGCATCGGACCAAAACCAAGTAGAGTTGAGCTTGAGAAAGAAAAGACAAGTCAAATAAACGTCGAAGCTATCATCGCGACATCTACGTTTTTCTCGTGTATGTTTCTGTTTCTTCACGTTAGAGGAAATAGTCAGGTTCTGCGAACGTCTTCCTGTTTCCGGCACCTGAGTAAATGTACTTCAGTCGGGGTTTCAGTCACTCGACACCTTTGAAAACGACAAGGCGCCGAACAGCTGCAGCCCTGATGTGTGATTTATGACGCGTCTGAAATAAGTGACTGCCGACATCCTTCGGTCTGCGGATCTTCGCGTCGCTCATCGGACTCGGCGGACGTTCGACTGTGACGAGGAGCGAAGTGCGAGCCGGGGAAACCGGATGCTCGGCGGCCGCTCGGGCCGTTCGCGGCTCCGGCAGGTTCTAGTAAACAGATGGCCGAGCAGACGTGCGCGCCGCTCCTGTATGAGAGATGATCCCGTCTTCATACATGTTAATTGACAATTTAGAGGGAATGTGGAACGGTCACATGTTGGCGTGTCGCCATTATGAGCGCTGGAGCCGGTGTCAAGCTGTCAAAACAGCACGCCGGGCTAAAGTGGTTCTCACAGGGATCAAAATCAGCCCACAAATACAGTCTAATGTGAGCAAAATTAGAAAATAATTAGGGAGGGGTGTAAGCACGGCCACGGTAATTTGATACTCCTTAAAGGCACCAGTCGCTGTGCAAGGTTTAAAGCTGTACACACACAGATTTAGAGGCTGATTCAGAGCACAGATTTAACGGTGCGTTTGAGAGTAATGTAGGAAGTGGGAAACTTCTGGCTTCTGAGCACTGGAATTCTGTTGCAGCTCAGGGAAACAAGGCAATGACAAAAAGTAGTTTGTGACATCGCACTTTGATGATGCATTCCTGCTGTCAAATAAAGGCTTTCTCTGTATTTAAAGTGAAGTCAATGGATCTTTTTGACTGGTTAAACTGAATAATATTGACAATGTTTAAGTTGTAGGATGACGAGGTTCAAAATGATATCATATCATCAGATTTTTTTTGGCATTTTCAAACCTTACAACTTGCAAGTGGGAATTTCCCAGATTTTCTTTAATTTTTGGAGTTCTGGACTAAAACTGAAGTAAATGTATAAAGTAATCTTTTTCATGAAGATTGATGCAATTCAAAATGCTTCACAGGTAACTGACAATAGAAAACAGGCATAATTTAAAAAATGGTAATTGCAAGACAATGAAAACTTGAACAAAAACATGAAAAAGTCGAAAAATTCAAAAGATATATCTAAAAAAATCAAATTAGTATTTGAAATATTTATTGCAAATGGAATGAGCGGAAAAAGTACCTAGAAAAATTAGGTCTTGATTAAAGAGATATTTAAAAATTGGGTGGAGCTAAAATTAGGTGTCCTGTGTACCTGTGCGTGTGACGTGCATGTTGTGTGTTGCATCATTGGTTGACCCTGCAGGTGTCTCCAGCTCTATTCGCTCAACAGTGGAAGAGGATCTGAGTGCGGACGTGGGTCAGCTCAGCCCACTGGGTCAGAGGATCGTGACTCTGACCTCTGCTGACATCCGAGCATTGTGTCCTACTTTGGAGAAATAAACAAGTCTGCGCCATTCCGTTTGTTCTGGCACGACAGCGAAGCTTCTCGTGCTGAAAACGCGTCTTTTTTAACACCTTCACTTGTGTTGTGATGTGTTGACCGGGTGGCACGCTTTATGTATCGGCTCTGTGATTGGAGGAGGGTCATGTTTTTTATATTATTGTCAGGCGCGCCTGACGATTCGCAGTCCTTTTTTGACTTTGAGAGAATCGGAGGGGTCGAGGTCGGCGTGGCCTCTCTGGAATTCCCCGTCCATCATGTGGCTCGGCTGCCGGGGGAGTTTTTGGGATAGCTGAGATGTCTCCATTTCCAAAACCAAGGAACCGAGCCTCGCGTTTCTCTCACCAGCGATAGAGGGAAAACTGTTCAAAAACTGGGGCCAGAACATCTTGCGGCACTTCTTTTCTCTCTGCTGGCCGAGCGGCGTGACTTTTATCGCGCTGTCCTCCAAGCCTCGACTCCCGCGCCCTCTCCCACTCGTCTGCGTCTCCCTTTGGACATGGCAATAAACCCGGAGCTCTTTCTGACATACAATACTCAGGACACTCATAAAGGCACCACCTGTTGCTGGTGCATGCCGGGACACTTGACTTGGGATACTGCGAACTTGGCTCGAGCCAGTGATTTACTCCCCCCACCACCCTCCCCCACCCACCCAGTATATCCTTTTTCTAGTGATGTAAGTCCAATTAATACGGCTCACCCTGCTGATAATTTAAACTGCATTTACCAGAATTAAAGGACAGACTTGCATTTTACCAAAGTGTGTTTTCCTCCTTCTCTTTGTGCTTTTCCAATGCAGAACTTATGCTGTTGTTTTAATGTAGGCACAGGCAGACGTCACAAGTGTCATATTTCATGCTTTCACACGTTCATCTCA
This sequence comes from Malacoctenus gilli, assembly GCA_032164315.1. Lineage (NCBI taxonomy): Eukaryota > Metazoa > Chordata > Actinopteri > Blenniiformes > Labrisomidae > Malacoctenus > Malacoctenus gilli. The sequence goes on from JASSRZ010000072.1 coordinate 14,621,268, forward strand.
CCTGAAATACACCCTCAAATGAACATTTCCTGTCCGTATAAATTATGATGTACGTCATCGAAACTGCGAATATGACCCGCGACAAACTTTTACCCCGCAAGGACCTCTAGCGGTTGTTCCTTTTAGCGCTCGGGAACAGAGGTGAACACGGGTGTGACATTTATTTTTTACAGCCGTAAATCTTGTCAGAATATCGTCAGCAAATGTTCTGACCCGAAGCGAAACACGGTTTGTTTTCTGTTTTCGCCTGCCTCCGACTGTTGTCGCCCCTGTTATGCAAGTTTCTAAACTTAGTCATTTATCACAGTGCGAAACTGGAGCTACTTCATGAGTTACTACGGATTAAAAGTGCCCTATTACTTAGGAAAGCAAGCCTTCAGTTATTTTTGACACCCTGAAAAGAGCCCGTCACGATAATGTGCACTTAGCAGCGTGTTTGAAGTGTCGCCGTGGCACATTAGCTGAGCTGTCAGCACTGCGTGATGTCTGATGTTATTATAACTCACCAGGTTCAGCTGGTTTTGATGAAAACGAAGATGCTCTAAAATCCAGGCGGGCGCGACAGCGCTGAAACAGAAGAGAGGATCTGCAGACATGTTGTGAAAGCCAACCAGTGGTTATTGATTTCTGTGAGAAACAACAGGAGTTGATGCTAATGCGAACTGTCAGCTTATTGTCATAGCAAACGGTGGTCCAAGGCTCAAGCGAACAAGCAGCCCAGTGGACAGATTAGGGAGAGACAGCAGCTCCGCAGCTCTCAAACCTTTCTCGTGTAAAACAGTGGCGAGTCCACTGAAATGTCAGCAGCTGAACCTGCACCACCATGAAAACAGTTAAACGAATAATAATGACTGTTCCAAAAAGCCCAAAACAACACAACCAAACCCACCAAAACAACAAGCAATGGCTTCAGTTTCTATTTAAATTTTTGTGGCAGCAAAGACCGAGTGATTAAAGAAAAGCTTAAAGGGGATCTGAAGTGAACCCAGAAGTTTTGTGTTTTTGTTTAGTTGCCAAAACATTTAGCGGGTTGACAAAGTGACCTTTATGTTGACTTTCGAAACAAAATTACAGATCAAATCTTGAACTTTCTCTGTCAGACTTCAACTGTGAGCTCTAAAAAATGCCCTCCATGCAGTCGATCCGGCTGTATTCATACGCGGGGAATCAAATAGCATTTAGTTGTTGTGTAAAGCTGTATTTTATTAGTGTTTATTTGTTTGCTGATAATGAAGCACAGACATCTGCTGCAGGCCGAATGAGTCACCGTCACAACCAGACGAATTTAGTGGATTGTTGACCACGATTTTACACAATTAGCAATGATAAAAGCTCCCTTTAACTCGCGAGGAGCCTGATAAAATTGAGATGACACCTTGTCAGCCGCTCTGTTTGTTCCGTCTCCTCCTGAAGACCGAAACGTGGAATTAAAAAGCTCCTGAAGTCGTCCGATCTCCTCTGGAGTTGCGCGGCGTCTTTGTGGATTCTGTCACATGTGAGGGACTTCACACGGTTTCATCAGGCAGGTTTTTTTTTTCTTTTCACACCCCCAATAAGTTTCACAAATTTTCATCACATCAAACAATTTCTAATTTTGTACGTCGGCTGTGATGGTTTAATTCACAGTGACTGCTCGGAGACCATACGCTTCCTGCCTGGCAGTGGGAACAGCCTGACCCGCCAGAGTCTTGGGCACAGCGGGGGTCCGAAAACGAACAGTTTGTTCGCGCCTGTTCCGCAAAACTTCAGGCAAACATTTTTGGATTCAAACCGAGAAGTCAACAGCTGAAGAGGATCACCAGATTATTTTGGTGTGTCACGTAATCGGCGGCTAAGTGATCCATTCCTTGGGATCGTGATGATTTTCTCTCCATCATCGGCCGAGGCGGCCCGAGTGTGGGTTTCACGCCGCCCCGTCCTGCCCAGCAGATGATGGATGATTCGCTGGTCCAGGGCGTCTGACCCGTTTCGACCCGATTCCTCTGCAACAGTAAACAGAGGCGCCTCTCGACATTTGAGCCACCAGCAGATTCTCACATGAACAGCTTTTTCACTCTGCTCCACCGTCAGTACAGGAAGAGTTGCAGCAGTTTTCAGAGGCTTTCGGAGTTTCCGATGGTCATTTCCAGCATTGTTTGTATCGTTTCCACGGTAGAATCGAGTCTGTTTGATTGAAATCATTCCACATCATCCCTTTTTGTGTGAGCTGATTTATGAGCAACAGCATTTTCTTCATTTGATACCATCTGCACAATAAGCAGCCTCACTTAATTACTCCCTCAACAGTTTATTGTTTGGCCACATTGTTTTTTGAGCATTTATTCAGTACACACACATGCACGCATGCACGCACACACACACACATACACACACACACACACACACACGCGCGCGCACACACACAGAGTATAGTGTATATAGTATATATGTACGTAGATCGATAAGTGTGTATATAACTGATCATTAGATGAATGTATGTACATAATTCAATGAATAGACAAATCAATCATTTGTATTATATTGAATTGTGTGCCTGTCTGTAATTCTGTTGTCAATAAAACGTTCATAAAACTGAACTTCTGTGTGTCCAGAGTGTTTGCTTCTTTAAATGAGGGAATCTATGTGGGATTTGATTGTGTGGGCCAGTGCAGCAAGTCTCATCAAAGATGAACAGAACGCTCCTTCATAGCAACACATCACATTCACTCCATTCTGATGCAAACAACACAAAGGGCTCAATACGACAGGACGCAGCCACATCTTCACTCCTTTAAGGCTCATGTGAAAAACTACGATTTTTCTCACTTGAAGTATTTTTGAGTTTAAGTTTGACTGTGTGAATTACTGTATATACCTGTGCATACTGTGTGAAAGGTAAAATGATTCCTATCAAATAAATGAAGTTAAAATTAATCGAATTGTGTGGTGTGTGTTGAGATGCATGTTACTGTGAACAACTACAAAAAGTTGAATAGGATTTTTTTGAACTTCAATGGGGGGGGGGGGTCGACATGGATCCTCATTGTGTATTTCCGCATCATAATTTGTTTGAATCATATTTGATGAAAGATGTGTTTTGATGCACGTGAAATACAAATTTAAACATGTATAACATGGTACTTTGCCTGCAAATACGTTGCTAGGTTAACTGCCACCGGGCGTCGTTGCAATGGTTGCCACGGTTTCCATCGTTTTGTTGTCGACGTATCGAAACAAGAAGTCATTCCGAGCAGACAAAGAGACCGAGAGGTTGCAGTCTACAGCTATCCCGAGCAAGATACATTCCATACCATCGATTTTCTCTGAGCGTTTTACCGTCGAAAAGACCACACAAAGATCCTCGAACAACCGAAAAAACCAAAGAATCCATCGAGTGTTCCTGCGAGAAGTCATCAAGGACAACTCGAGGATGTCCTCGTCGCAGGACGCCGAGGCCTCTGGTGCTTCGGGTGAGTACCAGACTGATCTCTCTGGAGGTCGTTTTCAATATTAAAAACAGTTCAAAGCTACTCTGCAAGTTTTCTGAACTCGATCATTGACCGAAAACGCGGATTCACCATTTTTGGGTCACATCAACTGATTTTCTTAAATGTGCAACTCCAGCAGATTTCAGTCCAATTTATAAGCTAGATGGTGTTATTTATGAATAGAATAATCATCCCGTATGATCTTATTCTTCAGGAGTTGACATAAAACTCACTTTTTAACTCTAACCGCTAAAATGCTAAATTGAATTTTAAAAAATGCAACGTTGCCTGCCGGCACTTATCAGTTTGAAAAACAACGAAATCTTCTGCTTTTCTTATCCGTCATCAACACTGATCAAACTGATCAGATATCAGTGGAATATTCATGACTGTACAAACAATTAAATGCATTTTTCGGCCAGAGGAAGCCACAGCAGAGCTGACAGGATGGCGCTATGGTAACCGACCTGCTGCTAACAGCCTGTCAGTTAATGTGGGTCAAAGTCGGACTGAACCATTCAAGCTCATCAGACGTGTTTGTGACTTGATTGTTGGTTCGGCCCTCGCGTCTTTTCTTTGAGCCCGTCCTCCTGAACACGTCCCTCCGAGGTCTCCGTGGACGTGGACAGGATCTGTGTCTTCTGTTGGGCGTCCTCTGCGTCGCTCCCACGCTGACCTCGCGTCCTCCATGTGTTCCTCTTTGCAGTACCAGACCTCGAACCAGGACAGCTGCTAAACACCAGTGCGTCCATCTACGCCATGTTAACTTTCGTGGGTGAAGGGTCATTTGGGAAGGTGGCCCTATGGCACAACATTGAGCGAGATGAGACAGTTGCAGTTAAAGTCCTTAAGAACGACGCCCGTCAGTCTGCTGACAGAGAGGTAAATGTGTGAAGCTGTGATGATATTCATGTTCTCACAATGGTTCTCCTCCTTAAACTGTGTCAGTGTGTCCTTACCGTCCATGTGTCCATTCTTCTTTTCACTCCAGGTGGCTGCCTTGGAGAAGATCAACCTCCTGCACCCGGACCTCCCAACCGTGGTCCGCTTCCACGAGCGGGTGGAACTCGGGCGGCACACTTGTCTCGTTTTCGAGCAACTCGAACTCAACCTGTACCAGCTGGTTGAGCAGCACGCGTGGCGTCCACTGTCCCTGCACCACATCCGCCCCATTGCCACTCAGGTTTGTGTTGATGGAGAATGGAAGCGATCGCCAGACCGCCGTGAGCCGAGTCCTCGTCACTGACCCGTCCTCTTCGGCTTTGTCCCTGCAGGTGCTGTTGGCACTGGAGGCCCTGAAAGATCTGGGCATGGTGCACCGGGACATTAAACCCGATAACATCATGATCGCCCGTGCAAGCACCCGGCCGCCCATCGTCAAAGTCATCGACTTCGGTCTGGCGGGTTCCACCTCAGTGATGCGGCTCGGGGAGGTGTGTCAGGCCAAAGGCTACAGGTGGGTTCGTCCTGCTCACACACTTGTTGGATCCAGGCAGCTGGTGTTGCTGTGAAGCTCCACGCTGGTCCTCTCAGCGAAGCAGCCCATCTCACCTGTCCTTTCTCCGTCTCTCCTCCTCAGGGCTCCCGAAGTGTCCCTCGGCCTTCGCTGCAGCGAGGCCATGGACATGTGGGGGCTCGGGTGTGTCCTGGCCTTTCTTTACTTGGCCGACCACCTCCTCCCCATTGATTGCGAGTACCAGGGGGTAAGTCTGCTGCTTCCAGCAAGTATCCACAACCAGTTTGGACCCTCAGAAAAGACCTCAGCTGATGTGACTGTGTGCTTTGATCTGCAGATGAAGTTCTTAGTGGACGTCTTTGGCCAGCCTGAAGACCACCTACTGCGGGCTGGCCTCTACAGCCGCTACTTCTTCACTGAGGAGAGGACGGCCAAGCAGTTCACCTGGAGGCTCTTGGTAAAGCAACTTGTGTTGTCGTATGGACTCAGTGCAATATTGCTGCTTCCAGAGCAATAATCAGCTTCCATGTTGTTCCTTCAGACACCAGCGCAGTTCACGGCTGTGAACAAGGAGGCACCGAAGGAGAGGAGGCCCTTCTTCAGGGTGCTGCGCAGTCTCGACGACCTCGTTCATGTAGGTGCTCTCTGCTGGGTTGAACCAGTAAACCGGTGATAACGTCACTTGACTTGTTTGAGAAGTAACAGAACTACAAACTATGACTGGAACACGTTGAACTGAAACGATTCACTGACCTGACTGTGTTTCCAAACCCAGATGCGTCCACTCCGGGGGGCCGCGGAGATGGGAGACCGCCAGGCGCTGGTGGACCTCCTCAAGGGGATGTTACATCTCGATGGGGGTCAGCGTCTGACCCCCATCCAGGCCCTTGACCAGCCCTTTATCACCATGACCCACCTGAGGTGTGATTCTGACAACATCACCTAGTAAGTGTTGGTCTGCTCACATCTGGAGCCTGCTGTGCTGCTTCACTGACGACGACGCTGACTCTCCTCCTCCTCCTCCTTCTTCTTCTTGCAGTTTGAACACCTCGCTGTCCTGGGTGAACAGACAAGAGACACCAGAGGACAAACAGGAGCCCCCCCAACTGTGCCGCACCTTTGACGTCGCCCCTCCATCAAGCGACTCTGTACACTCTCTTTCTCCCCTTCAGTCTCCCTCTGACAAACATGTCTCTTTCCTGTCCACTTTCTCATTTTCAGAGACCACCAGCTCCCCACCTCCATCTCTTGGCAGCTTGGGGTCTCTTCACCTTTCCGGCCTCTTCGGCGCCAGCGAGGACCCTGCGGACTTGGCCCGTGATAACATCGTCCCTCCTGGGACTTCGGAGCCTGGTGCCACCTCCACCGCCCCCACCAGCCGCCTCAGGAGGGCCGCGAGGAGGGTCCGCAGGGTCTTCAGGAGGGTCCGAACTCTCCTGTGCTGCTGCTGGAGGCCACCTACTGATGAGTAACACCATCCATCAGTCAAATTCACTATACTTAATGCTGATCTGAACGAACTGGGACAGCATTATATTGATTGATAGATAGATAAATAAATGAATAGATCAATATTATAGATATAATGATAGATTAATGCATAACTAGATAGATAGAATATTATATCAATAACTAGATAGATAGCATATGATATAGATACCTGGATAGAAAAATGAATGCATATATGTACATAGATCAATGAGTGTGTACATAACCGATCAACAGATGAATGTATATATGTACAGAGATCAATGAGTGTAAATAACCGATCAGAAGATAAATGTATATATGTACGTGATTCGATAAATAGACAAATCAATCAATCAATTAATCATTTGTATTATATTGAATTGTGTGCATGTATGCTATTGTCAATAAAATGATCAGAAAACTGAACTTCTGTGTGTCCAGAGGGTTTTCTTCTTTAAATGAGGGAATCTATGTGGGATTCGATTGAGTGGGCCAGTGCAGCAAGTCTCATCAAAGATGAACAGAACGCTCCTTCGCAGCAACACATCGCATTCACTCCATTCTGACACTCACACCACCAGCAGGATCCTGGAGCGGAAGTTGAGAGATGCGGCATGAAGAAAGAGAGAGTTAGTAATTGAAGAGAGGCAGCGAGTGCTCACGCACGCATGCGCACACACACACACACATGAACAAAAGCGTCACACGGACACACCTCTTTGACTGAAGTAGTAGACGGAAGATGAGAACAGATCTCGACATTTCAGACTCACAGCCCCCTGACACACCACGTAGTATAAGCACTCATTCAACAGGGCACACGCACACGCACACACACACACACACACACACACACACACACACACACACGCACACACGCACACGCACACACACAAGGAGCATGTTCTACTTTCAGGAGATTAAAATCTAAAAAGTCATTCTTCACTGTTATTTATGTTTTTCCAAGTTAAACAAGAGTGTTATTAATGTGATTTTCCCCCATTATTTCTCTATAAAGTAGCAATTAATCCCTCTAGATTGTCGACCAGGAGCGGTAGGGTTAATAAAATTATTTCGCTTGGTTCGTTTCTGACCTTTGAGACTGATATAAAACTTTACCCATATAAATCAGACTTCACGTACAGAAGATCAAACTTGAACATCCCGCAACAGTTTTTCTCCGCTGAGCTCAACACGCCAAAACTGACTCGTCAGGTGTTTGTCCTGTCGAATGCTGCGGTAATCCGTGTTTTGGGCTTTGTTGTTGTCTTTCAGGATATCGAGAGTTGCTACTTTTGCTGAAAATCGAACATCACTTCCAAACTTTCTGTCTGAACAACTTTCGTTGCTTTTTGTCTAGATCTAATTTGGGCTTTTGTGTTTGTTCGTCGAGGTTCACACAGACCTACATCCAGCCGATTACTCGTCTCACATAAACTTCATTTTTATTTAATCACCCTCTGCTCTTTATTTATCTCTGGTCTCCATGACAACAGGGTATATCAGTCTGCTCATTTCGCTCTGCGAAGCTTCATTAGGCAGAAATCCAGACAGAAGCAAAGGTTGTCAGAGAGCCAGACAGACAGGTCCAAAGCACGAGTCCACCCCAACCAAGAGGACCTTTCTCATTGGACGAGGAGGTTTTGATGAACTCTGCAGCTTTAATTAATTATTTACCGTCTAAGGCGAACCTCCCATAAACAGACGGGCTGATCGCTGGCGTGAAAGTAGGTCAGCGCGTCCGGGCAGCTCAGGTGGAACCGAAGGATGACCTCGTGTGTCTCGTGGGGATTGTCTCCTACGTTCGGGAACCATTGATCCCAGCGCGGCGCCATCGATCACGCTCGGACACAGGCGAGGGACCCCAAGCTGTTGAGGCGACAGAATGATGTGGCCTTGCGGACCGCACACATCAGCCCCGATGTTGAGGGGAAAAAAAAGAAAAGATTATTGCTTCAGTGGCGAACAAGCTGTGTCACATGAACCTGCAGAGCTGCAATCTTTCAGCACCAGATGAAGCCCAGAGGCATGCTCTGGCGTCCGCCTGCCTGTGTGTGGCCAGCAGGGTTTAAAATAGTTCTGGGAGGAAACTGATCGTCAGTGCTGAGCTGCGGCGGAAAAAAAAACCGGGCGGATCGGATTTCTTCCCAGTGTTGAAAACGAGGACAAGTCATAAAGGACCCCGTCAGCGTTACCGTGGGACGGGGGCGACGTTATGGACTCGCCGCTTGCTCAGAGTCGCTGAGGTTGATCGCTGACTTCCAATAAAGACTTCACCTCACTGAGGAGCACGGAGCTCCACTCGATTCCTGGAGACATGCTGCTGCTGCTGCTGCTGCTGCTTGCACCTCGTCTCGCTGTGTTTACAGCTGCCACTAGATGGCATTGTTATACCTTACTGTGTTGCACCGCCCCCCCCCCCCCCCCTTGACGACACGCGCCCCTTCAAAGCGAGGGGGATGATGTTCGATACATTAACCGAATGTAGAGTTGAAGACTCGCCCCGTCCAAATTTATGGACCCACGGCCACCGTGCGGCTCTGGAGGCTCCGCTTCTATTGTGTTGATGCAGTCCTTGTGACCATGAAGTATTGATTGCATTATGAAATTCACTTAGACGATGAGCGGCATCTTGGAATATGTTTATTCATAAACAGAGCGGGGCCTCCATCTCTTAATGGCCATCCATTTCTAAGCTGTGTGCTGAAGGCAGAGGCCAAATGAAATTGCAGTGCTGAGAGGAAACCTTCTCCTTTTCCTCCCTTCTTTTTCTTTCTCCTCCTCCTCCTCCTCCTGCTGCTGCTGCTCGACCCCTTCGTGGAAGGGAAACAACTCTTGTTTTTTAATGCCACATCAACCATTTCTCATGTGGATGATACTGGAGGTGTCAGTCAGTGACAGGTTATGATGTGTGTGACTGTATGAAATGAAAGCATGGAGATTACCAGCTGTCACTGGCACCTGACAGAAAAATACTGTATTAATCGCACATTCAAAGCTACAGTTGCTCGAAGAGAGTGGGTGGGGGTTGGGTGGGGGGGGAACGCTGTTCATTTCAGAACGCTATATTCAACGCTTGCTCTCCACACTTTCTCGGCAAGTCTTGTTTGCGATCGCGAAGTGAAAGGATTTTCAGTCTTGGGGGGACGATTCAAAGCAGGAAGGTTTTAAACGGGAGGTCACCTCGGGACATGGTGGAGCGACGGGTGAAGGATGCCTGTTGAAGGGGGCTCAGGGTGTAGTTACGCAATCACCTTTAATGTGCCACCTAACAATAGGATGACACGTCACCCCGCGGCATCTTTCCGAGAAGATTAGCCCGTCATTCTTCTTCCGACAAAACGATTTCAAGCATCAGAATGCAAAAACGGCTCCTTTGTAAACAGGGAGAGTTGGAACAGAAAAAACTCAGTGATATTTTGCTCCAAGAGAGCAGCAGCTTGTTGACTTGTAGCCTCTGCAGGCTTGTAATTCTGTGGCTGCACGACACCGAGTGGTGGAGCCGACTGCTGGCAGGCACCGTGATGACAGGCGGGCCCATCTCTTAAACAATGGCGGTATTCAAGGGAACGACTTCTCCAGAGGATTCACACGTTTATGGCTGCAACCCATGAACTAGGCTCTGCTGCTCATCCCACAAATGCTTCTTAATAACATTGCAATGAAAGAAACAGGTGTTTGAAACAGATGGACTAACATTCAATAGCACTCACTCACTCACTCACTCACTCACTCACTCACTCACTCACTCACTCACTCACTCACTCACTCACTCACTCACT
>JASSRZ010000072.1:14636172-14659785 GCA_032164315.1 Malacoctenus gilli
CACACACACACACACACACACACACACACACACACACACACACACACACACACACACACACACACACACACATTTCAGTTTAATTACAACTTGACTTTGCCAACAAACACAGATGGCACGCTAAGACTCGCACGCTTTGATCGCAGTTTGTGTTCCTCACTGAAAGCCGTATTTCGGAGAAAAAGCTGGAATTAACCTTCGTCTCGTTTCTAAATGTTCACTTTGGAGGTTTTCGCTTCCCGTCGTCACTTTTCCGTCGCACCTTTCGTCACGACGGGAGCAAAAACAAACAAGCGAAATAAGCAGGCTGACATGTTAGCATCGATTCACTCGTCTGTTTGCACACGGAGCCCCATGCGGAGTTATTTGTAATCTATAGTCTCTAATTGGACAGCGGTGACGCTGGCAGCGTGCTGGCTGTTAGCCACAGCCCGGTTAATCTTTTACCCCATCAGCACCAAGCGTACAGGCTGCAGCGGGAGCCTGACTCCCACTTTATCACCTGTCCCTCAATTACTGTATCAGTCAGCGGGCCACATGTGTCAGATCCCAACAGCTGGACACGAGTGGAGAGGAAGGAGGCTCCAGGAAGTATCATCTCTCTCTCTCTCTCTCTCTCTCTCTCTCTCTCTCTCTCTCTCTCTCTGGCCTCTGCACTGATACTTGTGAGCCTCCTTGATGTGTATCCCCCGCGCCACCTCTTAAACGCCTCTATAGGAGGTAATATCTATTGGCAGCACAATTTTCAGACTGAACCCAGACAGATGGAGTGCCAGGAAAACCCGTGTAAGTTGTCACGCCGTGTAAGACCGAGTGGAGGGCGCAGCAATGATTCTCGCCGCTGTCTGAACTTAACTTTCGCCCGTATGCAGAGCAGTTCCCAGGACTCATTTCTCTGAGTGCTCTCAACAATTCTGTAAGATTTGTTTGGCTTCCAGAGAGCACGTTTCCAATCGCTCCGCGGTCCTCGTTGGACTCCTCCGCGGTGCTTAAGGATTTGGCTGCGGATCTTTTCAGGGGTTGATGGTCGTTGCCACGAACATTATTTTCGGGCCTGAGGGAGGCTTAACATGCACAGTGGGGCTCGTTTTATAATTCTCATTTATTAATAGTCGTATTAAAAGGATTGTTCAACACTTGTGAAAAAAACTCAAACTGGGGGTTTTTGTTTCCAAGCGTCAGAAGAGATAATTTCTCTGTTTGACTGTGTGACGAACCTGAAACAGGTTGTGGTTTCTGTGTCTGTTTCTGTTCCCTTCAGTATCAGCTGCTGCACTCCATCGATTATCCTATGACAGGGGTGTCAAAGATCTGGCCTGGGGGGGGAGGGGGGGGGCAAAAAACGGCCAAGTACACATCAAGAAGGCTCAAAGCTCCAAAATGGAAAAGCTCAAGATGTCTTACGGTCGGGGTGGAAAACCAAATCGATTTGTTGACGTAATATAAACAGAGCAGCAGGGTGCGATGAGTGGGCGATGGGGGCGCGGTGTGGGACAGTCTACAGCGACACACAAACTCAACTAAACGAACGATAGAAATAACAGAAGACAGAACAACAACTTGAAGCGTCTCCTGGATTAAAACCAGCGGCACTTTGTTTTGAAAGTAACAAGCACTTTTCACACTGTAAGGGGGGAATTAAATCAGGTGTTTTAAGAAAAAGGCATCAACACGCATCGATTATCGTTTTTTCATTAATTGTTGCCTCTGAAACTAATTGAGGTGAAGACAGATTTTGGCCTCTCTCAATTAAAGAAGGTTAGTTGAACTTGCAGCAGACTCGGCTGGTTCGTCTGCGCTAGCCCAAGAATAAACCATTTCATGTTCTCCAACTGATAATCCGGAGGATTTTTCGCTAATTAGTTCTGATGCTTCAGGAGGAAAAGCGTAAAAGCACATCTGTGTGTGGAAGTTGTGCTCTGCAGTGCTAATTTGAAGTCAGCTTTTCCCTTCGAGTTTCCTAGTGAAAGGCTGCGAATGTTTCCTCACCGTCAGCGCCGACCTGAGGGTCCGGCACTTCAGTGTCTCCCTCATACCGTGGAAGTATTTAGCCGGACCTCCTTAAAGGTCGAATCAATACTCGGTCATTCTCAGTGGTCACTTTTATCCAATAATACTTTTCTCTTCTCGTTATCGCGGTTAACTCTTCCTATTGGAGTGGTCCCGTACAGAGACCCTGGGGGGGGCTCACTGGAGGGTCCGTGGCCTTCAGAGTCACCCGCTCTCAGCCAGAAGTCGCAGTTTTCAGGTCTCCAGTGGAGTTTCGGCGAATCGACGAGCAGATGCGGTGGGGCTGATTCGGAGGCAGGTGGTGGACGAACACCTCACTGAGACACTTAATGTTGGCGCTCCCTCTGATCTGTCACTCGTCTATATGCTATTAGCTTTCCTCCGGGCCACGGTTTGTTTGTCGGGGCTCGCGGTTGAGGATTCCCTGAACAAATCATCCTAATCCCTCCGACGCCATGCAGATGGCGGCTGATAATTAGGAGGCTGAAATATGTCACTTTTATGAGCATTGTGTTGGGCTGCGCTCGGCCCAGAAACCAGACTGCAGCCTGTTATTCCTCACACCTAATTGACCGCCGGTGAGGACTGGTGTGGTTAAGATGTTGACAAAAGATGCAGTGTGGTTACCATGAATGTGCCCATTACTTCCCTCAGCACATTTCTCATTTCGGCTGCGGCGCCTCAGCTTGCGGCCTAATCAGCCCTTTGTATTGGTGCAGGACATCCGATTTTTTTTTTCCCGCTTCGACCGCCACGGCTTTTTGTTTCGCAGCATCTTCTCACGTGAAACGAATCGGGAACCTCTCCGCGTGTGTTTAAGAGGAGAAATTGCGCTTTTAAGCGCAAGGATTTAAAGTCTTCAGGCGACGAACGAGGTGAGAGGAGTGGAGGAGACAGTCGGCGCCCCGCACTCTCATCGCCACTTTACACTCGCTTGATGAGTCCCCGTATCGGGCCGTCTCCATCAGAGGGACCGTTTGACTAATAGCATTTGTCACAGATTGTTGAACATACATTTGCTTCTGCATTGGGAGATTTAGTTCAGGCCCAGTGGTGAATTTAACATTTGCCTTCAGGTGAAAAGCAGCAGTGTCATGTTTTCCCTGCTGTGCTGGTAAAAAAAAAAGAAAACAGGAAGCTGCAGAAATTGTTATTCCCAGCAGCGACATCAGCCCTCAGTTTGACACCTGAAACTGAAATATACTAATGTAGAGAATCAGGGCAAAGCTGTCACCTGTTGTTTCGCATGTGCTGCTGCAGGTCCATTTCGAAATGAGGCTGCGCCCTGAAGGGAAGGTCAGGAAACCGCGGGTGGGCGGCGCCCCGCTGAGGAGCAGACGGCGACAAGGAACAACAAAAATAATATCGGAAACCGGAGCTTTAATTTGAGAGTTTCAAACTCAGGTACGACAAATGAAAGGAAAAAAAGTCTTTCTGTGCAGAGTTTGCAGGTTCTGTCCTGGCCGAGGGGTCGCCAACGCTCACTGAGACGCGTCAAGTTTACGGTCCGACAGCGTTCAGTGAATCACGTCAGCCGTTGGTGCTTCAGATCGTTGCCTCACAGGGATTCACGTGCTCCTTTAGTTGGTTTTGTGTCTGTTCTCAGTGTGAGAATCTTACATTTAATTGGTATTTTATTTGCACAATTTACCATTTCTGATCAGTGACTTTAATATTAGTTTGCACTCTGAGGCAAACTGAATAATATACAATTAGGGCTCCGGCATTTTCCACTGCAGTGACTCATTTGGTTTTAGGAGGGAAAAAAAGAACATCGAGAACATTTTGTGCAAAAGGAAAATTTGCAGTGAAATGTAATTCACTTACAGGCTGATTAAAAAATCCAAAAATGAAAATAAGAAAATCCACTTGCTCTTATGAATTTAGATGAGAACATTTAAAGTGTGTTTATAAACATTAACTGGCTTCATCCAACAAGCAACAACACAGACAGACGTGATGGACCGGGGGAGCTAAACAAGACACAGGTGGGCACAATAGGACAAGATGGCAACGCTGCTGATCAGGAAGTTACTCAACCCAAAACAAGGGAGTGATGATTAGCTGAGTGACGATTCGTTCGGTGATTTTAAGTTCCAGTTTTGGTTGTTTTCTGAATCAGCCGCTGTGTGTTTTGGCCTGTTTGTTTTTCAGTTGCGATTCATGACGTCCACTTTCGTCCGTGTCGCGGTTTCGTGTCATTTCGTTGTCGACCTCAAAGAAAAATCCAATTTACACTTCATTGGCTCGGCTGCTAGCAAGGGGGGGAAAAAACACCCCCCAAAAAATAAGGTGAGATCATCTCATGAGCTGGATTTTGTAATGAGATCGGAAATCTCTGCTCTGTAACTTCCTGACTGGTAATTAGATTTGCTGTGTCAGTGGGCAGTGAAGGCCAAAAGGAGAAGTTTGGAGGTTTTTCGGTGTTTTGTTGTTGTTGAATGAACCCAAACTAATTAAGTTGAACTGAAAAAAATAACTTCTTTCCTTTTTTTCTCCACTGAAAAAGACAAACATCCTCTTTCAGCGTCTCAAGTATATTTGATTCAAGCAGAAGAATAAACTAAACACATTTACTGTGAGTAATGTCATTAAAATATTAGAGTTAAAACTTGAATAAAAACAGCAGAATTCCCTGCACAGAATGAATAATGTGCTTTTTAAATAAACACTAAATTAAATCGTGTTCTGGAGGAGCAAAAAGTTCAATATTTTCCAACAATTTTGGACACCAACATGGATAGAGTGCTTCTTGCTGCCCCTAGTGGTTCAAAACTGCTACTGCAAGTTCAGAGCGAGTCGCGCACTGAATTTAATCTACTTCCTGAGATGAGCACCGAAGAAATCTGCGTCGCAACTTCTCGCCTCGGAGAGTAATACCGAAAAATCCACTTCAAGCAGAGTTTTATTTATGAGTCCAACAGCGTGTGGATTTGATATTAATCTCAATAGAGGCTTTAACAGCCGAATCAATCCCGTGAAATTATGGTTTTTCTGTGGAAGGAAGTCGGTGGCATCGCAGCTCGCGACGTTAATAGTTTGTTCCCAACCCGAATCAGTGGAAGTAGAGCAAAATACTCCGGTCATTAATTCCTGTTGGCGGAAAGTCGCGAGACTCTCGAAGACAATCAAAGCGAGCGTGAGTTGTCGTATGGGGGGGGGGGGGGCTCCACGATGTCACCTGGAAGGTGAAAACACATTAAAAATGAGGGACTATTTCCTCCCCTCGCATTCTCTGGCTCTCGGCGGATAAAGCGTGAGCTCCTTCTTCCTGGCCGTGACCAGACATCGTCCTCCGCTCATAAAAGGGGAATCACTCTCAGGCTTTGCATGATATTTACCTGCAGTGTCTTCCATCGCGGCGCTGCGGCGCGAAGGGGGTTCGAGGAGCGCGCAATAAATCATGATTTCCGCCAGCTTCAGGGAGGGATTGAGTTCACCTCTATCTAGACTTGACCCACTTCCTCGGAAAGTCCACATGAAGTTGTAGTGGAGTCCCTGGTGGGAGAAAAGATAAATGTGGATCTTCCCTCAGTACTCATCGTCCACTTTGTCATTTCTACAGGAATACACCGACAGTCACCTCTGCACTCCGAACCGCCCGCTCGCTCACTGTTTTAACTCGCAGCTGGGCTGAACTTCACACCCGAGTCTGCGAGCGTGGACGGTCGCTGCGCCGCCTGATAACGGCTCAGTCTCCACCAGAGTTGAAATTAAAATGTGATATTAACTGGGGGCAATTTAAACGTCCTGATAAGAATGTAGGAAACACTATCCTGCTTCAGGGCCCGAAGTCCGAAGTCAATTCTTCAAATTTCTGACATTTTTTGCGTTTCAGTTCGTTTAGGCAGAAGAATTTATTGTGTGGAGAAAAGTCTTGTTTGTTTTGAGGAAACAAATAAACTTTTTTCATTTACAGACATGGAAAATATTCCTCTTACCCAATAATTAACCAAATACTTCCATTTTACTGTAAATTGTTTGTTATACACGCATAACAATCAACTCATTCTTATAATTTCGACCGATTTGTGTGTGAAACACTCCTCAGTTCCTCCCAGGAAGCAGATCGGGTTCCACTGGCGTTAAGGCGCAACGTCAAGTTTGCCAACGTTTCGCTGATCAGGCCCGAAGTTCTGCCGCCTCCAGTATTTAGCGCATGCACACGCTGTCCAGCCGCTCACACTGTGGGGTCAGCATGTGACACTGTGAGCGCTGTAAACACTGAATCTGTCAGTGTCCGTGTCCCGGAGATCGGGGGGGGGGGCACGGGGGGCCCCCCTGCAGCGGTTTAGGGTTTCTAAAGAACGACGCTGTGAACATGCTGAAACCTTGTGTCCATCTGTGCTTCGGCGTTCACAACCTAGAGGCTTTAGGGGCCGGTGCTGTGAACACTGAGACCTCCACAGAACGGCATCCCCCCCCCCCCCGCCCAAACTCCCGCCCCTCTAAGTCGGAGGTCTCCACTGTAAACACCCTGAGCGACGCAACTATCAGTGTTCAGCAGTTTGTGTTTGTATGCCGGAGGCCTGAGGCTGAAATGTGAACGCTGTTCATGCCGAGTCTATCAGCGTTTTGCCACCGAGGACGGTGGCCTCGACGGAAACAGTGGGGGGGGGGACGTTCACGCCGGAGAAACCGCGGATGGACAAAACTGTGAAGGCTGAGTCCCTGTTCAGTACGATGAGGTGTTCACACCGTAGACACTCGTCCACAAACAGGAACCGTGCAAGAAAGGATCAATAGAAATCCTTTAATGGCTTCTATGTGCAAGCTTTTACCTTTAGAGACAATCAGACTGAAAGAAGAGCAAAAACTAGTGAATGAGAGGCTTTTTTAGCCTGCACAGACATGAATATTGGATGTTTTCATGCTGTGTTATATGTATATTAAATCATAGCTCCAAAAGGGTTTGGAAAGCGCTCACTCGGTGAATGTTTGATGAGCCTTTTGTGCTGTTACGACCTCTTGTTGAACACCGGGAGATGTTGGTCAGATGGTGTTGTTACCGCCGTCCCCTTACCAGATGGAGGTCCGTGAGCATCTCTGTCAAATGGCCTCAGGTGCTGGTGAAGTCATTTGGTGACTCAAAACATGAGTTGGTGTCTGTCTCCCTGTGTTTGTCCTCTGGTGGACTGGTGACCTGTCCAGGGTGTCCCTGTCTTCACCCAACGTCGGCTGGGATTGGCTCGAGTACCTGAGAACCTCAGAAGGAAAATTAATAGCGAAGATGAACTGAAAGAATGTACGGAAAACAGATGAAGATCTCTGTTCCTACCAGGTCTTTGCTTGACTCTTCTACTTTTGTCAGTTTTAGATTACAGATGTTTTTCTTTATTTTGAGCGAAAAAAGCGGGAGAGTTTAAGCTTCGACATCTCCTTCTGGTGGATGTTTTAGCCTCCGGAAGCGCCGGCTTTGGCCGAACGGACCGTCCTGAATGCGTCTCCACGTGGACTGGACCAGACTCCGTCACCATCCAGTCCAGCTCTTTGCGAGAAACTGGACATCTGAAGGAAACCACCAAGAAAAGTGACCGCAAAGAAACTGAAATTCTCTTGAGATTTTGAAAGGAGACATGGTCTGTGGACGTGCGCGGCTCTGCTGTGACACAGTTTCATGTCAACATTTAAATAATCAACATCCACCTCAACATCCGCGGTAAAAAAATAAATAAAAACAGTCCCCGGAAGGCTACCTGGAGGATTGCAACGCGTAGCGCATTGTGATGCATTCGAGGTCGCCGGCGCTTAAAGGAGGGAGTGAAATGGTGCATAGCAAATGAAAGCAATATTGGCGTTGAATATGAGAGGGCCTGGCTGCGCTATGCGCCGCTCTGTGTTCTACTGTCACAGTCTTTCCCAGTCCTTGTTAGGATGGCCTAGTTTCACTGTAAAAGGCTTTGCCCACCTCCTCACACTCGCTTGTGGTTTTTTTTTCTTTTCCAACTCCTTCTTCTCCCTGAGGGAAACATGTTACCCAAGTGTCTGTCTTTAACCTGGGCATGGCGGCGCTCGGCGCTCGTCTGGTCCCTCGGCTTCCCCGGGGCTCAATTAGAAAACGTCGCCGAGTGGACTTCACAGCCGCGACGATCACTCGCACGCCGCCGAGCGACGGCGACTCTGTTCATGTTCACAAAGAAGAAGAAAGAGAACCATGCGAGATAAAAATGACTTCTGACGTCTTTATTTGGTGAAGATCACAGCAGCACGCCGTGATGGTGACACAATGAGACGAGCGCTTTGAGAAGAGGAGGCACATTAAATAATAATGAAGTTTGTTAGTAAAGAAAAGAGAGGCTAATCGTGATGAATTTATTGCACTTTCTGTAATGTCTCAATTCCCCACCTCATTATATCCTATTTAGCAAATCCTTTTGTTTGATCCAAACCTATTTTTACCTGCGTAAGCTTGAATAATAGATTTTTTACCCTGTAAATATTACGTGAGAGAAACTCTGATGAAAGGATTTAAAATCCAGAATTATGTTTTTCCAATTTTTTATGGGAGATGTGTCGAGAAAATTTGACAAGAAATAAGAAAAAATTAAGAAATTAAAAAGCTACGTAATAATTCCTTTCTCACTTTAGTTTCTCCTGCATTTTTGCATCTTTATTTTCAAAGGCGCGACATAAAACAAGCAATTATCGACATATAATTGATAATAAAGAGACACAAGATGAAAATGTATGTAAAATGTAGAGTGAGTGTGTCTGAAATTCAGGCTTACAAGGAAGGAATCCAAAAGGGGACGCAATTAAAACGCAAGCCGATCTGTGATGAAGCTGGTGGGGAAAGAAAAAAAGCTGAAAAAACAACCAGAGAGAAAAGTGAAACAAAGGAACACAAACAACTGCAGGACGACCGTGCGGGGAAACAGACAGGGTGAAGCGAAGCAGCAACACTAACAAGTGAACTCGCAGACAGTCGGACAAAGAGACAAAGGTCAGACAGCGACTTATATAAACTGGAGGAGAGAAGCGAGTCGCAGCTGAAGACAATCAGGGTCCAAGCTAATCAACGGAAGCGCCTCATGTACACACACACACACACACACACACACACACACACACACACACACACACACACACACACACACACACACACACACTGGAGAAAGGGGGAGGTGGATGAAGCGCAGCTGCTATACAAGGTGATTAGGAGCAGGAACAGTGGGAACAAGGTGGAAGACTGACACCTGGAAGACTCGAGTCGCCACCAAGACACAGAAAAACAAAGCGGGACGAAATCCTCACCCTCTGACAGCCACATGTTTACTTGTAGGAAGAGCAAAAAAAAAAGTAATTTGACAGAAAAACATCGACAAAGCGAAGTAGAAACGAATGTTTTGACTCGAATGCTGCATATCAGGGACGGTGAATAAATCCTTCCACGTGAGCGTGTTTCTGCTTTCATGCCGTCACCGAACTGTCAGGGCATTACTCCTTTTATTGTGCAATAACCGCAGGATATTCATGAGGTTCTGTTTCCTAGCAACATAGTGTATGCGCCGTGTATAAGCTACAGTAGCTCGGCTGTGATCACTCAGCGCTAAGACAAAAGATGAATGAAATGTTGGTTGGAGGGGGGGGAGGCAAAAAAAAGAGGAGCGATGAGGATTTTCACCCATCTCCAGTGAATGTTTGCGATTCCCCGGCTTCACACACACACTTCCAGTACCCCCCCCCCCAACCCCCGCCTCCAGATCAGACTTTTCACAGCGCAGCAGCCCCTCCCCTCCTCTCTCCTCCCCTCCCTCCCTCCCGCTTGTCTGCCTGTGATGCCGTACAATAGCAGAGCTGCACAGCTGAGAGAGCTCAGCCGCAGGACCCCGGAGAGAAAACATGGCGCCGCGTCGCTCCTCGCCGCCGATTGGCGCTCGGTAACAGGCAAACGGCGCTCTGGCGCCGGCACCTGGGGGCAGTTGCATTGTATTATCTACAGGTGCACCGGCGAGCAGAGGACCGCGCCTCTTGGATAAGCATTTCATCCACTCAGCTATTCAGACCCCCCGCCAGTCCATCCGTCCACACTGCGGTCGGGCTCTGTTGAAACGGTTCACGAAATCGATTGTTTTTTGGATGTCTGAACCCAAATTGAATTACTTGGGCAGAGAAAAGCCGGTTTGCGTTGATACTTTTTTGTCTTGGGGGGAGGGGGGCAACTTTGGCGTGATTCAATTGTGTGCCAAGACCGCTTCAAGAGCGTATGAAGAGGATTAATATTTGTGCTGTGATCCATTCCTGGTGTGATGGGTTTTGTGCGCGCGCCCCATGTTTAATATTTCCCACGGCTGCACGAGAGGCGCCTGAATTCATTTCCTCCGCTGATCTCAAGCAGCTTTCATTGTCACTGTGATCACGTCGCGCCCAGAAGAGACTGACGCTCCTTTTCTTCCTCCGAGTTTGTTGACTGCATTCACGTTCGAGTCATTAGCTCGTGTGGACGGACCTCTGCACGTCTGTATACACCAGTCTGCAGAGACACACTCCGGCAGATTGCGCCGTTGTCACTTCGATGGCACACACGCAAATCCTCCTGGATGTTTCGTGCCGCGGCGCCGCTGCCACCGAACATCTCAAGTTGTCCCAAAGTTTCTTCGCTGTCTTTCGGGATGAGGTGCAGTGAAGCAGGAAGAGACCAGCTGCTGGTTCAGCGCAGGAAGGTTTCTGACACCAGAGTCAGAGACAGGTTTTCTTCAGCTGCTGTCATTAAAATAGTCTTTTTGCCACCTAAAAGCCTCGATCCCAATGACAGTCTGACTTCCCCCAAATCTGCCGGGTTTCACATTGTTTCTACTAGTTCTAGTACCTTACCAGGTACTTTTTAGGACCTGCTCGGCTGCGGTTACGAACGAGCCGAGTCAGGCTGAAAGTCGACAGGCTGCAGGCCGCTGATTGGTCAGCGAGAAGCATGGAGGGAGCCCCTCTAGCTGCGCCTCATTGGCCGAATCAAATCTGCCATTTTTAAAATGCATTTCGAGCTCTGAGATTCATTTTCCTCGCTCTTATAGAGATAAAAGCAACAGTGCAACAGGTAAACCAACACTGCAGTAGAACGAGTGGGATGTGATGCACATGTTGGCAACAAACACAAAGATCTTAATTCTTTGGTTTGATCAGTTATCGAAAACATCACAGCGGATGCTCGTAGCAGCTCACACAGACATTTGGAGACGCGCAACGGACGTGAAAGTGTCTCGTTCCAGAGTTCACGGTGACTGATGTCGGCGCTCTGCTGCCGCTGCATCATCACAGTTGGACTGGATCGTCAGAAGTCGTTCCCACGATTGTCCCGACGCCGCGCCGGGAAAAAAACAAAAACCTCTTCTGTGATTTCTGGGCGGCTCGTGTGAGGGAGCTTGAATCCTGCCCTGCACGTCTCGTCGCGTTCCGCTCGTGAACGCTCCAGAGAAGCAGCCACACACCGAGCGACTCCAGTCGCTGAATAAACACGGTGGCGGCGGTGGCGGCAGCGGAGGTGGTGGCGGCGAGGGGGCTGATTATTGCAGTTTGTAGGTCTCCAGGAACAACAGTGGTTATTTGCAGCTGCTGCCGGCCTCAGCCAAGTATTATTCATAAATAATGTATCACATTACAGATTCATTCCATTGGTTTCCCACGTCACGGTCCTGCAGTGTCTCTCCAGGATGGACTTTATTTGGCAGAGAGCCCAAAAAGCTCCTCTTTCCTCTTCTCTTTCTATATCAATTATTTCTCCTCCTGTGTGATGTGCAGATGGACCGAAAAGTCCTCTGTGAGCTTTTGACTTCCCGCTGAACCGTCAGCAGGCCCCCCCGCCCCCCCTCCTTTTCTTCCCTGAGCGCTAACGAAACAATAACGCATCGTTTCACCTAAAACGCTTCATCTAATGCGTTGTTCATTAATTCATCCGGAGCAGGAAGCCGTGTTTCTAAATTTGTAGTTCAAATAAATAAAAAAAAAATCGAGGGGAGGTTGTAGCGCAGCGTGTAGCGCGAGCTACTGCTGACGCCTCATTGTGCCGTGTGAAGATGATGCATATTGGGCCACGCGTATTGCTGTAATCTTGCGCCCGGGCCTGCATTTAGCAGCCCTTGCTTTGCAACAACTGTTATTTGCGAGGCTTTTGTTCGTCCCGCTTTGGTATCGGGTGGGCGTGGCGCCGATAGATGCAGAGAGCTCGCCGTGTGCCGGGAACCTCGGACTGAGGCCGAGGCTACCCGTTCATTTGAAATAATTCCACGTTTCCCTCCACCAGCTCGCCGTCCCCTCGCGGCTATTATCAGAGCAATTGTAGCCGCGTGCTGTTTGGGGGATGGCAGCCATTGTCTTCCTGCATTTGGGGGAGGGGGGGGGTAAAAGAGTTTTTGATCTGTATTGTTTTAGAGCAAAAACACTCTGCCAATCAGTGAGCAACAGATCATTTCGGATTGTTGATGAATGACTTTTGTCTCTTAATGAGCTCTCACACAGTGCGAAACAGGTATTGATAGTCAAAACCTGGGAGGGCATCAGTTCGCAACCCGGGGGGTCCAAGACCCCCTTCGCGATTACGCTAACAGGTTCCCATGGAAACCATGAAAAAAACCCACACTTACCAGAATCGAGATCACACCACAGAAATTGCCCGCTGATTTTATTTTGAAGGCTCCAGCTCCCGTTTTGAAGAATATTGCAGCAGATAGAGGTGGGTTAGTGGTTTGGATCACAACTGGAAGGTCACAGGTTGGAATTCCAAGTTGGAAAACATGTATTGGAGATCAATTAGTGACTCCAAACTGTCCAGAGGTGCATCTGTCTCTCTCTATTTGCGCTGTGATGGAGTGGTGACTAGTTAGAGGCTGACCACCAACTGTGAGCTTGGATCAGCTCCATCCCCCTTCTGTTTACAGTATTAGCTGTTATGCTACTTTGACCCTGGTGAGTCCCAGTTATTTATGCTAAAAACATTAGCATGGAGAACTCGCTGGCCACTATGGAAACGCAGCTGCACTGAAAGTCAATAGCTTGTTCTCAGTGGGGCGTCTCTGTAAAGCAATAAATCCAGACTGAGGTCTGAGTCGCCAGATCTCACGGTGAGCGGCTGTTTCAACTAAAAACAGAGAAGCAACGAAGGTCCGTTTTGTCTTTTCACAGCTGGAAATGTTTGAATCTGCGATCACAAGACAGATGGAGAAGTTATGAACCTCAAGCAGGATATTTGTTTGTTGTTTTCTGACTGAATCATTGTTCAGGTTTTGCAGGACAACCCGCCAACATTTGGCTTCGCTGTAATGTTCTCACAGGGGGTTCACTCGGTAAAGTTAAGAAGATTGGGGGTAACTGTGTCAGTGGGGGGTACCACTCTCTTCGCTGTCTGCTTCCTGGGAACAAAACCTAAAATTGGACATCGAAGATTGGAAACATTTTTAATAGAAATTAAAATTTTTGCATATAAAAAAAACAAACCGAAAAAAAGAAAAAAAAAACTGAACATGCTTCACACACTTCATTAGTTTTCATGAGAATTTACAAATACATATTCAGATAGCCAGGCACTGTATCTTTTTGTACATTTTTCCCCAATTTTTAGGATATGTCAGGACATAAAGCAGACATCATCAATCTATTTAATAACATACATTAACTTGCCATTTAATTTTGGTCAGCACTCACATTTTTATTCTGCAACACAAATGGTGTCGAAAGTAATACAGAGGGAGGCATGGGAAGCAGCATTGAATTCACAACACAAATGACCCTACAATGGTTCCTTTCTTCTTTTTTTTTAAACCCCCATTAGGGGGCTCTCGTACTGCACCAGGCCCACCGTTTCGCCCCCCTACTACCCCCACCCCCCCAACCCCCCTACTTCACCGAGCTCCCGGTGATTGATTGAGATATTGTGTAGTTTCGCAATTAGATTTTCATTTGTCGGGGAGCCTTACAACTTGCCGACACCTCTTCCTTATCACGCCGGTGCCTGAGGAGGACGTGTACAGTAATGAATTTTTTCTGAGGAGCTGGTCCATTATGGATATCACCTTCAGGGCATATTGCACGATCCTCTCAAGGGCATACTTCATCTTAATTCCAGCCCCCCTCCCCACCTGCCACCCACCCAACCACCCACCCACCCACCTTCTTCCCTCCCCACTAATGGATCTGTACAGCCAAGCTTTACCTCTTCGCGCCACCTCCGTGAGACCAGGAGAGGAGCTGGTGGCAGTGATGGGAGGGTCCTCCTGGATGACAGCTCACAGTGAGATCTCCTGGCGACAAACACTGCTCAGTCCAACCACGAGCCACCGTTTTTCAAAGCACATACAGGTATGCGGAGGGCAGTGGCAGCCTTGGGCTAGCTGGTAATACAAATTATGGCCTCACGTAAGCACAGATAAACAATCACTCACTAGACCTTCACCATTTGAGAACAGTTGGCTGTTTTTTTTGTTGTTTTTTTAAACGTACAGCAGGCTCGGGCCCAAACAATTGTTAACAACGCTGCAACAGAGTTCGAACGCATTCCAAAGAGAGTATTTTTTTTTCATTTACTTGTTATTTTTTTTGTTTGGTTTTTTTTTTTTGTTTTGTACAATTTATTTTCTAACAACACAACACAGGATGTTGAAACTGGCATGCTCAAAACCGGCAGAGACCATCTCACACGCCGAGTCCGTTTCCTGAACTCTGTGTGATCCTTGCGGGAGGAAAAGAAAAAAAACGGTGCGCGTCTGCCGCATTTCTGTGCGATGATCCGCTTTCTCCCCGTCGTCGCGACGCCGGAACGTGATTGGAAATGAAATCAAAACGTCGTCGCTCCATTCGTTTCTCTCCGAAGTCCATGGACGGCGTGTTTTTCATGCCTTTTTGGTGTCGTTTAATCCCTTCGCGATGCCTTGAGGATCTGAGATTATTTGAGAGTTTGTAAAAGTGGTGGGCGGCGACGATGGGGGGGGGGGAAGGGGTGCGGCCGCACCGGTTCCCGGTATGAGTCGCCCGCCACTGAGGGTTGGCGTCTCCGAGAGACGGCACTGAAATGTAAACACTCAGGAGGAAAGCGCCGTCCTCTGGCCTCACCGCCGCCGCCACCATGCAAGCACGTTTCCTTCTTCTTGCTTCCGTATGTGTGTGTTGGAGTGTGTGTTTGTGTACTCTTGTGAGGCCGACAGGAGATGAGACTTGAAAATTGTACTGTTATCTGTTCTGCTCCCCTGTATTGTCCGTCCCTGCACCTCTTTGTGGTCTCTCCACGCCGCGTCACGTCTTTGGGCAATGCTCGTGTGATCTCCACCCGCACAATCACACCTCCATTTTTTTTTCCTTTTTAGTTGTTTATCTATTTTTTGCACGCTGTTAGAAATTCCACCACACGTTATGGTTGTTTCTTTTTTTTCTCCTTCTTTTACTGTCGGGTGGAAATCCTGAATTGCGATAAGAACCTTTGTCCCTCAGATTGCATGGTTGCTGTAGCTGATGTAGGTTTGCTTTGTGGAGAAAGCTGAAAGAGAAGAATGAGAGAGGAGATTGAGCCCCAAATGGAGTCAAGGTGCACTATTGTGGTCTCGGAAACCAGCGACAGGCGCTCATTTAATTCTCAGTGTTTTCCCAGTTGACCAAGTTTGAAATGAAAAGTCGCTGAACGACCTGAACTATCTCAGTGTCGTTCAGGATCCTCCAGATCTCACAAGAGGGAATGTTGTCCTCAGTTACATTAGACATACTAACAGCTATTCCTAATATGACCTCCAGTGGGCGCTCTGATTCATTAAGATGACACAAGGAGATTGAGAAGTGAACAGCCAAGTGCAGAGATGCTGCAGGTCACAACTAAGTCTTATTTGCAATATTTTCAAACTACTTTTGTACTTTTTTTCACTGATAAAAACTTCATAGGATGCTAAACTGCGAACTGGTTCATAGGAGAGCAAAGAGGGGGTACGAGTCCCACACTGCTGGTTTATGGCAAACTGGGAAAGATTGATGCTCCATGTCGATGACTGAAGGTATAAAGGTAAAGCTTAGCAGGTGACGTACTGTTTTTATTAGCAGCTATATCACTATCGAGCAGAATGGAGTTTAAATGATGGTCCTGACCCTCCACCGTAATCCCCGTTCTTCTATATGACCCTTCTGGAAAAATTAATTGCCGCCGGTGGTCCACAACCTGAAGAAATCCCCCCCCACCCCCTCCTGTTTCCTCTTCCCCGTCCTCGCGGCTATCAGGACTCCACTTCCCAGTCGTCTCCGGCGAGCGTGTTAGCCGAGCCGCTGAGGTGGAGCAGATAAACCCCGACATATCGCCGCCACATCTTGGCAGTTGGTTGGTGGTGGGGTGGGGGGTGGGGGGGTAGCCGTCCCAGACAGGAATTTTTCAATTTCATCAAGCCATATTTCCACATCGGCCGTGACAATGACAAATGGCGCTTATTCAAATAGCCGCGCGCGGCGCAGCCCCCCGTAAACGCTCGCACCATCAGGATAAAGTGCTGCTGGCTATCAATTCTGCGTGTTTGCCTTCTGGCCACTTATTGGAACAAAAGGCCTTTATTAACCCCCCCCGCCCGCACAAACTTAAGGCGGGCGCTGGATTAATGCCGCTCCGTGGTGTTTACATGCGGCCTGCTGCAGCACGGAGCAGCATTGTTCCTGCGCCGCATTGTTATACGGCGCGTATCGATCCCTGTTTTGGTGTTAACAGTAAATACACTGTCAGCTTTTTTATTCTTCTATGAGAGAGATCATTTCTCACTGCCGCCGGTATTAAAAGTAGAGGGGGGGTGGGGGGTGAATGGGGGCTCTCCAACGTGTGACAAAAGGCCCGATTCCTTCGCAGTTCGGGCCAGATGGCGGCAACGTATCTCTGCTGACAGACGTGACCGATTAAAACCTTTTCCAGCCCCGGGCAGGCGCAGGAAGAGCGCGTCGGACGTCACATGAGTAATTTCTGCTGAGTCAATTGCTGAAGTCATTATTTACTCCACTTGTATAAATCCAGAGTGTGTCACTGATACAGTGGTGCCAAGCACTTTTATTGGTGCCGAGATTAGAAGGGTGGAAGCTCCCGCTGAGCCTCAGCTGCTTCACAGATGACTCACAAGATTATTTATCATGCGTTTAAACGCGAGCTGCAGCCGACGGATCAGTTCATCATCGATCAGCTGTTTGCATGATTGTCAAAGGCCTTTCTGGAGATGTGGTTTTGAGTTAAAAAAAACCCCTCCCAAACACTACAGTGAAGCCAAACAACAAGGTTCACAAACCTTCAAAGTAAAAGCAACAGGCGAGGTTCTCATCTTGTTCTGTAGCGTCACAATTAACTGTTGTCTTTAAGTCAAAACATTACTGTGATTCCCTGGTCTGGGACCCCCTCAGGGGGGCGCCAGAACTCACATGGAGGGACACCAAGTGTTTGCTCGCACTGATGTGGTCAAAAGTGTACTTTCACATCGAAGTACACAAAGAAAAGCACTCTATGCTTTTATTCTGAAGGATTCTGGGCTGTAGTTTGGTGAGAGTGAGGGTTTCTGCCAGCGTTTGGCTTCACTATGATGATTTGGAAAATCTCTCTTTTTTTGACTTTTAATAGAATATTTTTGGAATCATTTTTAGGAGATTATTTGCTTCTGGTAAACTTAAAAAGAGATTTTTGTCAGGAGGGCTCATGAAACATCAACCTCCTTAACTAAATTTGGGAGTTTTGTATTGTTGGACAAAGTACAGCGAGTTATAGTGTTACTGTGCTTCACTGTAGTACTTTGAACTTTGCTTCAGACGCTGACTTTTCTAATAGCTGCTCTCGAGTCTCCACTGCAGAGGAGGTCTTGATCTCAGTGGGTTTTTCTGGTTAAAAGGAGGCGAAGCGGTGTTAAAACGTGAGGAAACACGAGGAGCTCGCGTCTCCTGACTCTGAGCGAAGACGCCTCAAGATTTCACCAATTAAAAGAAAAAAATGTGTCCTATGAGTTTAATTTGTTCGAAAAATCAAACGTGTGAAAAAGAAAGACGTCCTGTTTCATGGCCGACTATTTCGGGGTGGGAGCAGCTGCGGAGCGATCCGGTGGAGACTGAACCAAAGTCGCTGCTCCCAGCAGAGAAATGGTCCAGCAGCAGCCAGCAGCAGCAGAGTCCTGCAGGTCTCACTAGTCATCAGGTGTCAGGAATAATAACAGCCCGTCAAGCAGCCCATCAATTTGTCAAACACTGCACAACGGATCCAAACGGCCAACACGGGCGAAACGCGCATGTTTGAAGGGAATAGAGTGACGGTCATAAAAGAAAAGGAATACGCGCATTTTAAGGTTTTTCCAACAACGAATTCAGGAGTTACTCCGGTCTGTAATCAATTCCTGCGTGACTTCGGCCCCCCCAACAGTTATAATTGAGAAGGCTGTAATGTTCCCTTACAATATCTGCCCCCCCCCCCTGACACACGCACACATGCAAAATGAACAACAGTGGCACATTGGCTGAATCCAATGGAGTGTTAAATAACATGTTACACATCTGTTGATAAGTAATTATTTTTTACTCAGCCTCCAATCATCACATCAGCTTGATACTGAAGGGCAAAACGTACCTCTGAGAAAAACTGTTTCTGTGTGTGTGTGTGTGTGTGTGTGTGCTCTTACATTGTGTTTCCAGGCTCTCGCACAGCTCCGTCTTGGCCTCCCCGTTGGGTCTGAGTCCCGCCTTGGGGTTGAACTTGTTGGACATGGTGGCGGCGGTGACCACGGCCTTCAGGCTGCGCGTGCGCTTGGGCACGTTCTGCTCGGGGTGGAAGAGCACCACGTAGACCTTGGGCATGTAGAGCAGCCCCAGGGACACCGAGGCGCTCAGGCTCACCGAGATGGTCAGCGTGGTGGTCTGGATGTACATCTGCGGGAGCCCAAACACCAGAGCGATCAGAGGTGCGTCGGGGCGTCACAGATTCCTCTATAAGGGCGCAGCGGCCTGAACCGCACGAGTGACATCTGCTGTGCATTATTATAATTAGAGCAGCCAATGACCCGTTTGTTGGCCAAGCTGTTGTTGGAGGGGCTTCCACTGCGACCGTGGACCGCCTTCATGCACCTGATGTGGCGGAGCTCCGACCAGATCAGCATCTCATCTGCTTTCCCGCCCGCACCAGCCGAGGCCACCGTGTTTGTTTAATTTTCCGCCGTGCTCGTTTTAATATGGCCGGCACATCAGCCGCGAAACACGGATCTGATAACAGCGGTCGATTGGATCCTGTCATAACAAACAGGCCCATTATGGGGGAAAGAAAGAGAGAAGCGAAGGGAAAAAAAAAAAAAAGACGAGCTCATGAAAATTTTACACATGGTTAAATCATCCAAACCAGGAGGGAGGACAACGCCGAGCATCATCCCCGCTCGCGCCTTCTTTTAATTGTTTGCAAGACTGAAGCAAATTAACGAGTCATCAGCAGAGGAGCTTTAAAGAAAGACACGCAGCGAATTTGGTACGTTATAATAAGACGTGACTGATTAGTCCGTTCAGAGGAAT
This sequence comes from Malacoctenus gilli, assembly GCA_032164315.1. Taxonomy (NCBI): domain Eukaryota; kingdom Metazoa; phylum Chordata; class Actinopteri; order Blenniiformes; family Labrisomidae; genus Malacoctenus; species Malacoctenus gilli. Next base: position 14,655,649 of record JASSRZ010000072.1, read on the forward strand.
CGGGATGCAACTAAGAGACGGAGCAGGAACAGCAAAAAATCACTGGCTGACCCACAAATAAAGTGTAAAAACATAAATAAAGAGCAAAGCACGAGCACCTGAATCATAACTCGAGTGCTCTTACCTTGATTTAACCATATTAATCACCCTGGACCTGGAAAATGTATCCTAATACTCTGGATTCTCTGTATGTGATACTACATGGATGGAGAGGTAGTGTAGATTCCGACCATTTCTACATGAAGCCTCTTATTCAGTAGAAATTACTACAACATGGAGAGAAAAGTGTGTCGTTTTAAGACCGAAACTTTCAGTGGGGGACGAAAAAAAATGGCAGAAGAAGAAGTTTAATAAGACGAAGTTCTTCAGTCATGAAGGGTTTCACAGCGAGTGGGCCGTCAGCCGAAACGCATGATTACCTTTGGTTGTAAATCAGGATCGGTGGAGACCGATTGGTCTTGATTGAATTCTTGCACGTCCGGACGTTTTATGATTTGGACACGATTTCGATCAATCCTGACATCGTATTTCATATTTTTTGGTAACGTCTGAATATGGAGAGTTTCAGCTCGAGCCTGCAAGGCTGTAAAGCATTCGTATGCTGACGCGTGGACGCCAGTGGATTCAGCATCAACGATTTTCATGTTGCCATCAACAATATATGACGTTGGAGTTTGTATGTGGAGCGCAGCGCAGTGTGGCGGCTTCAACTTTTGGTTTCTTGCGAGATGTTTTTGGGTCTAAAAACAGCATCTAAGGCTGAATGATGACCCCTTAAACCTTGTTTTATTGTGATGGGTTTCAACCTGAACACCTTCAAAAAAGACCTGAAAACCCATTTTTTCAAAATTGCTTTTAATGTGTGAATTATTGTCCTTTCAGGTACTTTTTTGTGTTGCTGATTTTATTGCTTTTATTTGCTGTTTGTCCTGTAAAGCGAGTGTTTACAAAAGCACTTTTCTAATAAAATGTATCCTTCTTCTTCTTCTTCTTCTTCTTCTTCTTCCGATTCCTTTTCAGTCCGTCAGATTAAACGTATTTTTTTCAAACTGTTGAAAAACAACAACCCATTAGGGCCACATGTGTCTTGTTTTTCTTTGCAGAAAGGGGCCAAATTCTTTCTCGCTTTGGGCAAACTGATGTGAATGTCAGTGGAAACGTGTGCTGGAGTGAAACAAAATAACACGGAGCGTAATTGTTCTCCAGGCTACAGCGAGGACTCACAACTCCAACTGACTGAAGTATTCAAATATATGATTCGAATGCACACATGGCAGCGAATCAGAGTGTGCTCTTTCTTCTGGGCATGAAGTGGGAGTCATCCAATAAATGCTGCCATGCATAAAGTTGTGATTGTGAGAGGGTTCTGCGCGGCGCCAGCCTCCGGAGCCGTATCTCTTTCTTTCCACTGGCCGATACTCGGCCCCCCTGTGGGTCCCTGCTGTTCCCTCATCAGAGCAGAGTAACATTTAACTCCCCAGATGTGACCTCGGCTCAAATATCTTGTTTGTTTGTATGATGTGGGTGCCCCCCGCCCCCCCCCCCCCCCCGACCGGCTGGATCTCATCTCAGCCAGCCCCCGAGACCACGTGGGGCCGCTGGCTGGAGAGGAGAATGGAGTCGGTGTGACGGCGAGAAGGGGAGGGGGGACAGCTGCAGCACCCCCCCCCTCCTGTTTGGGGGGGGTGTTCACCAGCGAACTGCTCGGGGCTCGGTTCAGCGCCGCCTCGGGGACTCACTGTTGAACCCAAGCTGTTCCTCTCACAAGGAGAAAAGAAAGTGAGCTGCCGCTTTTCATCCCAGAAGATTCACTTTAAAGTCGTTCTGTTGGACACTCGGCGAAGGATACACACTTCGTTTCAATCTCAGGTTTCTCTGTTGTTTATTTTTCCATAAATTTGTGTTTGATAAATAAATATCTGAAGGAAACAGGTCAGTCTGAGCAGCGTGACGTCGGACTCGTATCTGATTTGTGGTTTCGACGTTTACGTCGTCGTCGTTGCGAACAATTAAAGTGAAACAATAAATGATTCAGTTCATTACTGTCATCATTAATTAAAGCAGAACTGGAAACTCAAGTCCATAAATCTGAATTTCTTTTTTTTCCCCCCTGACACATCTTGTTGCTCTCATCTCCCCGATCACTTTTCTAATGAACTGATTGCAGCCCAACCAATTTATCGGTGCGTTCAACCATTTACTCCCAGTACAGTTTGGTTGAAATCAAGGAGTTCTGATGGTTGAGCTACAATTGGAGTGTTTTATCATCGCTCAGACGATCCCTTAAAATCAATTTTGATCTGCCTCGCCAGTTTTTTCCCAGAGAGCATCTATAAAAACACACGTCTGCAGCCATCTCTTCCCACTCGTGGCGCCGCGTTAGCCGACAAATGGAGCCTTGTTTTCAGTGCGTGACCAAACTCGGCGATTCACTCCATTAATCCCTTTCCTCCTGATTGCGGTGCACCTGAGCGTTCGCCGACTGGGGGCTCATAAAAGCGAGCGAGCCGGGCGCACTGTATATACGGCGCTTCCCTCGTCACGCTGCCATCAGCAGATCTAGCCGGAGGCTAAACGTAGGAGGAGCGGGAGCGGCGGGAAACGACGCGGATCCCTCGGTCCGCATGGAAGCGAAGGTGGAAAGACGCGAGCGTGCACGTCTGCCTATGGAAGACGCCGCGCAGCAGAGCGGGAACGCCGATGATAAACGGTGGCATAGGATTAATTGGAGGGTTAATAAATGTAAACAGATTCTATTTTCAACCAGGGACTCTGGAGAGCAACAGCTTCAGGATCCAACTTATCAAATTCATTTGAACTGCATAATTCCCTCTCTGCATTAAGCCTCCGTGTTGTTTCTCAGCACGCCGTGAGACTGTGAGGTAGAAGGGGGCTCGCTGCACGAGCATTCGATACAATTGCGCTCTAATTAAGCCAATAAACAAATAGAAGCCTTCGGGGACACAATCACGGAGCTCGGTGGGGAAACGTCATTTGTAAAGATCACAATTTTCAGCCCTTGATTGGCTTTATTGGCCCGTTCGGCCATTATTGGAGCACCCAAAGGTCACCAGGCGGGACCCTCAGGGCTGAAGCGCTCTGGGCCGAATGAAGGCGGCGGCGGTCGCTTGGTTGGAGGAAGTCCAGGGCGTCCTCGGCTCCCGGTTTCTCCACGCCATCCGTCTTCATTATTTATTACCCGGCCCGCGGGACTTCAGCTGCGAATGGTGCTGTTTATGTTACGACTGAGAGGAGACCAAAAAAGAGGGGGGAAATGGGGGCCCTAACAGGTAGCATGTCGTCCCAAACACACTCCTGTTTGACTCCACTCCCACCGACCTCACCGTGACTCTGACGACTGCACCGACAGCAGCTTTTTTGGGGGTGTTACTCGTCTCGCTGACAGTGTCAATAGTGTGACGGAGACTTCACCCAGGAATAAACAACGGCGCTCGATTCATCAGCCCAATAATGCGTCGTAACGACAGGACCCCTCCCCCCCCACCGTGTGTGGGCTGATTGAATTTGAGCCGAGCCTCATTGTGTCGAAGCCTCGCTCCTGTACCTGCTTTTGTCCGTGCCCCGGTCCCGGCCCCCCCTTCCCCTTACGCCCCCGTCTCCGACGCAGCCGCTGATTTAGACGCTTTCTCCAGGTAAGCAGGTGTCACATCTATTCCTGAGACTCGCACAAAGCGCGGCGATGACACGCCGCCGATGCACCAGATGTCCCCGTCTGAATGATCGAGAAAAGCCTCCCGTGGCATCCGTTGCATTTATCCTGGCGCCAGATGACAAATAAATGACTGTGCTTGTAGCGGCCAGGCAGCCGAGGCAGTGGCCCGCTGTAAACCGGCGATGAGCACATAGGCGGCGAGATAAGGTAAATCAAGACCCGGAGGAAGTGGAGCATTTAATTGCTCTGAAAGATGTGTCAACGTGGGCTGTGAGGCTTTGTGGGGGCCTGTCATTTACAGTACGATGATTACGAGGTGTGTTTGCTTTGACATGTTAATTCCTTAAATAAGAACAATGTTTATGTAACAGCTCAGCGAATCCGTCACAGGGTTTGGGGGGGGGGGGGGGGGGGGGGGGGGGGGGGGGGGGGGGGGGGGGGGGGGGGGGGGGGGGGGGGGGGGG
>JASSRZ010000072.1:14665172-14683569 GCA_032164315.1 Malacoctenus gilli
CACACACACACACACACACACACACACACACACACACACACACACACACACACACACACACACACACATTCTCACACATGTACACACACAGATGTGCACACACACACACACACACAGACACTCTCTCAAAGATAAATTGAATTTGTCATTTCAAACAGGGGTCTGCTTTCTTTAATGTTATCAGTTTTATTCAATTGTGTTCATTCAAAGTTGGGAAACGTGTCTTTAAATGCGCATTTAATTAGAAACTCAAAGCGCACTAATTAAATAGTGCCAGCTTTAGAAATACAAGTGCCATGTTTCACAGCAGGTGCCCACCGCAGACCCCCAGTGTTATCCCTCCGCCAGGAGAAAGCGGCGAGAGGCTCCTCTCAGCCCACCTCACGTGTCGGCTCCCGCTCTGCTGCCCGCCCGCCCGAGGCCCCCCCTCCCCCACCTTCATTTTGCGAAAACACAATTTGTTTGGTTCCTTTATGTAATTTACCGTCATGATACTGTTACTTCATCACGCCGCCTGCCCACAGAAGTGTTTTTCTTTTGGAAGTGGGTGATGCCGTCTGGAGCGATGATAATAAATATGTCTGTCCTTAAGCTCTGGTGGCTTTGTTTTCATCACAGTCCCCCCTGTTAATCATTTAAAGCGCCCCCTGGATATTTACACCTTTGAAGATGGAACAAAGCTCTTTCCAATGATCGGGGAGGAGACGGCGATCCAACACGCAGCCGCGGACTGGAAGTGGAGGAAACTTTTAACGGGATTTTCCATCACGACACAGACGGAGGCAAAGAGGCTCACGTTGAGGTTGAGCTGATCCGTCCAATGGCCGATGATCTTGTACTCGGCCGTGCGGTTTCTGATCTGGTATTGGTAGATCTCGTAGCGTCCGGGGGCGTCGCCGTTCTCGTTGAACAGCACCGGGTTTCCAGCGATGCCTGAACGAGAGAACGATGGTCATCATCATAACGTGCACATTACCGGGACAGTTTCTGTCTTGTGGGCGTTGATCTGTGAAAGTAAACTGATGTGTTTTCATCGTTGGAGCAGGAATCCATCACATCACATTAGAAACCAGCATGTTTTCAGTGAATCTGTTAAGATTCCAACTAATAAATGTTGTTTTTATGAGTCCAGCAGCTGCACAAGAGCTGGATGATGGACAAACTGTCACTGTGAAGGACTTTCAGACGTTTACTTCTTGTCACTCATCGTAAACTTTTTTAGACAACCTTGTAGTTAACTTGTCAGGAAGGTTTTCCAACCTGTGAATCTTCAGGTGGTCAGAACATTACAGTGAAGCCAAACACTGCTGGAAACACACAATTTCACCAACATACAACAGTTGGATTTCAAAACAAAAGCACGGGTCATTTCGCTGGTTCAGAGTCTAGAAAGTGTGAAATTTTTCAGAAATTCACAACCGCCATACATGCAAAATATCAATTTATAATCAGGCAGCTTTGATATAAACATTTGACACTCTGCAAAAAGACTTTTTAACATGAATGTCAGGAGTCAATAATGTTTCAATAGTAACATAGACATTTGAATGCTTTGAATAAGATCGGTCTTTAAAGGTGCTTTTGGTGAAGCCACTGCAGTACACACATCAGGCCTGTAAGCTGATTATGGCAGAGAAACAAAAAAAGAGGAAGTGGAAGTTGATGGAAACAAAATAAAATAAGCAGATCGAGAACCGACAAGAAAGTCAAGCTTCAGTGATCACCAATGATATCGTGAACTTCTGCTTTGGATCATTTAGACGGATTTGGTTACACAAACACAATATGGGAAAGGACTGATTCCTCCAGAATTCGAAGATTTTATTTCAAAGGCAGAAGCCCAGACAAATGTGGCTTTAACTGAGTCTAAATGAAAAATTTAGGTTTAATTTAAACAATAAAGAACAAAATTCGCATATGGCTTCAAAGGCAAACTGACAGCTCTCCTCGACACATCTCAGAAATGCCATGAAATGTTTCTGCTCCTCTGCCGCCGGGTTTCTACGACGGGAAATGTCAAATGAACTTGAAGACACGTGAACACACTTATGTTTGCCGAAAAAGTAAAAGTATCTAAGTTGCGAGGGTCAAACTGGGACTCGGAGCGGAGCTCAGAACTTCTGAATCACCAGAAAGAGAAAAACAAACAAAGAAAAGAAAGAAACAAAAAAAACACGCACTACCGAGAAGGATGAGATTAATTAAAGTAGCCGTGGAACGTGGTGTGTTTTTCCCAAAGACCCTCGCTGCAGTTTCCCTATTAGCTGAATGTGATAACAGCGGGACTGAGACACAAAAATATAAATCCGACTGCAAATGTATGAAATGAGTTTGTTTAATCTCAGCTCGAGTGTTTTGGGATCCTCGAGTTAATGAGTCACGATGCTCTTTCATATTTTCTGTCACTCGCGATCACAAACCTTCACCAGACATCAACAGAGTATCAGCCGGCGGTTTCTAGACGAGGGTATCGGCTTCCAATGTGGCAGCAGCTGAAGAATATTGAGGCAGGCGTCAAACTACAAGCACTCAGGAATTTGCGGTCCAACGTTGCAGCTGCAGTATAACGATGTCAACGACGGACGTCCGAAAGACAAACAAGAAAAACTCGAAATTCTTTTGTTGCGCCTCACTCGGGGTGTGAAAAACTCTACAGGCCGTCGACGAAAGGCGTCTTTTGTTCCAGAACACACACGCGAAAATTAATCTCCGAGGTTCCCGGCGATGTCTTGATGAGTTATTTAATCGCGGAGGAAAACAGATCGATTCTCCAGAGGAGGAAAAACAAGGAAGCTGCTTTTCACATCAACTTCCACTGACGTCTATACCTTCAAACACTGGAGTGTGTGTTTGTGTGAGCATGTGTGTGTGTTCTTCAGCCTTTATTATTAAGTCTCCCAGATGCAATGAACATCCTAGTTAAGAACAAAAGGGGAGACACGGCCAATTGCCGCTGATGGATTTCTGCTGATGAGTATTTTTTTTTTTTTCCCGGCTGCTCTTTGTTTCGACTCCCGAGGATGCGGCGCCCTAATCCACATCTCGATGAGTCAGCCCTGCTGGATTACTGCATTACCGTTCGACTCAGCCTTCGCCTGTGTGACAATGCCGCCCACATCACAAAGCAGTTAGTGATCATGAGAGGATTACACTGACTTCCCAACGCCGAGCGGCGCCGTACGTTTATAGACACACATTAGGCACATCGACGTCCCCGGCAGGCTGTCGTTTCGGCTGCCAACGATCTAATCACGCCAATCTTGTTTATTTGGGGGGGGGTTTTGCTATTCAATTGTCCAGGATGACATTTTTCAGGAGCAGTTTTGAAATTACCCCCCCTCCCCCGTCATGGTTGTCTGCCTCCACTGTCATGGTTGAGCACCTAACCTCCAGCTACAGCTGGCGAAGTTAGCCTGAGTGGATGGCATCGCCGCTGAAGGAGGAAAAACCAAACCGCGGGTGGTTTTCCACGAATAAAGCGGCGACACGACACGGCCAACGCGACTGACGCGATTACTTTTTGGATTTTTCTCGGCGCAAACGCGAGTCCAAAATAAAAAAAAAAGGGGGTGAAGAAGTGAAGCTGGGAGGTCACGCAAACTTTTGAGCTACTTGTTTTGTCGTGCGCTCATAAAAAACAAACGTTGGGGTTAATGAAGTGCTTGTAATTGTATGTAATATTTAATGATCGCGACACCCCGCTCGCCTCCCCCACAACTGCCCCGATCCCAATTAAGCTGTATACATACACTCCCGTTTAATTGCAGGGGGTTCGGTCATTAATCTAACCTGAGCTCGTTCTGCATCGGCGCGCAGCCGGCACACCTTAGTGAACGGCAAGGCCTTGACAGCTGCTCATTAACTCCTAATGACCTGCACAACAAGGCAGCTCTACAGCAGATCCACTTCACTCCCGAAGTGTCCGAGTCCTTTCTCGCACTCCTGTCTGGGGCGCGACCTCTATGCGACTACGCAGTCACAGCGAGCACATTTTTCACGATATACAAGTGACTCGCGAGATGAGCGTTAAGTTCCAAAGGAAAAGTTGCATCAACGACTTCGTGCAAACTCTCTGCAAACAGGTTAGAAAAATAAAAAATGTCCTTACGGATGAAAAGCATTTCAAAATAAAAGGATTATTGCTTCCACCATAAAAGATCACAAACACAGCGGGTGGGTCTTTTTCACCACTGTTGTTTCCAGGATTTAAGAGCTCTCAGTATGACCCGACTAACAAATCTTTCAAATTCAAACAACACGATGGACACTAGAACGCTTTCACTGTAGAATAACTGCTGCTGAAGTGGTTTCACTGACAATAACTTGCGCTCACTAAACAAAAAAAAAAAACAAACTGAATTATTTGGGTTTGGCTCCAGTTTGTAGATGTTGCAAACTCGCCTAAAAAAAAACAAAAAACAGACGAAGGCTCCTGATTTGAAACATCGAGAGCCAAAATGGCTTTTCTGACGATAATTTAAGCTGGGCTCAGACAATGGCAGTTAGAGGATAAATGGCTGCCAGCAAAAGTTTGGAAAACAAAAAACACTGAATCCAACAATACTTTTATACATTTCTGAAACTGTGCACCAAAATGGCAGCGTTATGTCTTCATCCTCATTTAGTATAGATTATGGCAGTTACTGGTTATTAGAAATTATAGCTAAATACTCAAAAACTGTGAATTCCGCAAGATGTAACAGGTAAATGTGTCCTTTGTACTTTGGCTCCTGCTCGTAGTTTCTTCCAGGATGAATCCTTGTATCATGCCAGCTGTCTCTTAGCGAGCTAGCACGGCTAATGTGCATCTCCTAAACTCATCAAAAATGTTTTAAAACGAAGATGATCCCTAAACACGAGTTCCACATCGTCTCAAGTCCAAAAAATGTTTTATTTTCTGTAGCTGTACTCACTATCTTTGTCTTATTTTGATTCCGTCAACTTCCAGTTCCTCCCTTTTGTTCTTCTGCTATGATCAGTTCACATGTGTGCACATGCACACCTACAGGCCTGGCAAGTGTACTGCAGCGTTTTCACCTCCGTGAAGACCGAAACATTCAGAGAGTAATTGGGGCGTTTGAATGTCATTATGTTTCATGATATTCGCATTACATTCAAATGAAATCCATTTCAGCGGCCCGGCTGCTTAGAGGAATTATCCAAATTAAAAAGTTACTTCGCTTTAGTAGCGGTAAACACGAGACACGATGAGGGCTGACTGTGTTTGGAGCTTAGCACAATGTGTAGGGCTGATAAACTCTTCAGTTAGGTGCATATAAACAGCTTTGCGATGGCAGCGTACCAACTCACAATCACAGGAATTCACGCGAGGATGCCTCTCTCACGGACAAATTAGCTCCGCAATAACACAGGTGCCCACAGAGGAGCGCTCCTCAAGCCATTTAATGTGCTTCCTGTCACCGGCGACGCCCTGCAGAGCTGCTCGCCCGACCAAAGGAGACAGAAACCTCAGGTCTTCTTCCCAAGATCCCAAAATTGCTGGAGTGTATTTTTGTTTGCTGTTGTTCCACTAACATGAGTGACGTCACCGCGAACAAAACTTAAGTAGGTTTTTGTGCGAGTTATGACTTTGGAAGAGTTGTGGAAGTACTAAAGGAGATGTGATTCATCAAGAGTTGGGAGTGTTGGTGGAGGAAGTTGCCGAACATGCTACTGTGTTACAGGAGGGGGAAAAAAATCACAGATATTTAGTGACATTTCACAGATGCGACTCTGGGTTTCGGCGTGAGATCTAGTTTGTGCAAGTTTTTGAAAAACTTTAGTACATCACGCTTTAGGTTCTAACAGTTTCTTGTTATTTTTCCTGCTTTTGACGCTACAAAGTAACCGACTGTCATCAGTCGTCTCGTGTCCGACTGCGAAGTCGCACCTTCTTTAAAAATATGCTGCTCTGTTAAAGATGTCATTTACTCCAAACATTTGCCATTTCTCCAAAAGTATTACATAATGCAACGAAGGTAACAAACATTTAATTTATAGTTCGAATGAAACATCATAAAACTGCAGAGTCACCAGAAGCTGTTGAGTATTTGACTGCTTTCTTGCCTCTTTTCTTAAGCTGTGTGGCGACAGTTTGCATACAAAAAGATCCGGGACAAGTTTCTGAAATTGAGAATGATAATAATCATAAAAAACAGCCTTACGTTAAGGACCATCTAGTCATTCTATGTGGGATGCAGACAGTAAGAAACGGGTGAATCACAAAGTGCAGCGTCACGCCAAGTTAAAAGAGAAGAAGAAAAAAATCACGATGCAAGAAATGTGTCAGCTGGAATCATCGTTTGAGTTCGGCGACAATGAAGCCTTCGCGCATCCTTGAAGGGAGAAAGAGAGAGCGAGGAGAGGAGGAGTGGAGGAGCTCGCCTCTATTCAACACTCCTCAACGCCGTCCCCGGTGAGAGCGACGGAGGAAAGGCCACTGCGGTAGAACAAAAAAAGAAGAGAAAAAGAAAAAAAACACGCACACACACCTCCTCCTGATGTGATTGCGAGCGACAGGAAACACTGACAGGAAGCTTCATTCAATTCGCTCAGGTCTGAACGAATATTAGACACATCCAACGCCGAGCCGGGAACAAGACAGAAGGCGGCTTTGAAGAGCGTCAAACGTCGCACGAAGATGGATTGAACGCGGCTGACTCACGGCTGCGGCTAACCCCGAGTGAACCGCCGGCGAACGCTCGCAAAAGTTTTCACAGAAATTCAAGAACGACTTCAGAAAACGTCTGTTCGGTCACGTGATTCGCGAAAAAAAAGCCCTTTTTTTGTCGTATTGTTTCCAGTTGTTTTTGAAAGGTTATCTGTCATCGGCAAACTCACCGCGTCCACTTCCGAGACCCCCACAGTCCCCCTTGAATACCAGCATGCTTTTTTCCCCTCTGCATGCTGGGAGGACGAGCTTCCACGAGCGTCTCCGGTTGTTAAGAAGCTTGTTGACCTTTATCTTCGGGTTTTTTACATAAGCAACCTTAGATGCCGTACAGCGGTTCGAGAGGGCGGTCTTCCCGGACCCCGAAAGCCGAGCGGGCTCGGCGGGAAGAACGTGTCTTATTTTTAGCAGCTGTCTTCTAAAAACTGCTGACAATCAAGAAAAATGTGTAACAATAGCTTCCTGCTGGCCGGGAGACAAGAATGATTCATCACAACAACACACAAAAAAAACCTGACCTACTTTCACGTACATTTCTGTCGATGGCGGTTTCGCAGGGAAAGCGGGGCGAGCGCTCGTCGTGTTTACCGGTGTGCGACACACTAATATCGCCAGATAAATATTATCTGGGGGCCCGCTCGCCCGGCCTCGGCAGTTAGGGCTGTTTTATGTGTGTGGACAAGTCCAATATACTGCTGTGAGCTGATGCAATTAGATGAAGTGTTGTGTAACCTCAAGGCAACCCCTCAGGTCAGATGGTGCGAGCGCAGTCGGCCAGATAAGAACAAAACTCAGCTGGAAAGCACGGAGCCGCGCACGAGCCGAACAATTCTCTCAGCCCGGGGAAAAAAAAAGAAACAGCCCTCGTTGAATCCACTTTAAAAAGGAGCACCACTCAATCCTCATTGTACAAACTGTCAATACAAAACAATGTTGGGCTCTCCTGCGAGGGCGCTTAGTCACTCTTTGTGGGGATTATTTCTCTTCTTGCGTGAGTATTTCATTCATCATTCAGTTATCTTAAAAAGGAATCAACTGGTCCCTTTTTTTCCGCTGCAGAGCTTCCACTACTTCAGGTTTTTGGGTGAATTTCTCAAATTCTTAGGAGAATTCAAACATCCTGTCGTGTTATGTAACAACAAAGGACTCCATCTGCCAAACAACGTCGATAAGAAACCAGAAATCTTGGATGTTTCACTTTGTAAACAATGAAAATTGTTGGAACGACCAGAACGTTCAGGTTAAGGACGAGGACGAGAACACAGACGCTGTTTTTTGGGAAGCACTGAACGCAACCTGCTGCACGCCGTGAACAGCAGCCCGTCCTGTTGTTTTGTCCCCACGTGCTCTTGTATTCGAGGAGCTGAGCGGGTGGGATGGGGGGGGGGGTTTAAGGCCATCTTAATAGCCACTGCTGAAGCAGACTGTTTACTCTTTTCCACCTGATTTCCCTGCAAGTCATGCGAGCCTAATTGGAGGCTTTGTAGTGATGAACTGGCGCTACGAGCGTCTGAACCCGGTGCAGCAACCGAGGCAGCAGGCGAACATTCGAGACCCGGTTTTGAGGTTGAAAAAGTTGAATGGTTGCAGGTAAAAGTGGAGCGTTTTTGCTGAATTCTATGGACGCTTTACCTGATGTCTCCTGCAGCAGCAACAGCCTCTAAAAGTTAATGATCCTGGCCGCGTTATTGAAAGCAACTGGCTTTATGTCCATCACCATCGTGATAATTGGCCGGCGTCCTCATTGGATTTTGCCTTCATTCAGGGGCTGACTTTGTGATAATGCTCCAACGGTAGGAATTGGCTGCTCTGTGGCGCATTTTCAGCACAGTTATCAGCCTCGAGTGCGTTTTACAATTTCAATTACATTCACAGATTCACACACACACACACACACACACACACACACACACACACACACGAGCGGACCAAAGACGCTGCTCATCAGCCACTGGGAGCACCTCCAGCTTCAGGGTTTCAAGGACACTTCAAGGCACACGACATGAAGAGGCGGCGCTCAGAGCAGCAAGCCCGCGATCGGAGGACGCCCGGCACCCTCCACGACTCCGAGGCCGTCTGATATTAACCCAGACAAAAGGTGCTCGGACCCCAAGATTTCACTCGACAGAGAAGCTCAATTACGAAGCGGGAGATTCACCGAAGGAAACGCTTTTACGGGCGAGTGAAGACCTCCTTTTAGATGTTTTAGGCTGCTTCTGGTGAATATATAAAGGTCCTCAACAGAAACAGATGTCCTTTGAACTCACTGCATGTGTTCGATTATCTTTCTAGCTTAGGAGCAAGATGGAGCAAGAAATCCCAAATAAAACAACGTGAAACATGACATGTGTAGCTGTTCTGATTGTCTCTATTTACAGTTTACACTTCATAAATCATTAAGTTTATTTTGAATATTTGCAACAGAATATATAGTTTTTCACCACCTCGTCCATTTCATCCTCAGCGATCAGAAGCCAAGCGCGTTTCTCGTCCTCCAATTTTACATTTTTGAGGGAAAATGTCATTTTAACTTCTCGGCTATGAATTAAACATCAAATTGACATTCTGGCAATGTAATAAGTAGATATTAGAATGACAAATTAGCTTGAAGAGCAGGAGTATGAATGAATAATTTATCTGTACAAACACTGCATGCTCAAGTCTCTATGAAATGGTTTTAATTGTCGTGAATTGCCTCGCTATCAAAAAAAAAGAGGCCAGTGTCTACATAATGAAACCGTGGATCACCGCCTTTTGTGTTGAAGCGGTGAATTATTAATATGCCAGTCATGTATATGAACTTGACTGATAACTGGCTCTAATGTAATTCTATATGAAGGGGGTGGAAAATAGGTCATGTAGTAGAAGAGGAAGGAGCCGAGCAGGAAGCCGCGAGACGCCGAAACCGACGGGAAGAAAATGTTTTCAAAAGTGTCGGGAAAAGAGAAAGATCTCATCCTGTCAGGGAGAAATATTTATCAGGAACTACTTTATCCTCGAGAGCAAACATCACTTTTTTTATAACATTTAAACCTCTCTACTATACAAACATATTATGCAGCTTTGTAACCTTTTCAGCTTCCACTGTGCGCAAAAAGTAACACAAAAATACGTCAACTAAATTATTAAGCAATTATTTATACTTCTATGTTTATTTGTTTGCCTTTTTCACGTCCTCGACGGCCATCAAACAAATATTGTTCAGCACAATATTCGCTTGTCAGCCACTTCGTCTTGATGGTGATGACATGAAATTACTTCATTTAGTTCCGTGGGAGTTTCCTGAAGTGCCGCGTTTCTTCCTCCGAGCACCTCGGGAGAAGGTGAAGACGTGCCGGAATCTCTCGTCTCTAATTAGCCCGCGTTGCCATGGCAACGGGCTAAAAAAACCGAGATGCTGAAGCCGGCAAACACAATATCTGAACATCAGCATGTCATTAGCGAGTTGACAACTGGTCCCACCAATTACCACAAAGGCCGGAGCGCCAAGACATTGCGGGTCCCTTTGAACCTTCACACACTGACGGCGGAGGACAAAAAAAGGAAAGAATACGACTGCATTTCGCACATTTTAGACCATTTTGCAAGAATTTTTTTCAGAATTAAATTTTTTTTTACATTTTTCAGCATCAGACTGAACACAGACATGCCAGGCTGAGGCTAGCAGGTTAGCATGCTAACTTCCGTAGCATCTCCCACAACACTTCTGGTGCCAATCCGCTCGAATCCACTCAGCTCCCCTCAGTGCAACACTACGGTGTTTTGAGGTTCTTCTTCCGATGACAGTATCCGGTAATTCTGTTCTTATAGAGATAGCTGGAATTCAAAGCTTGTCAAGTCAATCTGAAAGTGTGATGTTACCAGAGTGTCAGTCACTCGGGAGGATTTGGCATTAACAAAGGAGTCACGACAGCAACAATCGGACGCCACAACAACAACAACCACCTGTCAACACTGTCAGACATCAAGAGACAAGAATGGCTGGTCTACGTTTGACCAACACTGCAGCGGACCTTCGCTCGATCACATCATGTTCCTGGTTGTGTTACTATGACAACCAGGGTCCAGGTGGCTCAAGCTGAAACCGAGTAAAGTTAAGCCAAGCAAAATTACATTGTGCTAAAGTTTTGTGATGAAAACGTGGCAAATAAACATCTTTAAATTGTGTCATGACAGTTATTTTTTCTGATTTATGCAAAAAATTTTTTAAAAATGTCATATGCTGTTCTCATCGTCGTAATTACGTTGTAATTCGCGACTGTCCAAAACGCCGCAGCACTGACGAGCCGCCGTTCGACTGACCTGCGAAGTTCAGGCGACGGATGTGCTTGAGCAGAAGGGTGCCGTTGATGGGGTCCATGCGAGCGCACAGGCCCACCTTCCCCGGGCAGAGCTCCTGGTGCATGTTGTGCAGAGCGTGGGCCATGGCGTAGACGGCGTCGATGACGAACTGGACCTTCCCCTCCTGCTCGTAATTGGAGTCCTTTCCTATCCGCTCCTGATCTGTAACGCACAGAAAAACACGCACATCAAACGTGTGTCGGCCAACAGCTCCGCCGTACATGAGTGATAATTGATCACAAGGGTTTATGAGGTGGAAACGCATCTTCTGAGGTCATTCATCTGGCTCATTGTTCACCATGTCAAGTGTGATGTCAAGTCTGCCGTTGGTATCCGTGTTGCTTTGAGGATCGTGAGGGACATAAAGGGAATGATTTCACTCATTCAGAACAAGAGATCAGTAGTTTCTCGCTGCGACATCGTGCAATCAACAAAAAAAAAGGAAACATTTGAAGCTTGAAGTGGTTTACACAAGTGGATCCGGCTTAAGGAATTATCAGTGTCCCTGACCCTCGTTTGAAGTAGATAAAGCGGCGTATTCAGCGCATAATCCAGACAACTGCTATAGTGGAGCGCACAAAGGGAAAAACAGGCCGTCCTCTCACTCATTTTACACATCAACTTATCTTTTCCACGTCGGTTTCTTTGATAGAGAGCATCTCAGACCGGACGCAGTGGTGCAGAGTGTTTGTGTCGAAACTGCCGAAACTCCTGGAGAGAAGCGCTGGTTTTATTTTCAGGTACGAAAGAAAAAAAGGCTTCGGCCTCGGTCGGTCCAGTTCCTTCCCTCTGAATGGCTCTTGCCTCTTGCAATTAGCCAGAAGGTAAATATCTGGATGGCTGCAGAGGAGCAAATCAATTCCAATATCTGGAGTGCAAGGGTTTTTTTTTTCCCTCCGCTGGGAAATCTCATCAATTTAAAACAAAAACTCTTTCTTGTGTCTCCAGTAGAAAAAAACATAGATTTTTTTTTTGCCCTCCCTCTCCAAGTGATTTCGTAAACATTAGCGTTTCGCGCCGGCGCGGCTTCGCCGTTACCTATTAGTCTGGTGCCGTTTTGCATTAGCCGTTCGAGCGGAGCCTTGATTGCTGACCCGCTCGGCCGGGCGGCCTGCTGCAAGTTCAGTGTTTACTGCCTGGATGAATCGAAAGGGGGTGTAAAATGGAGACATCCATTCACAAGACAGGGGATAATCCACCTTATAGGCTCATTGTAATAACTGGTGAAAGGAGTTTATTAATCCCTGCCCAGGTTGTTCCGGGGGTCTTTTTGTGAGCGTTAATTGCAGCGAGGAGGTGGGCTCTGACAGGAAGCCGCAACATGCCAACCGGTTCTCGCCCCAAAGCCGACACACTGCAACTGTGCCGTATGTGCACGAGGGATTATAAAAAAAAAAGCAGGTGTGTTCAATTAGGATTAACAATGGTATAATTACCAAGGATGAGCTAATGATAGAGCGCCATATATTTATATAACTGCACAAAAGGAATTCAATTAGGCTTTGCAAGGTAATAAGCGCCCAGCAGGGAGTCTGCGGGCTGCAAGTCTCACAATGACGGCGGAAAACTGTCTGTCGACGTGTGGGGCTGTTTAACCGCTCTGCCTGCTGCCACATCCACCAAAAACAATCATGAAAAGAAAGATACAAATGTGGTCGCGGTCGGGACAAATTATTCACTGCATCACACCAAATTGGTTCGGTTGCCGTGCCGTCGAGTCTCTGTGAATCCAAATGGAACAGGTCAGAAAACTAATTTCATAAAACGAGCTTTTCTGTGTCACACACACACACAAAAAAAAGAGAAACATGGACGGTTTTCCTGAAGCAAATAACAGACAGTTCTCCATTGATAAAAACAGCTCGGTGTCAGTAATATGACCTCATTTCCAAATATTGCGCCAATGCGTAGAAATGTGAACACAAATGGAGAACGGTGATTTGCTCGCACTGGCTCGTTGTGAGTTTGGCGATGACACATTACCCGAAAAAAAAGAGAAGGGTGAAATATAGAAATAAAGACGGGGACATGAAGAGCCGTTCTGCAGCAGCCACTCCTCATGTGAGGCGACGTGTGAACTGCAAGTCCATAAAAATAGACAAAGTGAGGAAAGCAGTTTCAGTTGTTATTCGAAGAAATTGTCCAATTCTGCTTTAATTTAAGATAACAGACCACACGCCGTGTCGAAGAAGCAGCTGGGCTTGCCGCTTCCTTGTTTTTAGTTACCTTACTGCGTCCTGGGTTCGAGTACATTGGGGTTTGCATGTTGTCCAGGTTTCTTCCCCCTGTGAGCTGGGAACGAATCCAGAGACCCTCAAAGACCCTCGAAAAGGAAACCATGGTCACGAAGACGAATGATAAAAGATCAATAATCAAAAAGATGTAAAAATTACCGTATTTTCCGCACGCGCCGCGCGCTCACACTGGCGCTGCTTGGTCGCCACCGCCTCGCGCAGTCATATAACCCAGCATGAACCGCGCGCTTGAAGTTGGCGGCTGCTTACTGTAGTTGCGAGACCTGTTGTGGCTCAATATTGGTCCATATATAAGGCGCACCGGACGATAAGGCGCACTGTCAGCTTTTGACAAAATTCGGAGGTTTTTAGGTGCGCCTTGTAGTGCGGAAAATACGGTACATATTTATTGTATATTTTAATGAGAACGACAGAAATCCAGTTGTTTCAATTTCACATTTCCACTCGGCAGGTGATTGGAGGAACCACCTGTCCGTCACGTGTCATAACGAGGCTTCGACCTATCAGGGACGCTGCACGCTTCCCGCTGTCGTCGGTTCCAGAGGAGGCAACTGAAGCATGGGCGCGCGCGCGAACCGTGAAACAGGAGTGACGGCGTATCGCGTCCGTCCTTCCGCAGCAACACGAGCAACAGAGTCGTCGTCGTAGTAACCTATCCATCCCCCCTGCGCCCGCCTCCCAGGTTGACTGACACGCCGGAGAGGACGCCAAGTGGCGTGAAATCGTTTCGAATTGAGGCAAGCCGTCGGTGCGAGCTGCTCTGAGGACGAAGCGTCTGACACTGAAGAGCGGTTTGATTAAATATGTGATTAGAATGAAATAACATTATTCAAACATCAATATTACAGGAATGTGTTTCAATATTCATCATCAAAGTTTCATGAGGAATGTCTCACGCTGCTTCCGTCTCTTGGACAGGTCAATTACAACATTTCATGACTAAGCTTTTTTTGTGACCAACGGTCACTTATTATGCAACATCTGTCCCGGGAAGGTTCAGACCATTTTTCAGCCGCCACTTCAGTCGGAGAGAGGGGGGCGAGCCCCCCCCCCCACCCGCCCCGAATCGGCAGAGGTCTCCTTCTGTCAGCCATCTTTCATTTTGCGCCATCTCCAGCGCCTCACTGCAGACCAGAGGGGCTTTAATGTCCCAGATAATCTCATGAGCTTTTGAAATGCATGAATTATTGTTGGAGGTTACGGCTCAGTAATTAAGGGCCACGGGGCCTTGATTGGACAGAGATTGTCACAGCTTGGCCGCCGCGCCGATGCCGCGGGGACTCCCGCCAGCCAAAGTGGGTGTGAGAGCGTTATTTCTCTCGCAGGCTTGGCAGGCCACCCACACTAACTTTGCATTGTGTCTCCACCACGGGACCATTTTCCCCCCGTTTTTCTTTCTTCCCCTCTGTCTCCCTCCGCGTCCCCCCTCCCCTCCTTTCGCTGGCATTCTGGCACGTTTCACACGTTCTTTGCCGGCCAGCGTTTTTGCTTTCAGAGAAAATCCACTTAGATTAAACAGAGAGGAGGCAAAGAGTGGGTGTCTTCCACGGAGGTATCACACAAGACGCTGTGTGACAGGGAGCGTGGGCACGCGACCTCTGACCTTTCCTTCACTCTCTGACTGGCCACAGGCCATCCAGTCTTTTCCAGCCACGGCAGTCACACTGTCTCTTAAATCAGTCTGACACCGCTGCTGTGTGTCCTCCTCGTCCTTTTTTTATCATGTGAACACTTGACCTCATATCTTTTTACATGAACTTTATGATTAAAGCTTAAATTTATGAGTTTTTCTGTGAAAATTTGCATTTTCGTATGCAAAAAACATAATTTTTCATGATTCTTTCATCATACATGTACAGATCAGATCACATTTTATTACTAACACTGAAAAAAATAAACTATACCAAGTGGAATCCAACCTATTCATGATAATAGTTATTATAAAATGGACAAATTTAACTAAAAAGTAAGGATTTTTCTCCGTTCAAAGTCTATTTGTCTTTTTAAAGAGCGAATTTTGACTGTTTCATTTGCAGATTTTTTGCTAATTTCAAGCAAAAAGGCTGTTTTGCACTTCAAATAATCCCTCCAAAAATCTAATAACAATAAAAATTACAGAAAATTGAACTTCAAATTAGCAGGAATTGCTTAATTTTAAGGTGATAAAGTCTTATTTTAATCATGAGGAGATATTTTGACTTGAAAATGTCCAATTTTTGCAGTTAAAACACAGTTTTGTTTGAAAGGATTTACAACAGAGCAAAGAAGAAAATCTTCCTATTTGAACAGAAGCTTTAATTCTTGTAAAAGCACTAAACGAATCATTTGTCATAAGAACTGCAGCAAAGCATCCGATTGAAGAAATAAACTTCTGTTTCAGGGCAAAAAAAGGTCGTTATGTTTGTTTCAGAACCGGAGCGACTGCACTTTTTATACGGCGTGACGGATGACGGCATCGATGTCTTAACAACTGGCGGAAGATTTAATGAAAGTTTAGTCATTGATCGTTGATTTTATCGGCCGTAAAGACGAGTGCCGTGCCGGCCAGGCAGTCGGCTGCGGCTCGCTGGCGTCGGCGGCAGATCGAGCCCTGCGGGAGGTTCCAGTCGGTACGTTTTCTGTTTGAATTTTATATATTCAGTCCAAAAGTTACTCATTCAAGAACTTGCTTTCCAACATGAAGCACAGAGGTTTTTCAAAATAAAGTCAGAATATAGTTACTTATCTCACCACGACTTTATAAGTCTTCAACAATAAAACGAGTATGTTCTTTATTCTGGTTTATTTCTTTATCGTTCTGCTCAGATTAACTGGAGCCCAGTGAAATCAGAGGTTGTTTTTCCACCTGACAATCAGGACAAGCACTGAATTTCGCTCACTGAGAGCGTTTCACCATTTGAACGCAGTCCTACATGAATTGACCCTCTATTCTATCTTGTTTTCAGCTTCACCCACAAAAAAAAGAAAATCCTCCTGTCACAAACTGGCAAGCTCTCCACAATATTCTCCGTCTCTCACCCAGTGCATGCTGGGAAACACTCCAGCCGGCCCGCAATCCAGTTCAGGATAAGCGGTTTAAAAAAAAAAAAAAGAAAAAAAAAGATGGTTGGATAGAAAAGCATCACGCTCGCTTTATCTGTGGCGCTTTGTTTCCCGCCGCTCCCCCCTGCGTCATCGCTTGCGCGGGAGCAAAACAGCGTCGGTGCGACGGGTCCCCGCGCCGCCTTCGCGCCGCTTCTCCACGTTGATCGATCCCAGTTTTCACATCTCCCTCATTCGCGGATGAAAGACACTTCTCCCTCTCCTTTTTTTCTTTTCCTCCTGCAGCCACTCGCGCCCTTCTTCCTCCTTTGATCACGCTGAGCAGTCGAACCCGCTCTGGACGCGTGTAATTCTGCCGCGCGTCCCGCGTGGCGCCGACGCAGCTGCGCTCGGGGACGCTGCCGAGCTCTCCAGCGGTGGAGAGGCTTCGCGAGCGCTCGCACTTTAACCCCAACACGCACTTTGCGGGACCCAGGCTCCCCGTGAAGCGCCGCCCGCCAGTGAAACTTAGCGCTAAAATGCCTGTAATGAGCCGGGCGAGTGATAGAAGAGCTACTTAGTGAGTTATGCAGGTGCCGATAGAGCACTCGCTCCCACTATAGAGACATTATCATGCTGATGCGAGCGCGTTAGAAGTTATGAATTATATCCGTTCCCCCCAGATGATTTGAAGGCACCTCCGATTTAAATTGAGTTTATAAATTTGAGGGGATGTTTGAACACCAACTGCGAGTAAAGCAAACAACCCTTATTGCAGGAGTCCCCGATCTTTTTAGCATGCTGTGCAGGCAAGACAATTTCAACATGGATCAGCAATATCTGTGCGTGTGTGCATCTGTGTGTGTGTGTAGAGGTCATGCGCATTAATAAACACCCTATACTGCATCCCGTATTGTTTATTCAATATATATGTGATTATATTTCACATCATGCACCCCAAGCTTGTTTCATTTTTTTGCTGAAGTTTGAGTGCCTGCTGGTGCGTGAAAATAAAACTGTGTCCCAGTAAAGCAGTGGAAGGAGGTGCAAATTGATTTTCAAAATAAAATACCAAGAGTGAAGCGAAAAAAGAGCAAAAAGTGGGAGCTTTACTGACCGCATATCTAAGGAACTCAGACCAAAAAATGTCCCTTTTTTCCATATTTTTGAGTGCGACTTTCTGCTCGTGTTTGGCTTCACTGGAATGCAAATCGAAGACTGAGGGCTTCACTGAACACTTTCTGAGACGTGATTTTAGAGGTTACAAGGTAAAGAAGTGAAGCACCCAAACTATAAATTTCACGGTAACACACGACTTCAGTTACAAACGAGTTGCGTCTTCAGGAACAGATGGGATTCCTTGATGTTTCATGTTTGTACAAAAATGGGAGCATGTTTTAAATTAGCACAGGTTTCCCATTCAGTTCTGTGCTCGGTTGTAAACTAACGCGGATCCTTGTTTATATTCCAGCCTCGTTTCTGTTTGGACTCGAGGGACGGACGCATAAACTCCCCTCTGATTCAAAACCCACATATAAAAATAAAAAATAAATAACTGGATGCCGCTTTTTTTTTTTCTCTCTCTCGAGCTGATTCAAATTCGCACCCGCTGTTTCATGGAATCCACTTAAATTAAACGGGAAATATAAACACGCGTTTCGTGTGTTACGCGGGCGACCGATCAGACCGCACACTCCTGAGCCATTAGAGGAACTTCCCCGAGGATCTCGTCAGCGCTCTCGACAGCGTTCCCACTGGCGGGAAACCAAGGCACGAGGTCGCTCCAACCAATCAGAACGCTAACCCACTCATCAATATAACCGTATCCACCTGAGTGTTATCCCACATACATATAACCCCGTGTGTTCTCCCCTCAGAGCGCTCATTGTTGGGATCCACCGCCTGCGAGCGGAACGCCAGCTGTTTGTTTTACAGCTCACCTCTTGAGGAAAAGTTATCGTTGGTCTCTGGTGTATTTCGCCCGTCTTTGGTATTTATTGTTTTGCCAGCACTGCGCTCTGTTTAAAAATAAACCTGCATGTAGATTTTACGCCCGTCCACACCCCCAGTTTGGCATCTCTGCGCCGTTGTCCCTCTCTCGTATCAGTCT
>JASSRZ010000072.1:14692491-14708239 GCA_032164315.1 Malacoctenus gilli
TGGTTAAAAGTTTAAACAACCGGGAACACCGCGCGGTGCGCCCCCCCCCCCCCCCCCCCGTTGCCGACGAGAGAATCTCTTACTTGTGCACTTCTTCAGACCGGACCCTTTCTTCACGGCGTGACGGCTGAGCTTGCAGTTGAAGTTGTTCTCCCAGAACTCGGCGAACCAGATATTCCTTCTGTTGTTCTCCAGCGTGCGGCTGATGAAGTAACGATCAAACCCTAGACAGATCAATGGGTTCATCGTCATTGACACAGCGGCTGTCAGAGTAAACAACAGTGTCGCGACGAGCTGTAAACGGCGGCGGCGAGGTGTTCCACAAAACAGCCCCGTGTGCGTTCAATTTGCTTGATTTCTCTGACTGACTTTTGTTTTTTTTTCCACAGTTCTGATTATCAAATGATAGAACTGAAGCGTTGCAAAGTGATTTGTATTCCTCCGAAGCGTGAAGAGATTTTATCTCCTGAATGTGCTCAGAGTTTTGAGGGCGTCTTCACACCGGCTGCGTTCGGCGAAACTCGCAATCTGGGTCAAAAGTAAAACCCACTTCACAGACCACTCGGCCACCACTGAGCCTCGATATATGTAAAAGCATAAATAAATGGATTAAAGAGTCAATATGTGGGGAGGCAGTGGCGGCCGTTCAGTTCATTAAGCACAGCCGTAACCAGATGTCCGCCACGTCGAGTCCCTGGTTCCTTGCGATAGATCGCAGGGCTGTAACTCCTGACAGTCACTGCACCATTGCAGCCTACCGCCCCCAGTACATGTAGTTTACTATAAAAAGGGACGTGTTAAATACAGATAATTAATTAACCCTGAAGGGAGACAATAAAGGGGAACCTAACTAACCTGAGGAGGAGGGGAAACAGCCACTTTTACAGTTAAACAAACAAGTGACATAAAAGAAAGTGACAAGAGCCACTAAAAGCTAAAACGCTATGGTCTGTACAGTGAACCCTCATTTATCAGGGGGTTACATTCAAAAGTTTAACTTTCTCTGCGATAACCAGCATCTTCCTGCCTTTTAGACATGTCTGAAAAAGTTTGTCTACTTTGTGGGTTTTTGTTGTGGAGAAACTTTGCAAACCCGTAAATTTGCAGAGCTGAAAACGTTCTGTAACGGACAGAGAAGAGGGAGGGAGGAGACTGATTGGCAGTAGTCTATAGTCCCTCAGCCAATCAGGACGCAGAACACAATGCATGTTCATACGCTGTAAAAAAAAAAGCATAAAAAACATAGTGAACCGTGGTATAGCGAGGGTTCACTGTATTTACTTATTCATGGTTAACTTTTCTAGTTTTTCACTACGCCTCCAATGTTGCCACGGAAACACAATGCTTTGTTCCGCAATCCGGTCTGGAAGCAATACCGGCTTGTTTGCACCCGGCTCGCTCCAGACGCCCACTTTGGGCCACACGACGCGGCGTGGAAGCACCCCGAGAGCAGGCAGACTTGTCTTTGTACCTCTGATGGACTGTCGCTTGGGCAAGATGGTGACCGCTCCCTCGGCCATCTCCTCCTGCTGCACGACCGGCGAGATCTTTGAGCCCCAGCTGTCCGAACCCACCCAGATGAAATGACCTGTCTGGTTGGCCTTTTTCGCCGCGTGGAGCAGCCGCCTGCGAAAAGGTGAGGAGACAGATGTTTCCGTGGATAAGGTCAGCAACCCCGAGCGGCAGCACTTTGACTCTGTTCTGCAATTCCAGTCCGGCAGAGCCAGACTCAAACCACCGTGTTTCCAAGCCGCCTGCTCCAGCCTTGTTTTGCTAATCTTCAAAGAACGGTTGCGTGGTGTTCACCGGGCCTCACCTGATGTCGTCTTCGTTGGCGAAGAGGATGACGACTCGGGCGTTCGGATTTTCTCGGAGCCGCCGGATGACCTTGTCGAACTCTCCCGGCTTTGGCTCCCGGGGAATCTTGACGGACTGCGAGATGCAAACACCACCTGAGAAAGACATTCAAAAGATGTAGTAAGATACTTTGTATAATCGTGCAGGAGAAAAAAAAAAACCTCCCCCCTTTGCCAGACGCATCACAGAAGCATCAAACACACAGCTGTAACTCGGGTCCCGATGGAGCCACAATATTGACTGTTTTTCAGTCTGAACATTCCAGCAAATAAACGTTAATACATCCAGGAAATGTCTGTGAAAACTGAACAGGAGATGACAAATAAATGCTCAAAGCAGATAAAAAAGAAGAAGATAAACTGGTTTCAAAAACTGGAAACAAGAAAATGCCAATTTTAAAGTGTGTGTGCTCGTCAAAGCATTATCTGCAAAACAATGGACAAGTTTTACCAGGTACAAACAGGACCTTCAATAGAGGAATTTTCCAAAAGCCTCGATTGCCGCTTCATAGCTTGAAAACTTGTAAAAAAGAGCCTTTCAAGGCCCTCCTGTAACTGACCCTCCCAGTCTTTTACAAAAGGAGTGTAAACAATGAAAGAGTAAGACAATGTAAATTGATGAACCAGTGAATAAGGTCGTGAATGACTGCCGAGTTCAAAATACGATGCGAATACATCACTTCTTCCTTGTAGCACCGTCACCAGCTCCACCACCCATCCTGCAAATTTCCCCCACTTCTGTTGACAAGTTTTGGAGTTATTTTGCAAACAAACAGGCAAAACGACACCGGCGAAAGCGCAATCTGACCGGCAGAGAGAGTTCAACATGAACACACTGATGCTAAATTGGAGGAACGAGATGCAGCGGCCAGAAGCTTCCGGATGCAGAGCAAACAGAGCAGCAATGGACAGAAAAGGTCCCCGATCTGTTGAACCTTTATGCAACCTGGTAAATTCAGCCTGAGGTCGGCTCTCACAGAAAAAAAACACCAAAGTGTTACTCTGTTGTTAAGCTCGTCTTGTTGTGCTCAATGTCGCAGCACAACACGTATTGAGTGAATGTGTCTGCTTGAGTTACAGCTCATACTTTTAATGGGGGGCGAGGGTTTGGTAACGTATGTTGGAGAGACCATAGACGTGCAGGTGCAAGGATGCTGAAGCTGCAGCTGCAAAGAGGCCGGTGAAAAGTTTCACGGATGCCGCGAGGGAGGACGTGATGACGGCTGCTGCATCGAGGGACAAAGGAGAGGGGAAGACGTTGGAGG
This sequence comes from Malacoctenus gilli, assembly GCA_032164315.1. Taxonomy (NCBI): domain Eukaryota; kingdom Metazoa; phylum Chordata; class Actinopteri; order Blenniiformes; family Labrisomidae; genus Malacoctenus; species Malacoctenus gilli. The sequence continues at coordinate 14,695,613 of JASSRZ010000072.1, forward strand.
AGGAGGAGGAGGAAGATGATTATTGTGGAAAACTCCGACTGCGAAGGCTGAGAAATGAATAATGGGGCACTTCCCTCCATCGCTGGTGGTTATCAAGCCGTAATTTCACACATAATTGCATATCACTTGTTGCTTCTATGACGACCAGGCTCCCAAAATTTCTGGGCTTCTCTGAAACGACTCGACTCCACGTTTGAATTCGTCAACATCGAGACTGATTTCATGAGACAGAAGAAGAGAGGACGAAGTGGAGAAACTCGAACCGACGGAGGGAATGAAAGAAGCACTTTTAATGTGACGTCTTGCGGCAGGCAGAACGAGTGACCGCGCAGGTTCAAGTGGACCCGATCACACCACGAACTGAGCACACCCAGACCAGCATTACCTGTCAGTCCATTTTCACCGCCTCGTTGCCCGAGATGATCACACATGAAGTGCATCATTTTACCTTCATACTTTGAGTACATTTCACAGCTTTTCTTCTTTTTTACCCTGCAGGAAAGAGACTGAATCAATTTAACCCTTTTGTAAAGAACAGCGTTGGCGTAAGACGAGAGAAAACGTCTCTCGCAGGTGATTCGATAAGATCAAGAATAATCAATAAGAGTGCAAATTATGACTAAAGGAGGGGAGTTTCTCGAGTCTCTTTCTATATTTGACCTTTTTGTTGTTTGAATGATTTTTTTTATTTGTTTGCGAGGAAAATACGTGATTTTCACGGTGAGCGGCGTCCTTTATAACACAGCTGGCCTCATCTCCTTTGGCTTTTATTTAAATGTCTTTTTGCAGCACAAATGTTTCTCTTTTAGGGTGATAAACTCTGCCGGATGACGTTCGCTGAACTGGACCGAGTTTTGGAGTCCTTTCATCGTATTGCCTGAAGTGCAGGGTCGCGTTCGGCGACGGATGACGGCGGCTGTGTAATTGTTCTGATTCTCGACAGGTTGCGATTTCAGTGCGTCAAAATGAAACGCTGATCGTGTTGGGAAGCATCGTCCTTCCCCAGCGTTCAACACAAAGTTAAAAAGACACACACACACACGCACGCACACACACAGAATGACAAACCACTTGAGCTCCTTCAGAAGGAGAACAAAACAGCAGGACGCTGCCAGGTGTTTTGTGCCATCATAGCAAGTTTTCCAGAGCTCCTCCGACAAGATTTCTTCGGTACGACTTGGAGCGTCTCAGCGAGACGCAGTTTGTCGGCAGCATTGTTTCTGGGCTTCCTGGACGGCGGGGACGGCGTGCCGGGACAAGTCTTTGTAGATGCTTTACGCTGTTTATCCGGCACAAATACACGCTTGGACATATCGCCGCTGTCGATGGAGACCGGTTTAACGTGAGCGGGGCTTAACGGCGCGGTGAAGTGAGTGTTTATTTACAGTGTCAAGAGCGGCTCTCTGAAAAACAATCAGAGAAAACAAAGCAGGATAATGAGATGAGAGAAATTATGAAATAATGAACTCAAAATTAATTAAAGTCGCACATTTCTCACAACGAGCTGAGTCATGTGTTTATGCATCAGTGATACAGCCACAGACAGTGAGAGAGAGAGCGAGAGCGCGAGCGTGAGAGAGAGAGAGATACATTTCTGGTGTGATTTCTGCTGCTTTTCAGTCCAGACTGTCGTCATTCGGTGGACTTCTGCTTGGGCGCTCCGCTCAATGCGAAAGCTGCCCAATCTGTCCCAATTTCGCCGTCTCGCAGACACTCGGGGTTTGAGAGTGAGTCCCGTCAGCGGACGGAGCGCACCTGTCACCCCACGTGGGGAGGTTGGAGAGGGTCAAACAGGACGTCTGACGCCGTCGACGGACACGCCGCCACTTTTGGGACAGTCACACGAAGCGATCCTGCGAGTAGACATTCAAACAAAACGTTCACGATCTTGCTTTTTCACCATCAGACGAGCAGAAAAGTGCTTCATTAAGGCCAGCAAAGACGCCAACGTTTGGTGGTTTTATGCAGCAAACCGGCCCGAAGTTAAAATCACATTTTCGTAATGACCCCTGAATTTTTGTTCGACATGTCTCACTTGACTTCAGCCACCAATTCCCAGGATGCTTCTTCTGCCCCCGGCTGGTAACGAGCTCCATCCACCAATAAGAGTTCATGATGAAGGCTTTGCTCCAAAATTCGTCACGTCGCCCCGAGATTTTTCCTCTTTGTCAGAGTAAATTAATGCACATCCTGTGGATTTCTTTACCTCCTCTCTTCCTCCTAATTGGTTTTGACAGAACGGAGACATAAAAAGTCATAAAAGGAGCAAACCAGCAGGATGTCGAGATCTCTCGCAAACACGGCCAAGTACAAATTCTCTTCATGTGCGGCCCCCGTCTGAGCCGTGTCGCAACGCCGGCGCGAGAGAAACGCTAATTTAAATCGAAAGGTCCAGAACTGTCAAGAGTTTGAGGAGTTTTAATGTGCTTCGCTTATGTTACCTTAAAAAATATGTCACACCTGTTGCGACACTTTTGAGTCGCGGAGTTTGAAATGCTTTACAAAATAAACGAAAAAAATCTGCAGTCAGTGTAGAGACATTTACAACCAATTAGGGGCTTCAACAGTGAACTTGCCACAATTCAAATTCTATAATAAACCCTTTAAGACGTGAATTTGAACTGGACTTCTTTTATTTTGAAGGCTTTTGCCTTGGCATTTTTCTGACACTATTTACTTGCTTCGCAGTGACGTTTTGCCCGATCAAAGATCGAACAGGGGGTCCACAGCCTAGACCAAAGGCAATATCGGGGGCTCCGGCAGGGGGGTGGAAGTGTTCGTAACCATCGATACATCAAGCCCTTCCTGTGCGCGGACGGGTTTCCTCTGGGGAATGCACTCACCTTCCACTATTTATAGACCCGCATGTTGGGTTAATGAGCGATCCTGCGCTGCCTGTAGGAGTGAGGCTGATTGATCGCCTGCCTCTCCGCGTTAGCCTCCTGACATGCCGGTGACCGGTCCAATATGCAAACTGCCCCTCGCTTAACATCGGCCGGAACGGCCTCGAGCTCCCGACGAGCCACAGGAGAAAGTTTGGGGGAAAGAAGCTCAACACCGGCGGGAAACACATACCTGTCGAACTGCCTGTGGATGAAAAAAACTGCACCGTAAAAAGCGAGTTTGTAAATCCTGTTTGCAAGTTGTAACGAGCTGCTTTGGCCCCTTGTAAACAGGGAGGAGCTGCATGAACGCGCACACATGCACCAGACAGGTGTATTAATACGAAAAAGTCTCATTAAGAGTTAATAGAACCAGAGAGAGAGAGAGAGAGAGAGAGAGAGAAAGAGAGAGAGAGAGAGAGAGACTTGGCCAGCGAGAAAAGGTGCCCTTTAAATGAGACGTCTGTGACAGGGACAGCTGGTGCCCACATGGCTGGAAAGGAAACCACATCGCAGCAGCTTCAGAGCAGCAACACATCCCCATTTATGGCCTTTCTCAAGAAGGAAACTGTCAGTTTAAGGAACCAAAAAAACTCAACCAGCTTCTGCAAATGTCCTTCCTTTCTTCTCATACTTCTGATTGACTCGAGAAAAACAGTTCCTTCACTTTCACAAGGTCCTTTTTTCTTCCCCCCCCCTCCCTGTGAGTATTTGTGCTTCTGTTTAAGTGAATAATGTGTGCTTTTCTTTTTTTTTTTTTTTTAAACCCCCCCCACCCACCCCTCCCTCAACATCTGAGCTGGGGAGATAACTCGCTCTGTAGGAAGACAGCGATCCTACTTTAATCCTGCCAGCGAAGCTTTGTTTGGTCATTTCTTCCTCCTGCTGGGGTAAACAGCCGCGTACACCACCACAATACCTGACCCATTTGAGTCGCCGAACCAAAACAAACACGGGCGGCAGTTCAGATGAAATTCTCGTGAAGAGAAATTGGCTTCTCTGATCCCAAAAGTGATGCGTGGCAACCCCCCCCCCCACCCCAACCAGCCCCCCCCCCTCCCAAAACCTCACACTTTAACTCCACTGTCTTTATGCTTCAGATCATCCCTCAGTTTATGCGAGACCGCCGCGGGCTGCGCTCATCTTGACTGCAGTTGTGAGAGCGTTTCATCACTTCAGCCATTTGTGTGTGATGACCCACTTGTCCGGTTGACTCAAACAGACTCCATTATCGGTCATTTTGGGGGTGTTTACTTAAACGGATGGCTTCAGATAAGTGCGAGGCACTTGAAGCCCGCATCGCCGCCGCGCCGTTTCCCACCCTCACACGCCACGGCGGACGACAACCGCCACCGCTCGGCTGACAACGTCTCCGCCGAAAATTAATGGAAACTAATGGTGACAAATAGTGGTGGCGGTGTCAGGCCGGCCGCGATCACACAGTTTGTCTTTGTCACGCCGGCCGTCCGCGAACTTGCTCGCCGCTTCCTCCGGTTCTGTGCTCATCGCCGCGTCGCTCCTCTGACAAACAGACTGAGACGCGCACGACACGCCGGATGCAAAATCACCCCAACTGTATGAACAAAGTGCCGCGAACAAGACACGATATTATTATCTCATGGCTTGTTTGTTCTTTGGTTGTCTCACTTATGTGGACGTTTGATTCAGCCGCCACAGAACAGATTATGTCACAGCAGCGTGAAAGTGCACGCGACGCGTCACGACCAGACGGACCCAAGAACGATTGTTGTTGGACGGCAGAGTGAAGACGTTCTCGAACGAGACGAGCGAAGCTGTCAAAATAAGAGCTGATTTATGCCTTTAATGACACAAATTCGTCAGCAGCCAAACTTGAGTCAGTAAATCAGTCAAGCGGCGTCTCTCTCTGGCACGAGACATTCACGCTTCTGCAGCGCTTTCTACGGCCTCACTTTCCTGAAGACGAAAACTCGGGTCGCCTGTTTGGCCTCGGTGATTCACACGATTGGACGTAATCACACCAAAGCGGCGGCTTTGCGAGGTCCGTCTACTAAAGAACCCTAAAAACACCCCCAATTTTCAGAGTCTCAAATATTGTTGTAAAACAAAACAAAACATCTTTCCAGAATGTTTAATGAGGAAGAAAACGACTCCTGTTTATTTGGTGTATTCTCGTGTTTTCTCGCAAAGTGCTCCACACGAGTAAGAAAACAAACCGAGTGCACGTCTGTAGTTATCCGTGGAGCCTCGTCTCAGTTTTTTGTACAAATGTAAAAAAGCAAAACAATAAATAGATAAATAAAAATCCAGGCCTGAAACTGAGAGGAAGCTGGACTCACACGTGAGCTGGCAGAGTCTCGTAACGCAAGATTGTTCTAGATGAACAGCCCGTGTCCCGTGTCACGGCTTTCGTGTAATAATTTAAAGTAACACACACACTGTAATTTCCTGCTGGAGTCTGAACTTGTAAAAACAGCAGTGAACCTTCTCACCTTGCAGCAGTCCTAGAGAACAGCTTTTTTTTAAATTCCACCGCCAACGACGTCTTTCTCTCCAGGACTCCATCTGAATGCAGCACGTATAGACGTCTTCTGTCAGTGAGTAAAAGCAAGTTCATAAAAACGGGAAGAAACAAGGATGACACAGATATCCTCAGGATGACAATAGCGAAGCATCAATTCGCCATTAGTGATGAGTCAGAGCGCGGTAATAAAGATGTCTGCCGGTGTAAATCGGATGGAGGTCAGGGATGAAAAGGAGCCCGACGCACGCAACGCTCGCCTGCGTGCGTGTGAACTCGCGTTTATGTGCGCCGGTTGCAGCCTGACATTTAATGACAAATGTGAACTATTTACTGCTCTCGGGAGCAGCGCTGCGGTTTCACAAATGAAATGTGAAATGCGGGAAAAAGTCACAAAAGTTCACGGAGGAGTTTAAGCAGCGAAGTGCGAGCACATTCAAAGAGCAGAAAAAAAAAAAAACAAAAAACCCCGATCCTGAGACGGAGTTTGAAGCGCCAGCTAACTTTTCCTGTGATGGCTCTGCCTTCCCGCCGCATTTACAATACAAAGCAGGAAACTTCCAGGTTTGCTGTTGGCTCGCTTTGAGTCAGGAGGTTGTTTTTTTTTTTTCTCTGGGTGGATGTGTGAGGAGATTTGAAATTGTCTCTTTTACAAATTATTCTCTTTTCTTGCCAAGTGCACACCGCGAAACTGCTGTGTGGGTCTGATGTGCCAGGAAAAAGAAAGGAAGAAAATATCCTCGTGGTATTTTTTTTGGTTATTTTTCATAATATTTTTCTAGGTTTCTTTCGAAGCGAGCCTCCGACCAGGATAACTTGACACGCACTGTAATCTGTTCTGTCTGTCCGTGCTCGGTTCTTGTTCAATTAAACCATCGTAACACAAAAGTATTAGTTCTGAAAACGCAATTTGTTGTTTTTCTGCTCGACTGCTCTCCCTAATTGTACATCTTTCGCCTGTTATTTGTTCACCGCACATGTCTGGCTGCGTGTTTAGTCTGTAGAGTCACTCGAGGAAAAAATTAACATGTGAAGCGCAACATCTTGGTTTCTTTTACGCATTTCTTGAGGTGTTTTGACTGGGAAAATATAGGTAACACAAAAGAAGCTGCTCCTTTTTTCGCGCTCTCCAAGTGTGATCTCGGACCTGCTTGAAACATTGTGCTAAATCAAGTGAGAGCGCAAATACCAGTCCTGCACAAATTGAAATAAGCACTTTTGTTTTTTCGTCAATGAAGTGTTGCTTTCACTACGCCACGAAAGCAGCACAACACACACAGAAACACCTGGACAGCAAACAAAGACCAAAAGGAACACGGTGATTTTTTTTTTTTTTAGAGGGAGTGTGAAGGAGCTTTTTTCAGCTCCGGTTTCGTAGCGAGAGTCGAAGTGTTGCAGCTATTTTAGAGAATGTTGCCCAGAAAAAATGAAAAAAAAAAAAAAAACAACAACTAGAAAATCAATATTAGATTTTAGTCATTTATGCCTCCGCCACGAAGGTTAGACTCGCTTCCATCTGCTGGCATATTAGCACATTTCAGTAAAATGTGGTGGCAACTTCTGCAAACTGCTGACTTGCTGGAGGAAAAAAGATCGTTTTCACAAAAGGGATTCTGTTGTTTGTATTGAGGGGATGTTTTCTCGATAGCTTTTCTTTAAAATATTTGTTTTTATAATACAGAATACTGTTATTTCTCCTACTAGTGGAAACATCCATGTGAAAGGAATCATTGGGTGAAAAGCTGGTTCTTCACAGTGTCCTGTTGTTTCAAATACCAGAAAAATCCAATGAAGGATCTTTCTCTCTTTTAGTTTTTAGTACCACAGTTTCCCGAAACCTGACCATGGTCTCACCTGCTGCTGCCTGGCGTTAGCAGGAAGTTACCTCACAACCAAGTCACAGATGATCGAACAAAGTTAGCATCACCACCGCTGCTCAAAGATATCGACATATTCTGCCAAACACGGTCTTGCCTGACACGATTTAACCGACCGCCTGGTCTGACCCAACCTGATTATATCTGTGTATCATCTGGAAGAAGAAAAGAAACATCGTGACTCCACAGCACAGATGTGGACACGCCAGCATTAATGTAGCTGCAGTAACGTATAACTTCATGCAATCAAAGACAATTGTCCCTCCAGTTTGTCACTGTGGTCATCCTGACGCTCACAAAAGTTTCTAAGTTTTTATAATATCTAACAGCTTCACAGCATAAAAGGCTTGAAATTCTTCCAATTTGCAAACGTCAACAAGAAGTTTGAGTTTCAGTTTTTAGTTGTGTTTTAATTGACACAAGATTGTGACACCGTGAGAACAGTGAAACATCTCGAAGCAGACTTTATTTCCTCATAAATTTTGTTCCAGAACATCTTCATCTTTCCTGAGCAGCTTGAACTTAAAAGGCTTTAATATATATGACCTCGGAAACACACCTTTGGATGTATATTACAGGCAAAGTCAAACCACATCGCTTCAGAATTCCATTCATGTGAAAGTTAAATGTGTCATGTTTCAGTTTTGTTCTGTGTGTTTTCTGTTTTGGTTTTTTTTTGGTCCGCAGGGAAATGTCAAAAAGTTCAATGTCTTTGTTTTCTTCCTGCCGTTGGTTTAATGGTACATTGGCGGACGATAAAACAAAGCAATGCCTCCGTCCACAGCGGCTGGATGAATAGGACGTTTTGACAAATATGGCCGGTTACAGCACTTCAGGACAAAACTCATTTTCTGCCGCCTGTGACTTTCGCGGGAAGAGGAGAATACGTCAAACTCACCGTTGGACTGCGCTATCGTCGAACAAACAGACGAACTGTGTGGGAAGTGACTCTGGAGCTTCTGTAGGAGAATAAAGGCCCAGGGTGAAAACGAAACATGGCGTCCTTGTTTCAAAGCTTTGAGCTGGACCGCAGCAGAGGAGTCAGAACCTGTTTGTTTGAAATTGTGACCTTTCGTCAGTATCGCCTCCATCAAGCTAATCACCGTAATGTCTTTCAGCAGCAGAACACGCTGTGCCGCAATGAATCATCGCTCCGAGTTGAAGGCACGCCAGGCTGAAGTCCGTCCGATTACGCTCAGCTTAAAAACAACAAAATAACGATATAGTGAACTTAATTACAAAGCTCGGATGGCTCGCTCGTTTTGTCTCCCCCCTGGTATGTCATCATGCGCAGACACTGACTTTTCAAAGTGCAAAGCTTGAAAAACGCAAAACTGCATGGCTGGATAATAGCTTGTGTTTTGTTTTTCACCTCTCCGCCACAGAAAGGCCAAAGGTTTCAATCAAAACAATTGACTCCTGCCTGACCTCCGTCGCCGCGGCGACAGCGGAGAGACGCCCGAGGCGCCGCTGAATCTGCACGCCGCGTCCCAAAGAAAACGGGCACTTTAAAGCGACGGCCCGCCTAATTGACTTTGTAACGGAGTCATAGTTCACTGCCACCAAATTGACTGAATTTTCAAGCGCGCTTTGGCAGCAGCGATACGGTGAGAAACGGCGACGGGGCCTCGCGGCGCAAACGGTGACTTTGATGCCGGGGACACTGAGAAAACTGTGACAATGCAGCACCTGGTGTCTGTCTTTGAAAGATGAATATTTAAAGTAACAGTTCAACACTTACTGAACATGGAGGGTTTGATCTTTCTTTGAGGAGAACGATGCAGCTGATGTCGAATTGTTTTGGTTATTAATTCAAGTTCAATTCAAGTTGGCCAACATGTTGTGACAAACGATCACGGGAATTTTTCATGAAGTCAAAGGCCGTTTTGAGGTAAAGATGACGGTGAAATATGATGAAGATGATGGAAACCTCTTCATAAAAACAAATGAAAAGTTTCCATACGACAAATTTAATGTTAAACTGCCAATATGTACAATTATAACCTCATGATGAACACCTGGAAACTCTTTTGTAGGCTTTTGTTTCATCTTTTGGACCACATGAGCCTTGACCACTCAGCTCTTCCTTGGACCACAGCAGACTCAGGACAAACCACAGTGGATGAAGTTTACAATAACTCGGTCATCAAACCATAACAGATTGTCCTTGAACCCATATCTTAACACACCAACTTTCAAAACAAAATGTTCACTTAAGCCGAGTTCATCTAACTTACGTGTTTCATGATCAAGAGTAGAAAACAACTGTCTGGTTGTAATGTTGTGGCTGATTCTAAATAGGCTTCAGACTGCTTTCTGGTGTGAGTCTGAGAAACTTCCTGGAGTCAGTTCAGATCATCCAATCTGGATGAGAAGCGTGTGCTTCAAAAAAAAAAAACTTTTCAGAATATGAAACATTAAAGAAAAACTGAATCTGGTTGAAGTGCATGAAAAAAAGGGAGGAAGACAAGTTCCTGTTTAACATGCACTCCAACGAGCCATATTCCTTCGCGCCGCTCTGATCGATATTTTTATATCAGCAGTGGGGTCAAACGACTGCCGCGTGTGATGGGTGGAGCCCTCAGGGACGCTCGTCCATTAATAATCACCAGACTCAGCGGTTCCCTTCATCTCTGCCTCCCTCCAGGTGCCTTTCACCTCCTCGTTTGGGTGGTTAGAACTCACAACGTCACTGTTTTGATATATTCCCGTTGCTCTCATTAGTTCAGTTTTTTGGCCATCGCAGACCGTCTGCTGTCGTGCAAAGTGTTGCCAGACGGAGACGATTTGCAACTTCGGAGAAAGACGCAGCGGAACAGTTTGTATGAGGAGTGTGAGCTGACTGAGGAGATTGCTCGATATGTAACGTTATTCCCGCCTTTAAATCAACTTAATAAGGACAAACCACCATCGGGGGTAATTGTTTGATGTTCATTTGTCTAAATGAGGGGACAGAATGCCCCCCCTCCCAACTCACACTGTCCAACTTAGTGAACTAAACTAAAAGTTGGAGCCAAACTCAAGTGACGAAAGGTAAACTTCAACCTCTGACTGATCACCAGAACAAGGAGATCAAAAAAACACTTTTACAGTTGTCAATCAGAGACACAATGTAGGAGGAAGCAGGAAAAAAACCCAGCGGTAACCTAGGCAACCACAAGACTCCAGACCCCAAATTCAACCTGGGTCGTTTCTACTGGGAGACGAGAAGCGTCAAATAAACAAAGAAACACTCAACCAAGCCAAACGAGGTTTGTTAGATGAATGATTTTCATGATAAAGATCCTAAAAGTCTGTTTTTTAACTTCCTGTCATGTTAACGTGTTCATAAGTTGCCAAAACAGTAACATGGGTGGATGAATGGATGAATTAAGGAAAAGAGTGTAGATGGATGGATGGTTGGATGGGTGATGAATGAATGGTTTAGTGGGTGGAGTATGGAGGGATCAGTGAAAGAATGACTGGGGCAGATGGATGAACGCATGAATGAATGGATGGATCGATGCATAACCTTTTTTTCTAGAAGGATGGAAAGATGGATGAGTGATGGATTAATGAATAAATAGTTGGATGGATGGAAGATTAATGGATGAAGGGTTGGATAGATGGATGAAGTGACTGCGGGGTGGATGGATGAATAAATGGATTGCTGGTGAGATGACTGGGTTAAAGAGATTTTTCAGTTTTTATTCATTTTTTTTCCACCTGTTTTTTCTGGACGTCTTTTTGACTGATGGTTTTTCTTTTCTGAAGGATTTCCACCTTTTCGCGCGTCTAAAACTGCGTCTGAATCCGAGTTCCGGCGATTGTCTCCAGGACCTCTGACCCGTCCTGCTCCTTAAAACCCACCGCCTGCGTCCCACCTTCAAAGAGCGTTAGAATTCAAACGAAGGGAACGCCCCGGCGCCATACGGAGGCGGCCGCCCGACAGCCGTCTCCGACTGTTTTGGACGTTCCACTTTTCCTGCTTGTCTCTGTGTTTGGTGGTACGGGTGAAGGGGGGGGGGTCATCTGGAGTGACAGACTGACAATGATTGGGTAACAGGTCTTCACAGGCCACCGGTGCTTTATAAACCTGCTCTGCAGGACGGCACACGGCTCATCTGCGAATTTGGCGGGTTTTGCAGCACCTGACTTGTCAAAATGTGAAAATTAAATGTCACTTTAAAGGAGAGAGAGAGAGACGACCTTTTTTTTGCCCCCCCCGTTTTCTCTTACAACAAATTCAGGTTCGTATTTGAGACGCGGATGTTTCTTCCGCTTATTATTCCATCGGTGCCACTGTAAAGGAGGAGGAACCTGCAGTAGAGCAAAAAAAAAAAAAGAAAAAGAAAAAACCCTCCCTCTTATGTGAGAGGCGCTAAGCCTCCAGAAATGATCCACAGCTGCTTCAGAGTATTTTTACTCCATAATTGACGTGCCACAAGCATAATTTCCCATCATTAGAGGGACCTGTTGCCGGCGTGCACGGGAGCTTCCCGAGGAAGGGAAAATCCGAGCCCTTAAGCTGGCAGCCCGGCGAGATAACAGAGCCGCGGGATCACAAACGTGGAGATATGAGCAAATATGCGGACAACAAGCAGGTCCATTTTGCCTATTCATTAGGCTGGGTGGAGGAAATCATATCAAGCACTCTGTTATACATAATAAATGCAGACCTGGAGGAATGCAGCCGCAGAAAACTCTGCAACCGAGTGAAAAACGAGCGCAACCTCCAGAATGACGTGCGAATGAAAAAAAAAAAAAAACAACAACTGGCAGGATAAATAAAAAGCTGTTGAGCCCCTCCACCCCCCCCCCCCATCCCCCAAACTCTTTTGCTGTTTTACTGTCCATGACACGAGACGCTCGGCGGCGGCGGGAGACGAACGAGCCCCTCCCGCTTGGCCATCATCGCCTCCTCGCCAATTAAACGGCGGCGGTGGAAGGAGCTGCTTTTCATCCCCTTAATTGACTGATTGATTTGCCCGTTTCCCCATCACCCCATAAGATGCTTTTACGACGCGGCGCCGACAGAGTCGCGTTTGATTTATAGAACGCGGCTTTCGGCGGGCGCGGCGATGTGGGGAGGTGATATAAACATCATTTGTAGAATTCGCACGGGCACGTCTGCCGAGGAAACGGAGCGGAGATAAATAAATAAGTGAATGAAAAGTCAAGTGTTTTGTTTTTCTAATTTGTTGTTGCCGTGGAGTCCCTGTAGAACGGAGATAAATGTGGGCAGAAATAATGCAAAAAAAACCCCCACAACAAACTGAGGACACATTTCCAGTTTATAAATATCTGGAATCTGAAGCTCGCTAAAGACCGACGGCCCAGTGTGGGAGTTGGTTTCAGAGATTGTGCCGTTATTGTTGCCTGGTTTCAG
>JASSRZ010000072.1:14708339-14720217 GCA_032164315.1 Malacoctenus gilli
TGAAGCTCGCTAAAGACCGACGGCCCAGTGTGGGAGTTGGTTTCAGAGATTGTGCCGTTATTGTTGCCTGGTTTCAGTCGTCCAGCTCCCGACGACGAGCCGCCGTTGAGGACTTTCCTGTTCACACGAGAGCTTAAATCGACTTCACCCGTCGGGATAATTGGTGTCTGTGAAAGAAATTGTTGCGATAAACTGTCTTTCTGTTTCAGCTTGAGAACCATTTGTCACTGTCAGTCGGGATTTTGACTCAGTTTGAAGTCATGTGCAGTGTTAAACAGCTTTAAGTGAACGTCTGAGGCCTTTCTGAGGAAATGTTTTTTAAATGTACTCCTTCAGACAGGAGGACGAGAGGAAAAATACTTTCATTTTTGTCGTTTTGGAGCTGATATTTGTTGCTAAAGTTCACGTCTCCCCTTCGAGAGCTAACTCAAGGTTTAGATTACAGTTTATTCATCCATAAAATCATGGAAATTACAGCGTTCCCATTGGATCAAATCACATTCATCACAAACACAAAGAGAGAAAAATACCCATGAAATAACACCGCAGACAGAGTCTTGAATGTGAACACACTTGGCAGGTTTTGGTCTGATTGAAACTTGCTCTCTGGCAATGGCGCTGCCGCCGTGACTCATTTGGACAAATGTGAAGACTCCTCGTAGGAACCCTGTTGCGCACCGAATCGACTGTTCGTGAACTCCAAACGAGAACGAACGCAGCGAAAGAGTCTGAAGGGACTAATCGCAGGTTGTGATGGGAATCAGAAAGCGCTGCTCCCGGATTCCTCCTGGGTGTCTGTGATGTTTGACTCTTTTTTTTTTTTAACCGTCTCATAAAAGATCGCGAGCCTTCAGCAGGAAAACGTTGCACCACAATAATCCCACAAGTGCAAACAGAGTTTCTGTGGAAGCTCCGAGTCCATCGTGGAAGCTTTCCGTTTGCCGTCTATTTACGTTTTTTGATTCAAAGTTAAAAAGTCAAAAATACTTATTTTTGGGTTATTGTACAAGAAGGAAGAAGAAAAAAAGGATGAAAAGTGTCTCAAAGCCTCAAGAATATCAAGTCTGTACGAACTCTTGCTGCTGTGGGAACTTTTGATGAAAGAACATCGACGGTATATTCTCAAATGAAAATAATCTACATTTCCTTGCTTAGGTTAAAGTTTGTATGCTGATTTCACTGACATAGAAACAGTAACGCTGATCTTTGTTTTTATAATCTTCATTCATCACTATCGTATCTAGTCTGTCCTCTGTCATCTTGGAAAACAATAACATACAAGTCTGGCAAGTTCCACTTCCATCGAGGGTTCATCCAAAACGGTCCGACCCTTCTCTTTCTGCCAAACCCAAAAACTTGATCTCCAGATGTTGCACAGTCATGGTCCACATGAGTCACAAATCTAGAGTTTCAAGTGAATAATGTTGGGCGAAACTCAGGTCGGAGTTGCCAAAATCCAAACGTGAACATCCAAGAACGGACAAAATCCCCCCCCCCCCCCTGAAAAAAATGATGTAAAGTGAAGAGTGGAGCTCGCAGTGTTTGTGTTTAACGTGGCAGATTTGACAGTGCGATTCTTCTTGTGCCAGCAAGGAAAAAACCCGGCAGGACAGACAGTAGCCACACATTTCAGCACAGAATAGCCACAAAGCGTTCTGGCAGCTGCCTCGCTCCATTATGAGGCGGGCTCGGCGGCGCCTCGTGCCAGCAACAGACGGGGACCTGGCACATTAGGAGAGTTCAACATCGCCCGGCTCTCTTTGAATTTTCTGGGTTATCCTGGATTAACAGCTCCGTGCGATACTGTCTGCGGGTCGCCAGTGATTTCCATTCAGCCTCAGCGAGACATGATAACGCTCAGACAGCCAGACTGTGTCGATTTGCTCGCGGCGTGGCTTCGGGGCCGCCACGGCGGTCTGCTGTCGGTCCGCCAGTCGGTCACTTGGTCGGAGCTGAAACCTCCCCACAAACATTCGATGGATTTCCAAGTGTTTTCGTCGCTCCGAGAACGAATTTGGAAAGAGGGCTTGCGCACATTTCTCTCTTCTGCACCTGACCCTGTTCCGGCTTGCTTAACGCCACTTACTTATTCGAGCCGTCGTGGTGACAGAAGACGCTGTGTTGGGCTCGAGTTAGTGTTTGTTTGTGTGTTTGTGTAAGAGCAGACTGGAGGACAGAAGAACTGGCGCTTGTTTGCTCCCGCGACGCAAGATGTGTCTGAAGTTAAAAAATGATCCAAATGCTCAGCCGTGGAAACGGCCGTCAACACAGTTCATTTTAGCTTGAGCCGACATGAGTCGTTCTAATATGCAAACGTTGCTCCGTCATGAATTAAAAAGGAAGTCTTCTGTAATTGGCTTTTCTCTTCCTTGCTGTAATTATGCAGGAAATGTTCCTCACCATGTTGCCAACCCACACTGGGTGGGCATCACTCACGCATGATCGCGCAGGTTTCCTCACTGGCTGTTGATGATCCAAGAGGCCATTATCACCATCAGGTTTAAAGGGAGCGTTCTCACCAACAAGCCCACCAACAGCGGGGTGTGAACGGCCAATGAGACGAGCAGCAGCAGCACGTGGCGCATTCTACATGTCGGCGGTGTTTTAATGGCTCAGAGCCTGACCAACGACGCTCATGTTGGAAAAATCACATTTCCACAAGTCCACCAATGAAAGTAGAGTTGATGACCTGAGTCATCGACGGAGAAGAGGAAACCTGTGGTCATACATGAACGAAGCCCACTTGGTCAATGCAAACCAGAGGTCTTTGACAGGGGGTCTGCAGAGGTACTGCGGGGGGTGGTGAAAGTTTGGATTGATTGTGTGTATGTTTAAAATGCTTAAAAACACCCTAAGCTACCCAGCATGCTCCAAATAAAAACATGACGATATGAACTTGTGTATGATTTGAATATCTTTGTAAAGAGGTACTTTTCTACCAGGCACTATAGGACCAGTTTAATATAACGCACAGTTTTATATCTAAATAGGGGGTCCTTGCTCTATCTCGCCATCAGTTTGGGGGTCCTTGGCCAGGAAAACATTAAAGACCCCCAAACTGTAAAATGTTTCTTCCTTGACATCGTCGTGCGACACCTTCATGTTTGTGGTCGTACTTTCTTTCTGAGTTCAGCATAAATAGATAATCGAGACAGAAACGTACCAATTAGCTGGTTTTCGATATCCGTCACCTTGAAAGCGTTCCGTGGATGATTTAATGATCCCCTTGCGTCTCGTTTCACAATGTCACTCGGTGGGAAAAAAAAAAGCCGTAAGCGTCGGCATGGGCCTAAGTACACGTTCTTTTCAGCGCTAAATAACGAAAGCTAATGCGCTAATCAGATAAACATGATAAGGTGCAATTTGGTTGTCAGGATGCTGACATTAACATTTGGCCTCGCAGCTAAATGCCGAATAAACGACAGCGGACAGGCGAGCTTGGACGTGGCTGGAGGCTTTTCTGTGTGGGCGGTTTGTGCCTTAATGCATCGCCGCTTTAAAGTGAGGTCAAGGTTGGTTTCTGTATCCGGCACATCAGGTTACCGGGGGTGGGTGGGTGGGGGGGGGGGGGTACCGCCTGGTTACAACAGGGACAGATCCGTCATATAAGCTCATTTCAGGAGCGGCGGGCAGCAGGCGCGGTAGTAAATAACGCCGGCGGTCTATAGTTCACTTTCAAGTGTTTTGATTTATTCATGCAGCTCCTGACTCATTGTGCTCGTCGGTGGGGATGAGTTTGGGCCTGGAAAGAAGGCTCCACTCATTTACATTCCCTAATTGTCCTCGCTGAGTGTCAGCTCGTCCTCAGATAAACAATTTTCAGAAAGATTTCTTAATTACTGCTATTTTTTGGGGGTTTTAAAACCTCTCTCAGTTCTTTTAATGCCAAATTGTCTTTGGAAAATAGCCAGTGGACACACAGATCTTAATACTGCACTTAGGAGATAACACCGAACAAAGAACTTTGTGTTTTTCTCGCGCACAAAGAAAAGGAACTATCCCCCCCCCGCAGAAAAGTCGGGCAGTCGGGGATTCAGTGTTGGTTTTTTTTGTGGGCGCAGAAAGGAAAATATTTCACACACCCTGTGATGTTGTTAAGTGCTCGGCAGCACCAAACCAATTTTGCATCAAAGGAGCAAGATGAAAAGGATTCAAAGCGACAGTGATATAATTTTCCCTGAAATCTCAGACGCCGACATTTTCCCCACAAATGCAGCTTTCTCCATTCAGCGCAATCTCAACGTGTTTTTTTTCTCCGTTCCGACCCAGCGTCAATAAACACGACGCCGTCGCGCACAAATAAACTCTGTTTTCCTTCACGTCTGACCTCAACGTCATCATTACTCGTTGTGTTTTCCACCCCCCCCCCCACACACACACACAACTCCCGCATTGATTTATTCTTTAATTAACTTGGATCTTGAATATCTCATTCAGAAGCTACACCAGGCATCCGGAGGTCCGTCTGACTATCGGCGCGGGCGTCTCGGGGTCCTTAATGGAGCCGATGTTAATGTCCTGGCGCAAAAATACCGCAGGACACCTTCAGAGGACGAGCGCCAGTTCACGCCTCGGCGGGTCGGGGGCTGTTTTGCCGGCGCGCTCGAGAATCAACAGGATATGAGGCGGACGTGGTCATAATGTGTTGTCTCATCAATGCAGATGCTGTAGCTGCTGCATTTATTCATACATCAGCCCGCACGCGGCGCCCAACGCGCCGCTCCTCTCCTCCAAAGACACGCTCACGGTTTCATTGGCAAATCTTGAGGAAAGAAATGCACGCGGCTTGTTGCGCTGCACTTTCTAAGTCACTACAGGCCAGAAATGGTGTTTTTTTTTCTTTTACTCTGAATTTCAAAGGTGGAAAAAAAATCTGAATCCAGAGAAATGATGAGCAACAACGCTGCAAGTGGTGCCGATTTCCAAGCTTTCAGTGGCTCATTCGGGACTCTGACCTGTGTAAATAACTCGCTGGACTCGTCCGGATTGCGGTGCACCGGCGCTCTCGTATTTCCACACGGGAGCCGCGCGGCGCTGCCGTATTGCGTCTTCGCCGTATTGCGTCTCCGCCAGCTCACCCACACAGGCATTAAAAACGGCTCCATGGTGCGGTGCGAGCATGCATTTTACACATGCATATGATTTCTGCAGTCATAATAGTGTCACTCTGCAGACCTTCTGGGGCTCAAGGATTTGGCTTCAGCGCCTTTGCCTGGGCGCATGCTGGCAGTAGTTACAGAATCAAACCCCCCGCTTGCAGTCGGCCCCCTCTAGTTCAAGCGGACCCTCAAACTGGGAAACTTCCTGTGAGGATCGAACTCTTTTCCCCCCCGAGGCTGCAGCTGAGCTTCACCTTATTTATTCCATACCATTCGTGCAAGGCGGCACTCTCTCTCTCTCTTTCTCTTTCTCTCTCTCTCTCTCTCTCTCTCGTCTCTCTTGACACAATTCAACTCACTTCTTCTGGTACAAACAATGTTGGCGAAGTCAGACAGAGACGAGACTTTAATTTGTCGATGGCCTCCGGCTTTCCTCTTCCGAAGACGACGATTTCCACGTCCTCCTGAAAAAACATCGCATCACGACCGCTCCGCCAGCACAGTTCATTTCTGTGCACTAATTTGTGTTTTAGTATACACAATGTAAAAAATGAATATTATGACTGAAGGCAAGCTGCGGACGGCCGTTGTATTCAAAGATAATTTGGATTAGCCAACGCGCAGAACAGATTCGCAGCTGCGCCGTTAAAAAATGAGGCTTTAAACACAAACAATAACCTCATATATGCCCAGCGGCTTAAGGAAACTATTGTACCTTGCTCAAAACAAAGGATTTCGTTGCGTTCAATAATGTTTCGGTGAAAGGAGAGAGTGACTAACAAATTGACAAACTGAAAACGGCGCCCTCATTCACGAGCAGACGCTTATTTTCCACTTCCACGTGTGGAGAGCTGAATTTGACGTGAAAGATTCGCATCAGAACGAAGACACTGTTCACTTCTTGGTTTTAGATTAAAAAAAAAAAAAAAAAAACAGTCCCTGAAGGAGCAGAGGGCAAATATAATATAATTAACATATGAATCCCATTATTTCAAATTACTCCAATGAGGAACACGTGACTTCTTCACCCACGGCTTCATTTTTTTAAATCATGCCATCTATTTTCTTTAATTAAAGCTTTTGTCTCGTATGGCTTTCTGGAAGGAGCGGCGTGACAGCAGGCGCGCTCCAAACTCCACTCCGTCGGTTAGAATATGTATATACCTTGAAAGAGGCTTCAACTGGGGCTACTGAACATCATTATGCGGCGGCAGGTACTGAAGATCGACTGAAGTCTCAGACAAAGGAATGCAGATTTATTCCCGCCGTCCTCCGCGGCGAGGAAGACGGCGCGGGCGAGAGGAGGCGCGGCGGGGGGATCAGTCCCGAGATCTCCGCGCCGCCGTTTAGGCCGGCCCCACTTCAGAGCTTCTGGCCGCCGAGCGCGGTAATCCCAGATGTGGCCGCTCGGCCCGCGGAGCAGACGGTGTCAAGCAGGAGGGCCATTTTCAAGGCCGTGGGTCAGCGCAGCAGAAGCTGTGTTAAATAGGGCTTATCGTGTGGACAGAGCGCTGAACTGTTGGGCGGCACCACCAGTCTAATCGCCGTGGTGACCGAGGAGCGGATCAGAATGGAAACCTGGTCACTCTGCAGAGTCCACACGCACCAGATAGACTTGTTTTGATATCACTGGAGATCAAACAGACACTTATTTTTAGTGTTTGTGTTCATAAAGTCTCTAAATCACCATTTTATCTTCCCTCTACAAGCAGTTTTTGAAGCTGCCTCATCGGATCCATCAATCAATCAACCTGAACGCATTCAAACCTCTTTTGAAGTAAAAATATCAAGTGACAACCGTCTCTGATTTAGTAAGACTTCCAGGCAATAAACTATGTTTTGTTTTACATTTATATAATTTGGTTTCTCTTTGTTTTTATATTGTCTTATTACTTCATACTCCTTACAGGCGAGAACAAAGAGGAAACGAACCTAAAGAATGTGTCTTCATTAAACATGAAGGGCGTTAAATTGTCAGGACGGGAGAAGTATTAAAGACGTAAATAAGCGCCAGATATATTCTTTCATATGGGTGTTCATTACTTTACATTGTTCATTCATGGAAGAATAAAGGGAACCTGCTGCAGTCTCCGCTCGGCACAGCGTGATTACCATCACCGACCCTTTTATAAATCTTTAACAATAAATCATTATCACGCCATTTTTATTGTTCTTCTACATGAGTCAGTTTTAGGTTTAGTTATTTATGTTCGCAACACTGACTCCGAGCGCATTATGGCGCATCTGTCGTCTGAATCTGTTCAAACTACCTTAAAAAAAAAAAGTTTAATTTTTTACATACTTTCGTTCCTCCGACAGAATTAACAGTTTCATTTGAAGGCATGAAAAATTGATGCGTTCATTTGCTTCAAGCTGCTACGATGTTTGACTGAGCGACGCCCCCCCCCCCACCCCCGTCCTTCAGAGCTGCCAGATTCTGAGGAAACAATTCAGCCGCCATGAAAAGCGCTGTGTGCGTTTTCTTATTTATTTATTTTTTCTCTCTTCCTCCACTGTCTGATGTAGCAGATGACACGTTCCGTCGTCTCCGAGCCGGGGAAGGCTCTTTCTCACCGAAGGGAAATTTCCCCCGACTTGCGCGGGGGGTGGGGTGGGGGGGGGTGGGGGCACGCGGCACCTGTTGGTGGGAGCGCTCGTTGCCTCGTGGCTGTATCCTTCGTGACTGATGCTGTTGTCAGCGGCGACCAGGAGGATATACCTTTTAAAATTCATGAAAACTCCATTGAGCTGCTGCTGCTGCTGGTGCTGCGAGGAACCCGCAGAAAGAAAGCGAATTAAACGGGAGCCTCGCGCGCCTCGCTACGGACGGCCTTTAGACTCTGACCCAGCCTGAGTCATTTGTACGTCCTGGCAGCTCGGGCCGCATAATTGATGCCATTCATTACGTGATTGAGGGAGGAGGAGGGGGGGGGCGTTATGGCGAAGGTAGGTGGAGGTAGCTGGACCGTCGCTGAGAGCAACTTACGCGGCGATGATTGATTGTAAGCAAGCTGCATAAACGCTGGAGTGTTGGGCGCCTAAATGCAAGTGAGTGTTATTCTCTGTGCCGGCTCGGGGCGAGGCCATTAATAAACCCTGCAAATGATGATAGCTATTCTATTGATTCCAGTTTGCGCCCTCGATTCCAGCGGCCCGTCTTTCTCCAATACTTTGCCTCAGTAAACACAGGCATTGAAATTGTTGACCTGGACCGTCCCTGCCATTGATCTCCCCCCCGCCGATGTCGGGACAGCACATTCGCTTTGTTTGCGCGCTCCCGCAATCCATTGGCGAGGCTCGCAAGATGGCACGGAAAAGGGAGATCGATTCCGCCGGGGGGCGAAAAAAACGGAAGTAAAAGATTAAAAATAATGAATTTATTCCTGAAAAATGAGGCAATATCCCACCTTGACCCTGGCGCGCACCATCGACTTAAAGACCGAGGAAAGTGGGGGCTGGGACGAGTCTGCGACGCTCTCCCGCGACGAAATCCTGCAGCGACGCGCTCGGATCACAGAGGAACGCTTTGTTTGTTTCCGAACATAAACAGCGAGGGACGAAGAGTCTCATTTTGATCAGCGCCTCATCAGACTGACAATGTAACAAATGAGTAATGAAAATCCAGAGCTGCGGCGGCTCCCCTCGCTGCTGGCGGATCAAACGACTGCTTCCTCACTTCCAGGCAAACATTTCTGTTTTTCTTCTTTCCCACAACCTTCAAATCGAATCCCGCTCCGTCTCCTCCTCGCGACTCCGTTCCAAGCGACTGTTAAGCGCCTTGTCGTTTCTAATGGAAACGACACGCCCTGAGTCAAAGTGACACGGTGTCAGGAATTCATCCACTGATTCCTGCCAGGCTAGATCACTCTTGCTTTATTCCTCATTCAGAATTAAATTAGAAATACTCTCGCCGAGCCCCTCATAACTCCAAAAAAGAGCGCCGCTTTAATGTCTTCAATAACACTTAAAATCTTGAGTACCAGCCAATGTCTTCCATTCCCGCCATTCTGCTGACACGGCGGAAAACTTGCATACCTCCTGAGTGAGTTTAGAATCGTCCGGAGAAAACAGAAGGATTATGGGGAGCTTTTAAGTGGCAGCAAAACAAATGAAAAGCTGTCTGCGTACTCGACTGGAATGACGGCCACTCCTCACACTCGCACAAAAAAAAGATGGACTTTAATGCGTCACCACAACAACTCCCTGTTTGTCTGGGACACTTGACGGGCAAGCAGAACATCTTTATGAAGCTGTGAAAAGTTCTTTAAAAATGGAGGGTTTAAAATAAAAGTGGGAAAAAAAACAGGGACGCTTGATAGAAGATTTAAAATGGTCAGAAATGGAAAACCCAGTGAAAGCCCACAATAATCAGCAGTTTGTTGAACCGTGACTCACTTTGATGCTTTGTTATCCTTCAGGAATGTCACTCTGAACCTAATAACTTGAGGACAGGTCAGCGAGACGGCGTGGCGGTTAATGCTCTCGCCTCACGGCGCCCCGGCAGGTCTGGTTTGGTCCTTTTAGTGCTGATTCTATCCCAAAGTCGGTCCAGAGATAGACGTGAACTTTTATCATCTCTGTAAACTTTGTCAAATACAGCCAAGAAAACCAACAGTGAGGTAGGAGGAGCTGCAGCCCAACCATATCTGTTGCCACCATGACAAAGCTGCAAGTTTATCACCTCCGTGTCCTCCACTGTTGTAGCGTGCGTGTGTCGAATAGGACAGCGCGCAAAACTTTGAGGTGTCGCTATGGCGATTTTACACAACAGTAAAGGGAAATGAACTGAGCAGTGAACTGCCATAGCTGCAAAGGTTGTGCCAAGCACAGCAAGACTGAATAGCTACAAATGAAAAAGTGCCACTATTGTTTGTTCAGTCGTAAATTAGTCGCCTGAAAGCCTTTTTAACACTATCGGCAAACCTCAGTTGGAAAAGTGGTCCAGAGAATGAACGAATGCATGAACTGCAGGAAAAACCTTCACAAAAATGCAAAATAGAAGCATTTAAAGACGTCCTCGGAAAAGCTCCTTTTTCCTGCCAGGGAATAACTGTAATTCCTCAGATATTCCCTTCAATCAGTTCTGGCTGTTTAGCCCCGACGAGACATTTTCCTGATTTCATCAGGGCTAATGGGACAATTGAAACCCTATTTGTGTCTCACTGTGCAGCTTATTACCTTGTGGAGATCTCCCAAAAAAATTACGGCATCACTGATATTTTTCTCTCCCCGCATTCTGGATCAAATTCGGCTTCCACCATCAAGGTTATTTCCTCGCGCTGTGTATGGAGATTGGTTGTCCCTGACAGCCAGTGGCGGGTTCCTGACAATGTTTTTTCATCACAGAGGGTCCCAGAGCCCCCCCCCCCTTCCCTTCACCCCCCCCCCCTCCTTCTTATGATAGCGATCGCCTTGCCTTCGTAACATAAGGGTTTTCAAATTGACCCTTAAAGGTCCTTGTGCAGAAATGAAATTACATTTATCCCCCATTAGAGGAAGCCTGCGGTTTTTAAAAAACTGCCGAGTGTTTGAGGCGACCGAGCGCCGAAAAGTAATAAAATTCCAGCAAAAAAAGAGAAAGTTTCTCTGTTGGGAGAGACCAAAAGTTCGTATCAGGGTGCTGAAGTGAGACAAACTGTTTAGAGTTTGACTTTTTGCCGCCTGTAAATACAGGCGGGAGGTCAGACAGATGAGCACTTGAATAGTGAATCAGGTCAATCTACCGAAACTACAATGCGCGCTAAATACTGTTAATCACGCGGTAAAAACATCATTCACGAGGGTGCAAGTGGTGCGCATGAATGATCAATCTAATGGGGAAACAGCAAGCTTCAATTATTGGTTGACCGCCGCCCACTTAAAGGTCACTTTAAGGATGGAGGTGGAGTCGTTCCCTTCCCGGCAAGTTAGCAGACCGACCGAGCACGTTCGTGAAACGAGCCTCCAGAGTTCCCCCCCGCTGTTTTCATCATCGGAGATCAGGAGCAGCACCCCGTGACCCAAAGCTGGAAGGCTGCAAGCGGGAAGAACAGCAGCAGCACCCACACGTATCACAGTGTTTGTTTCCAGGAAGTTGTTCGATACACTTGGCCGGGCTAACGGTAGTCCGGATGTGCATCGTTATGAGAGTGTTAAGGTCAACGCAGTTAGAAAACACCCCGCGAAGAAGAATCACAGTTCATCAAACTGCAGCAGGAGAGGAGGGTGTTCTCATTAAAATAACACCACTTCTCAAACTTCCCCGCAAAACCTGCTTATTCCTGCAAAACAGCACATCGCCGCCGATGACCTCATAAGTCACCGGAGCACAAAAGAGACCAAACAATAAAGAAGTCGCACCACTTCTCTCTCTCCGTGAGGAGCAAGCTGTCAGTTCACAGCGGAGCCGGACTGCACCTTTTCTCCCGCCCCCCCCCACCAAGAGACGAACAATAACATCAAACCGCAGGTCTCCGAGCTGCAGAGGGTAATAATAGCAGCGGCAGCAGCGCTTGTGGGTTTTTACCTGAGACTTCAGTTTTTTTTGCGAGTGTTTATCGGGATGGAGATTTGGGCGGGATGAGACGCAAGCTAAACAACGCTCGTTCCCACCTGCTCATTAGGAGGCGGTCTCTTGAAAGAAGCGAAAGTTCTGAGGGGAAATGTACTGGCAGATGTGTTTGTGTTCCTTCTGGACTTTGTTGTGCAAGTATGCATGCTGCGTAGTGACACACACACACACACACACACACACACACACACACACACACACACACACACACACACACACACACACACAC
>JASSRZ010000072.1:14721133-14732730 GCA_032164315.1 Malacoctenus gilli
TGTTACGGGATTATTTTCAGATGCAGTAACATTGATTTGTGTGGATGGATCCAATCAGGAGTTCAGCCCCTCAACCCGAGCAGCGACAGCAGGCACCCCAGAAGACGCGGGGAAGATGTTCCGCGATCTGGAGCAACAGGAAAAGCTGCGGAAACGAATGTCACACGTCTGTCCACGCTGATTAATTGCGGGGTGACCTCGTGGAGCAGCAGTGTAAATATCGCAGCTAAAACTGTCAGACGTGCAAAGCGAAAGACGAAAAAGAGAAACCGTTTCTTTGACATAAATGTCAAAAACAAGAACCGTCTTCAATTATCACGTGATTCTGCGGACGACACACCGTTTATTGCCGTTTAATTCGGTCTGAACGTGCAAATCGCTGATGAAAGGCACTGATGTGAGTGAGACTTCTGCAGCCAAACGTCCAATCTGCTTCAGCGTAAACACAATTTATGTATTTGTGGAAGTATTTTACATTTTTATGCGTGTCCTGAAAGTCACGGCCCACTGT
Source organism: Malacoctenus gilli (assembly GCA_032164315.1). NCBI lineage: Eukaryota > Metazoa > Chordata > Actinopteri > Blenniiformes > Labrisomidae > Malacoctenus > Malacoctenus gilli. Next base: position 14,721,645 of record JASSRZ010000072.1, read on the forward strand.
GAGCCATTTCTCTCCCGAGCAGAGTTCAAAAGCAGTAAGTTAAAGAACGAAAAACAAATCGAACTCAAGCAGCAGTGACCTTTGACCTCTTTAGCCGAGGTTTGAATGGAGCCCAGAAACAAAAACATACCGGTGCATTATCGTGGAAACACAAGAAATCACTCAGACGAAACGCGTTGATTATTTTTAATTGTACGCTCAATTATTTTCTCATTATTCTGCCTGCAGTTTGTGATGCCGTTTTAAATCTTCCACCCATTATGAGCCTCTTCCCAGGCTAATGATGTCCAGCTGATTTAATACGAACGGAAAACAAACGTCCATCTCGCTAGATTCCCTGAAACGTCAATCAAAACTCAGCATCGTCATCCCGGTAAAGGTGCAATTTGCCGCCGCAAGAATGTTGAAATGCATTCGGGTTGAGAGACGCAGCTAATAATGGGGCTCCAGAGAGTGTGTGTGACGTGTATATGCTCATTAGAAGACGTTTTTCGGGTCTCATGTGGATGCGTCAAGAAAAGAGGAGCAGCTTTATGTGAAATTTAACAACACTTTCAGGCAACAGCGCTTCTCTACGGCGACACTGACGTTACAGACTCACTTGTTATGTTGCCGAAAAGCTTCTACATCGAATTCATTGTTACACAGCTTCATCAATGCGGAAATTAACATGGACTCAAATGTATTCGGTTTCATCCAGATGTGGGATAAGTTCATATTAATGGACAGTCATACATTCATGGAAAAAACTGCAAAAGTGAAACAAGCCATTTATCCCAGTTAAATGTTGGGTTTTTTTCTGCACTGATGCTGAAAAAAATCCAGAAGGTGAGTCGGTTTGAAAGATTTGAGCAGGTTTGTTTCAGAAAAAGAGTAAAACGCGAGGCTGTTTCTGAGGGAGAGAGAAGTTATGTGGAGACAGAAACATAGCAGTGCCCTCAAAATATTCATAAAGTATGTGTGAATATCAGTTGGTAATGTTAAATTCTGACTCCTGAAAGTCATTTCAAGGGCTGAATTACGACGGTCTAGTTTGACATCTCCTGTTTCCACATTAGCTGTTATTAAACGAGGAGAATCGCCAATGAAACGGAGCGTAAGCCTATTCTGATGACGATAATACGGAGCTATTTAGAAAGTGCTTAGCGGAAGCTAAGAAAATCTTATCCCCCCCGACAAAAGTGATATTGATACGTTCTAATGAAGGGGAGCGACTGTATGTGGATTACAGAATTGTAATCCAGATTAGTTGCATGAGCTATTCAATTTACATTTTTGTTTCATGTGGCCTAATTGAAATCCTTTCTTCCACTGCAGAGTTTGGAAGGACGCAGACAAATTCTGAGAAGTATCTATGGGCGCTTTTCTTCCGACTTTTTTAATTAAGTTTCTCCCAATCTTTCTGATATGATCGCACACCTGAGAAGAGAAAAAAAACTGTCACACACAGATCTTGAGTTTTCTTCACGTCTGTGCACTAAACTGATTATCTGCTGTTGCTGGAAGTAGCGCGACAGCGAGTTCACAGCCGCCGTCAGCCGATAACGAATCGAACCCATCGGCGAAAACGTGATTTCGGTTGTTGATCGCGTTTAATCGCCGTCCTTGTTTCTGTCTTCTTTTTTTTTTTGCTTTCTGAGTGATTATTCAAACACTGTATTAGCTCAGGAGACACTATTCTTATCTGCACTCCTTCACATCGCCCCGCTTTTGTGGCCAATTTGCGCAGCATCCTGAGGGTACTTCAGACGAAATTAAACTACAAAATCCCCCGTAACCTCCCCCTCACCTTAATCCACGGCGCCGAGTTCCTCCTGCAACACATAGTTTTCTCGAATTCTGGCCTTCGCTCGCGCGTACACTTGCGCGACCGAGTTCCGCGCTCTCATGCCGCCACGTGTGCGTTTCACCGTCTCGTGTCCATTAGCGCGGGGTGATGTCACGTGGAAATCCTGCGTGCGTAGCCAACGTTTCTTCGGGGCATTGCTTAAGAGCAGAGTTCAAGTACTAGTACTTGCTTAAGGAAATTGGCTCCCACAATATCTCTGCATTGAGAGCAATACATAACCATTATGTCAATGGCGAGGACAGAGGGGGGACGTGGGGGGGGGGGGGGGAGCGCTGCCGAGAGGAAAAGCTCGAGAAGATGAGCGATGATTGTTCGGCCGTTCGCTTTGCCCAATTAGGCGACGACAAGTAATTGTTTAAACAAATTGCAACAGGACGTATCTCAGGCACTCAGGGGTCATTTGCGTGATGTCAAATAATGAATAAAGACGTAACCGGCTGACACACCACACTCGGGTGCGAGCCGGCGATTAAAAGGCCATATGGATAAGCGCAGGAACAACGCTGAGTGGGCGCTGATGTCCTCCCTCTGCGGCCGCGGTCATTTACAATACAGATGTTCAGAGGTCTCCTTGTTGCTCTGGGTGTTGCCCTGTTTGTTTTTACCACACGGTCGGCGGTTTTAGCGCCGGTTTACCTTGTAGCTCGCAGGCGTTTTGGTGAATAATAGATCTGCAGGAACTCAACGCGGCTTCAAAGGATGCAAATCCGAAGCCTGCGTCACCGTTCTGTCGATCGTAGAGCTTCGTTTGCTTTGCTGCGTCACTGAGTAAACGTTGCCGTCGTCAACACTCGGATATTCCCAGCTGAACTCAGCACTCGTTGCTGGAAGGGTTTTTTTTTTCTGGCAAATGTCAAACAAGTTTAGGAATTTTACCGAGACTTTTCCGAAGTGAATGCGACACACATGAGCTGCTGATTTGATTGGCTCCAATTATCACTTTGACTAAATGTCCTTGGAGCTAAAAGTGCCAAAGACGGAGAAAAAAGTTGAGAAGTCTGCTATCAACAGGAAAAATTCAGACTCTCAGCAGTTTCATCCGTTCAATCCGAAACACTTTTAATGAATGTAAAAGATCATTTTAGTCGGGCGGTGTAATAAAACATAATTACCTCCTCCCTCCCTTTCTTCTACCGGGTTCAGACTTTATTTCCTGTTGCCAGGAATAACATCAACGCGCTCTAATATTGTCTGTTCTGCGAATCCACAAATAAATCACCCAGGAGCGATGTTTGCGTTTTTTTTTTTTTTCTTTTTGCGCTCCCTCTTTTCTGCCTCTTCATTTTACATTCCCCACATGAGCTTATTCATCTCAACTCTGCGGCTAATGCTTGTAATCCTCGCCGTCACACAGGGGTGGCAGTTACTCCATTAGCAGGGTTTCTCATGTTGATGCCAGCCAGGCCATTGGTTTGCGAGGGGGAATCTTGTTAGGATTCTTATTGACATTGTGTTTCATTAACTTGATTAATGACATCTATTCGGGCATGCTCCATAGTAATCAACGTCTCTGCAGATGGGGGGGGGGGGTGGAGAGGGGGGGCTGTCTGCAGTCAGAGATGGGACTCCCAGGGCTTCGTCTGCCCACACTCAACTGGCCTCTCTGCCTCCTGTTTGTTTTTCTGAAGGCCTCACTCAGACATCATCTCATATTAATAAATACCAAGGCTGAAAGCGGGAAGAGGCCGAACGAGTACGCCCCCCCCAGGGTGATTAGAGCCAACTTTCCATTTAAGAAAGTTTAGGAATGACTGCGCTTCACAAAAGAGTTGCAACGACACCGAAGACAAACCGTCTCTACGAATGCTTCAATTGAATTGATTTACAAGTCAGAATCAGGTTTGTAATTATGTTTGGATTCTAAATACGTAAAACAAGGAGCGTTATTTTGAGATTTTATGACTGAGTCAATGAAAAGACAAAAAAGCGTCGAAAAAACACATCAAATTCTAGGTTTTCTTTTAAAAAGATGTGTAAGATGATGTTACCTGCAGCACCTTGCCAGTCGTCAGCCACACCGCTTGCTGGTACCGGGACTAATGTCGTCTGTAATTCCAGACACAGAAGTGTTGGGACACGTTCTCTGTTCTGGGTATAAAGAACCGTTCCTACAACGGCTCGCCTCGATTCTTTTTTCCTGTGACTCAATTATCAAAACTGATGCAGCAAAGCACAAAATCTACCTACGAGCCTCCGACTTCAGAGCGCACCTTCATTATCCCACCGGCTGTTCTGACTTCTTGGCCACCAGAAGCGGGAAAAAAAAGAGTTTTTCTGCTCGTTAGTCAACAGTGTTTCCGAGCGAAAAATAGGTTGCGAGGCCCCCCCATTAGTCCCTCAGCATTCTGACTTTGTCAATATGTTTAGTTGCGGGTTGAAAGTTGAAGGACACCAAACAGAGAGCCCATAATTCCTGAAGTCGTTTCCACAAAGCAGAGTGATTTCTTGCCTGTATGTGCTCTTACATCTCTCCCTTCAGGGGGAGGCGAGGGTCCGGGTCACCGCATCGGAGATGAGTCGCTGCTCACCTCAGATACTCCACGAAGGGGAAACACTGAAGGGCACCGATTCTCTGCTTCAGGCACTTTTTTTTTTCCTGATACAAAAGCAGAGATCAAAAAACCCCACCTGGAATTCATATTTACCTTTCATCATCTGCTTTTTGCCCACATCCCACTCCGTTATATTTGCGAGCTCTCTTAAGGGAGAGCGAGAGGGAGGTGGGGGGTGGGGGGGGGGGCTGTGCTGGTGCAACTCCAAGCAAGTGGCTCCTGGGCTGCCAGGACTGTTGCTGTGGGAGCTGACTCAGATAATCTGCCTTTTCAGGTTATTTTTCTCGCTACATTCCGCTCAAAACAATACGTTGCAGCAGAGTCGGAGCGCAAACGCAGCAGCAAATTAACAGAACACTTATAGAGTATATTTAGAAACAGAAAAATGTCTCCACTGTCACAGGAATTTGCTCACCTATTAGCAGAAGCGTTCAGGAGAATTTCAATTAAGAGCGAGAAACTGAATGCATATTATCAGAGGGAAGAAACGCTCGATCGCTGAAATCCTAAAGTTTTCGGAGCCGATTTGTCTGACTTGAGGTTTCAATCTGTAGAAAGTCAAAACACAGCTGGATGAACCTTCAGTTAATACTGTGTTGAACATCTTTCTCCGTTTAAACCTACAGCAAGACAACTACAAAAGTCACTCAAAGCAACAATGAAATCTAATCAAATTTTTGCTATTCAATAGAATAAAAATCTTCTCCCTCATCAGTCTGTTTTCAGCTTGGTGAAAATATACAAGAGAGGAAGCATTTGGAGAGCGCAAACCTCCGCCAAGTCACCTGCCAACCATGTTTCAACCTTATTCACGCCAAACTCTCTTAAAGGGCCACACACCCCTGTAGCGCGCCACAAAACCCATTTTTGACCCTGAAGACCAGATCAACACCATAATTCGCCCATATTTTGAGTCGTCCTGCTATCAGACAAACTCTGGTAAACAACCTCTTTGGTGGAGGTAAAAGCTACAGATTTAAGATCGTTTTTGACACTGTAATTACGTTCAGATTACTTCCTCGATAATTTTCTCATCTAAAATGTGAAAATGAGACCCTTTTGTTTGTTTATCGCCGAATTTAATTGCTTGTTTAGTGAACACGCCAAAGCAGATCGTACTCAGTGATTTATAGGCTGCGGTAAGGAATTATTTTATTCTGGGTCATTAAATATGAGAATGCTTTATTCCAATTTGTGGGAATTGTTGGTGATGAATAATGAATGGATGAAAAAAAAAAACCCCAACAAAAAGCAGTTTTATTTCAGTGCGTTTGTGACTCGGGCGGTGTGTCTGCATGGCAGTCAGCGGTGTGCATATAATCCTTTCATTTCTTTTGTTTGCTTTGGAAGCCGGACAGAAAAACTTATTAAAAGCCAGACGTGGAGGTTTCTGTTTTGCAGCTTCAATCAATCCGAAATCTTGGACAGAAACACACAAGTCGATGGATAATCATTAAGCCCCCCCCCACCACCACCACCACCCCCCCGTTACGGACCGTCTTCCAGGAGCCCTCCGCGTCAACCCAGATTTTGACGCTGCCAAATAAACTTGCACCTCCGCAAGGTTAATATATTCTTCTGAAATCCAATCACACATTCAATTTGAGGCCGTTACAAAACTGGGCTTCACATCCATCTTGTATTCAGATAAGATTTCCCTGAGTTGCAAATTATATTGTCTCGCCATTGTGCAAGATCCACACAATTTGGTTTCTGCTGGACTTTTTCCACAACTGAGAAAAAAACAACGAGTGTACAAAGAACAAGGTGCCCATCCATCACACTGCATGATCGTTGAGTGATTGTTTGCTTTTTGATGCGAGAGAAGAAGCTTCCTCCTGAAAACGAAACACGGAAACCCCCACACAGCTGGTTTTATGTTAGCCGCGTTCGCTGCCGCCGCCATTCAGGAAACAATCCGACTGCGGCGCCGTCAAGAGTGACGGGTAAAGAAAGCGATGATGGAGAAACGGCCGCCAGAGCTCCATCACGGGCGCCATCCCGCCTCCGTGCCTGGAATGATCTGGACCGGCGTTATTCAGAGGTGAGACGCGCGTACACCGAGCCACACAGAGCAGAGAAGATCAATGTGGTCGCATTACACAAAAGGCCTTTTTATCGGTGGGTGAAGATGGACTTCCTGTTTCCATCCAGGCTATTCGGGGGGAGCTGCGCGTCTCCTTATCGCACGGCGCGAACAAGTTCCTCCAGCGCTTCGCCCCGCCTAATTTTTCTCCACCTCTTCGCCGTCTCTGAACTCTGCCCGAGTGATTAAAGGTTCAGGAAGTGACAGAGCTAATTGATGCGCAGCCGCAGCCAAGCCCGCTTCATTCTGTCCGTGCGCTGTGCGAGCCAGAAACATGACCGGGGCATCTTAAAATCCCATCCTTTTAATTACACCTGCACTCGGTCAACCCCCCCCCTCCCAAAAAAAACTCTCCAACTCTGCTTCAACGTAGCTCAGAGAGTTTTCTTATTATGCGGAAAAGAAGAGGGTTCAAAGACGCGTTCAGCACGCCAAGGAATATTTGTGAGGGAAATTTATTCATCGATCATATTTACTCGCTTTAGAAGCGCCGGAGTCGTACCGGCTGGAGCATCGCCCAGCCGGCATTAGGTTAATGACGGAGTCCGCCGTGCACAGGCCCCAGGTTCACCACGGGGCCACAGCAGGGAGACAATCAGTCATGCGGACACCCACTTACAGATTCACCGCTGACAAAACAACTTAAGTTAGACACTCATTTGCATGAGAACCTGGAAGAAACCCAGAAAGAACATGCAGACTTCGCGTGAAGGTTCAAGACAGCTTTTCGGAGTCGAAACATGAATTCACACACCCAGAAAAATCACATCTGAATGTTTTTTTTGACTGTGAGGAAACAGGCGTGACCAGACAAAACTCTCACGATGCCAAAAAGAGACACAAACTGCAAACCACTACATCACGATGTCGCTCTTTGGTGGACAGACGTTACACCCAACTGATCCAAATGATGTCTGGATGACTGACTGAAGTGTTTCTGAACAACAGATGATAAGAATCACCCATTGCTCTTCAGTTTGGGCAGCAACGAAGTGTTCACTCATTCAGTGGATTATGAGCAACACCAAAAACAGGCTGATTCTCCATCGGCTCCCTAGAACACTGATCGGTGCCGAACGCTCTCGCGCTGACGTTGTGGTTTCTTTGCGAGTTTCCACTTTGTTAGTTCGGACATGTTGACTGAAGAGGCACGAGAGTTTTTTTCTATTCAGGCCGCGGAGACAAAACAATGAACAGCCAGACGTGCTACTGCGCGGGGGCACGGAAAGCCTCAGATGTTACAGTCACACCCGACTTCATGTTTGCATGTTTGAATGCGGCGCCACTCCGACTCTCGGATCGAGTGCAGAATCAATCCGGATCAGGTTGTCTCAAAACAGGCGGCACTTTGTGTTTCCTTTTCTTCATTGCAGTTTTGTTTCTACCAAGTTAATTAAGATGATGCAAAAACACAACAACAAAGTTCATTTGACTAACCTCACATTAATAAACCAGCTTCACCACATCAGCCACAACTTCACAGAAGTGTGAATCACGACTGTAAACAGAAACTAGAAGGACCGGGAAGTTCACGCCGCGATAGACGATCCACGTCTAATTGGTTGTGAACTTTTTTTGACTTCACACCACAAAAGAGCCTCTAAAGTCAAAGGCAACAAAAGTTGCTCCCGCCTCGAATGAGACAAGTGAAGTAAGCGGCATAATTGCAACCGTGCTGCGCTCGGTTCTGGGTGAACGCTTGATGCTGCCTGGAGACGTCAGTTCACGCCGAGGCAGATGAATGGCGGTGAGAGAGTGAAAGAGAGAGATGGTGGCGGGAGCAAAGACCTTGCAGATCTGTGAAAGCAGAGGGAGCAAAAAAAAGTCTGCAGGTCGAGGGTGTGAGCGTTCCTCTTCTATAGCACGATTCTCGTATAAGTGATGGGGGCTTCAAAGCCCCTCACATCATCACCAAACACGAGGCAGTAACGAGCAGACGGGCCACGACAGTCGACATGTTATCGGATAAAAAACTAACATTCGACCTCCGCCGACTGATTTTCCGCAGCACCTCTCCGAGCTTCGCTCCCCCCCTCCCCAGCGAGTTCTCACGGGCTACACCTTCCCCCCTAACGCCCGGCGGCGGTGATGTATGAGGCGGAGCGCGCTCACCGTCCTCCCGGGACCTCTGGATGAAGGCGTCGACGCCGCTCTCGCCGTAGTTCCCCTCCGAGGCCACTGTGGACACGTAGTTCCAGCGCATGGCCTTGACGATGTCCACCATGGCCTGCGCCTGGTACGTGTCCGGGGGGACCACGCGCGAGAAGAAGTCGTAGCGGGTGTTGTCGCTGAGCTCTGGCGCCGTGGAGGCGTAGCTCACCTGGGGTATCTGCAAACAAATACGGGGGAGAAGAGAAAAAAAAAAAGAAAAACTTATAAGCTTCAAGTTGCTTTCGAGTTAAAAACAGTTTTCAGAGAGAGAGCCGGGGAGCGCGGGGACTCGGCGGCGCGGGTTTATTTGCGCCGCAGCGTCCAAACAACAGGGAAATTCACTGCGCTTTACACAAGACATAAAAAACATTAGGAAAAGATATCACAGACACCCAAAGTGTCATAAAGAAACACATAAATAGGATTTAAAAGGGACGGGAAAAAAAGGCGATGAAAATAAAACAGAACGAGACGGATGATTGAAATTATAGTTACTCTACAGTGTTACTGAGGACACAGGATAAACACTGCCATATTTAAGTGAATAGGAAAGCAATGGGCCCTTTTTTTAACAGGCTAGTTTCAGATTTATGGTACATAAAAAGGTGAGCGGCGCTTTTCCACTTTCAGTTTTGGCTGAGGGACAGTAAGCACAGCGACAGGCGAGTTTAAAGATGAGCTGGAGACACCAGAACCCATCGGTCAGTCTGTTCTTTACATCTTCAATCTTCTTTTCAACAACAGAATAACACCCCCAAAAACAACCTGAGTTTAATGGTGCATAAATTAAGAACTTGGAAGCCAAACTTGGAGATGGAAAAACGTGCAAGGAGTTGTGAGGAGCGAATTCAAACGCAATAAAAAGAAGTATTTCTGGACTGGTATCAAGAGACTCCACTATCTAACTGAGCGAACATCATTCCAAGTGATGATTGTCCCCCTCCCAAAAAACAAGATTTCTTGAGCGTCTGTTTGAGTTAACGGACAAGTTGTCGATAGTTTAGAAGATTTCACTGTGAAGGATTTGTAAACCTTTTCATGTAAACAGTCATATTTTCACCCGTTATACTTGTGTGTTAGCATGTAGCTCATGTGGTCTTCATTGAAAATGTGACTTTAATAAGGATTCATGTTATTTTTTTGTTTCCTTATTGGTATTTCTGTATAATTTACATTGTGTTCCACAGCACTTCCTCTTTGGGACTGTAGATGGCGCTTGCTTTTTGTTTTGGACCAGAGTGAAAGTCCACTTGTTATTAGAGTAAGTTGTTGTTTGTGGTCCGGTTTCCCCTTATTTTTTCTGACCTTCAGCACGAGCCAATAAAACCGGGCTCCGACTTGTAATTGTTTCTCGTCTGCTCCAAAAAGTGATTTTGGTTTTTCTTTTGGTGGGTTTTTTTTTGTCTCCCCCTCCGGTTGTAACGTCGACCAAAAAAAAAAAATTGCAGGCAGGTAGGAGAGTGAGGAGAGTTTGTGAACGAGATCTGACCCAGCAAAACGCGCTGCCTCCGAGGCTCAAAACAAAGCCGGTGATTCAGCAAACCCTCGCCGAGCTTTCTATTTTTTTGTTTTTTCATATCGGCCGGCATCGCCGCCGCTCTGCTGTGATGCAGCGGGCCGGCCTGCTTGCAAACAGATAAGATGATGTCACAGACACGAGCACGGGGTCACTTAATAAACATAAACAGACCTCACTGACTCATAACGTCTTACAATGGCTCGGTTTGTTTACTACAGCATGTCCTCGCCTCTGTGTGGCATCGTGCTTTCAGAAAAAACAAGAGAGGAGTCGAAAAAAAAGAAAAGCAATAAAAAAAAAAAGAAGGTCAGGCTGTGTTTTTTTCTTTTCCCTGTTGCTGGATTTTGTTGCGTGGCAGGTTTCTGCTGCTCCAACTGCTCCCAAGATTCCACTGATGCGAGCGCCCAAAAAAAGAAAAACATTATATAACCAGGAATTTAAATAGAAGAATAAATAGGTCAGCTGGAGAACAGAGGCTTCCTTGAGTGACCATAATTTCATGTGAGATTTTGGTGGTTGTTTTTCTCACGGTGCTGCTTGTGCGTCTCCACGCAGGAGGCTGTTTTTGAACCAGGCAAACTGTGTTTGTGTAAATGGGATTTTTCCTCCTTTTTCTTTTTCATCCCGGCGGCACACGGTGAGCAAAACAGACGGCGAGCTGGGGTGTTTCCTGGTAACGATGCACGGAGTGGCCTCTTGATGAGGATCTGTCATCGTGGGGTTGGGGGTTTTTTGTGCGTCTCTGAACAAATCGAGGAGAAGATGCACTCAGTAAAACATGATCCTAATGAAAACAGCCCCGTTTTCCCGCCCCTGGACACCTCCGTGCAGCGTGTAGCATTTCATTATCGCAGACAGCGAACCTGCAGGGCGGGACGCGCACACGCGCCGGCGCGCACACAGATAACCCTCGATATTAAACATCGAAC
>JASSRZ010000072.1:14747651-14775321 GCA_032164315.1 Malacoctenus gilli
CACACACACACACACACACACACACACACACACACACACACACACACACACACACACACACACACACACACGCAGAGGTTCGCTGCCAACATTTCCGCCAGGTAGTGGCTAATGAGGGAAAAGTTTTAGCGACGGTTCGGGCAGGATGAGACATTAAAACGAAGCTTAATGATGAGCGGCGGCGCCGCGTCTTTGAAGATAAACCCTCAAGACGGACCATCTTCCGGCTTCTGAAGAGCCGCCGGCTTCCAACAAAATGTTGTGTCATGCGGTGTGATGACACTCCAGACCTAAATAAAGGTGACTGATTTATCACAAAATTAATGATCACCGACGGATAAAAGAAAAGCGAGAGCGACGGTTGCGGGGGGGGGAGAGGAAATATCCTGGATCTGCCAAGTCTTTCTCTCTGCTGTGAGTTTAGAAACGTCCCACGACAAAACCTCACAATCCAATAAAATGCCACTTAATAACACGGGCTGCACGCGTCCTCATAAAGAACCCAAGTTCCCATCAATGCCCACCCATGAAAGTTATTGCACTGCTGAGGCAGGAGGCAAAACTAGACACAAACTGGGCTTTTTTTTTTTTTTTTTTTTTTAAAAGTTCCCGGCCTCCCAAATTATTTTCCTCAAACCCGGCAGACCTTCAAAGTGTCGCATTCACTGACCCTTAAAAAGGGCTTCTGCTTGTTTGCCATCCTCAAAATCCGCGACTTTACACACACAGTCTTGAGTGAATCTCGTCTTATCAGGAGTGGCAGGTTATGTTTCGAGGTGACGTTCGCCTTTTGTGCGGGGTTTTTACATCCGAGCGGCTTCAGGCACCCCCCCTCCCCAACTCGCAGCTCTCCCCATCCGACAGACGGGGAATAAAAACGGAAAGCGCCGCATCTGAGAGCTGATTTAAAATTCCGTGTGATTTCCTGTTCTTTAATGTTGACGCGCCATGTTCCTGAGCAAACAGAAAATGCCACAGTCTTTCTTCACATCGCGCATAAAAAAAGGGCACAAAGTCGCAACTTTGAGCTCAAAGCACCTCCGCTATAAACTTCGCCAACCCACAAAAAAAAACATATTTACAGCGAGTCGGGGTCCAATCAAAGATCTGCTCCGAGTGGAGATTTTCCCATCTTTATCGCACTTGTTTGGCAAACTTTCAGACGACGTGGAGGACTCGCGATTATTTAACAATTTCAGAGCGAGCGTCGGTCTCGGCCCAGCGTTGGTCAATACCCCATTACGGCCGTCCCACTAAAGCGACTTGCTTATGCACCACCGCCGCCGCTCTGGAGTGTTTCCTCCGAAACTGTGCGACGCAGCAAGTTTTTCCAAACTGTCTTTACTCTGAGTTTATTGATGTGTAGCTGTGAGGTATTGAATAATAGCAGCAGCGCGGAATCAGATTTAGACACAGAGCTAAAAGCGCCATCACTTTTTCATTATATATCTATTAACCTCTGTCAACAGCCAAAGGCGGCGTATAGATTTGTCGCGAGGATCTCTCGCTCACATAATCTTGGTGTTTGGTACTCAGAGGGGGGGGTCAGACAGATACAAACGCTGCGTGTCTCGATGTGTATCACACCGAGTGATCTGACATTTAGGATTAGTGATAAAAAAAAACGTTCTCAAAACATCGAGTAACTCCTGTTCAGTCCAAGACGTGACACGATAAGCTGATTCCGAACAGTTGCTCTCGTCACGGTCTGCTGCAAGAAAGAAAACAACCTGCAACACGGGGGAGGCTGGTGTCAAATTACAAGCTGTCAGCACTGCGAGCCGGATGTTGCGAAGGAGGTTTCGTGAGACTCGAAGGAAAAGGGAGCCTTCAAGAGAAGGAGGAGGCGATGTGGAAACACAGACTCGGAGCCTAAAAATGGATATTTCCAGACCAGATTAATTGGGAGGAAAGAATTAGGTGTGAGACTTTCAAAGAGCGGAGGATTTTTGGCAAGCTGCTCCAGAAACAGTGTCGCCGCTCCCTCGTAAAAGTTTTTCTGGGCGTTTATTTTATTTATCTTCACTACCCGAAGCACAGAAGGGCATCTTTGATGACTGCGAGGGGTTAAAATAATGTCATCTTCTCTCTCAGCCGGGCTGCAAATGAGCCTTTTTCAACTTCATTTCAAAAAAACACTTTAAAATCAACAACAGTTGAAAAAAAAGTGTTGTACATAAATATAAAACTCAAACATGAGACTGTTGAAAATAATGAAGCGATCTTAAAGTGATAATGGTGGAAGAATACACTGAAACAAGGGACAGTCTGAGGCAGGATTGAAAGCTTCCTCGCTGTAACATGAGAGCGTTTGCAGAAGAATCTTGAGTTCAGATTTCAAACCTAAGAAATGCAAAACAGTTTTGCATAAATTGTGTGTATTATGTGAAGAAGCTGCAAAAACTCTCAAATTTAGACTCTGAACCAATGAAAACATGTCGTTCTTTGATTCCTTCACTTCACGTCCCGTTCGCTGGTGGAGAAAGACAAAATGTCTCGGCTCGTCTCGTTTGTATCGACGTCAGAGGGGGAATGCTTCCTTCTTGGCTCTTCGGAGCCTCGCTGTGAACGACGGCTTGCTGTATTTTAGTTTAATTTCGAGCTGCAGCTGTGAGAAGTTTTTCCTCGACACCGTCAATGTTTATCGACCGGCAGCTGAAAGTAGATCGTTCCGGTTGAGGTTCTCGGGATGTATTTTCGTCCCACTTGTGCGAACGTAATCTAACGACTCTTAACGAGGTGTTAACAAAATGATACGCAGCGAGCGCATCTTCGCACATTCACACATCTGGAAATATACGTGGGTTCGTCTCGGGCCTAGTTTCGGCGCTCGATTCCCGATCCGTTCTGTGTTTGATCAGAAACATTCATTCAGCGCGCGCGGATAAAGGTGGCAAGCAGGGGCTCGTTCGACTCTAATGGAGGCGCTCCCCACCTGGAGAATGAAAATAAATAGCCGAAAAATAAGCCCCCATCGATGAGTCGCGCGCTCGCCGAGTCTGTTTGTCATGATTTGGGTTGTGTGACTGAACGAGTGCGAAGAAAATGATTTTAGTTCTCTTTGCGGCGACTGAGATGAATCATCATTACAGTAACCTCATTGGGGGGGAAAACTGGCCTTGTTTTTTTGTTTCCTCAGGTGATGCGACGCGTTAGAAACGTAATCTAACTGTTGCATTTACGTCGGTGTGAGGAAATAAAGTTTTCATCTGAGCTGAAGGGTGTTCTTCTTTCCTGCGTTCACTTTTATATAAAAGAAGAGAAGAGGCTTTTAAAGAGGAGCTCGGCGCGTTTCTGTGAACCTCTTGGAGATTTCTGAGAGCGGTCGATCTGCGAAAAAATGAAATAAAAGGGGTCCATCACAGACCCATCACCCAATACATCTCAAATTAATTAATTCGGCAACACAACGCTGCCCGTTTCTCCTCTCCTATGCAGGGTTCGCTGTGTTCAGGCAAAAGCCGGCGAAGCCAGAAGTATCAAAGGCGGGTAAGCGGGCTGCTTCCTTTCTTCGCCATTTCCCCCCTTTCGTGGGATGGGTAGCTGCGAGCTGTTAATAGGGAATAAATTTGGAGAGCAATAATAAAAAAATCCTCCCATGACTTTCATTAGTATGCAAGGTGCTGATGGCAGCAGCTCCGCCACACAATATCCACAGCGAGCTCGCAAAGCCGAGGTAGAAAAAAAAAAAAAAAACGCGGCATAAGAGGAGACGCAGCCGATCGGGGGCTCCACTCGCAGGCTTCTGTCTCCGCCTTTTGTAGCCGGGCTTTGAAATTAGACTCATGACCGACCTTTGTCTTGATTGTGATAAGGAGCCGGTGGAGGAGGAGAACGACACCGGGGGAACTCGGGACACAATGGGAAGGAGAAGCCTAAAATATCAAACGTTTCGCCGTCCCCCGGCCTGTAATTGACAGCGGGATCTGTTCCATTTTTAGAAAAATGTATGTAGAGGGAGTAAAAAACCAGATAACCCTAACTGAGCTGTCAAAGTAAAAGCTGATTATCTTCTTTAAGTGCCCAGACGACAGTTCGCCGGCCCAATTATCCACACCACATATCTGTCATCCTGCCGGAGAACCTGTCGGCAAAACCGCGAGAGACGCGAGCTCCCACCATGTGATTCATAAACTTGTTTGGTCCCCGTCTCCGCTTCAAAGACCGGGACTGAGCCGTCGGTCTGGGAGGAACTGAGCGCCGTTCCTCCTCCGGGCTCGGCTCCTGTTGCTTCCCCCCCTTTTTTGTCGTTTAATGAAAGAAAACGACTCAATTATTGATGATCTCAGAGTGCCTCAATTATTAAAAAGTGCCCGTTGATGAGGGGGGATGTGGGGTTAATGTGGGTGATATGGTGGCTTTGAGGTAAAACAACATCTCCTGCCTAATTGTGGTGATTAGTACGCGGACGCCTCATAAACTGCTGCACGGCGGCACAGCCAGAAAAAAGGCCAAACTGAATTTTTCGAGAGGGAAAAAAGTCGAAATGTTCCCAAAAATATGATACATATGATGAATGTGAACATTTTGACACAGTCTGTCACTTCTCTATGAAGCGTTTTCAACACCCGACAAATCCGGTGTCATTACTGATCTGAGAACTGTGACACGGATGGCAAGAACGATGACTCGCTGTAAACAAGCCGCAGACGCCAAAGTATCGTCTCCTTATTAGGAAGACGTGTCAAACGTGTTAAAGGGGGCTCTTGAGACTTTTGTGGCCTGCTGCATAAAAGCAGCAAATTCAAACGGTGACAGCATAAAACAATAAGAACAAACAACATCGAAAATAATTTGCCTTATGAGGAAATTAAACACATAATGTGAAAAATACTCCGGCTAAATAAAAGTGAGGTTCAAAGGAGCTTTTAGTGCATATTTTGGTTTAGTTTTAGAGTGGAAACTCATTTTCAAGAAGCAAAGATCCGAGATTAAAAACACTTTTGGCGAAATTGCGATATTCCAAATTTAATCACATGATACGTTTAATTGCTCTGATGGGGGATTTTTTCTTCTGCGTGAGAGAACAGCTTCAGAGAAAAAGTCCTGCCAGATATAAACAACGTGAGAACAATGTCTCGATGGTCTCGTTGGTTTCAATTCCACTCAAGATTTTCGTTTCAGCATCGAGCATTCGGGTTCAACAACAACCGGAGCAGCGAGCTGAAAAAGCTAAAGGCAGGAAAATCATCTGAATCATTCGTGTCCCGCAGTAAATATCTCTCTCCGCTCAGGGTTTCAGATGCAACTCACATGCGCTGTGTCACCACAACACTGCAGTTGTGTTTGTTTATCAGAAGTATCACTATATTTATAGTCCCTGCTATCGTCTTTTTTCCCCCTCATTCCTGTGAACCAGACGCGTGCTGGGTTTCTTTGCTAATTGGCACTTTGGCAGCGCGGTGGAGAAACAGCTTTTCCATTTATCAGGTCTGTTTTTTGCCAACAACAAACTTTCAGGGAGAAAAAAAAAAGCACCTCAGCAGGTTCTGCTTGTTTCACCCCCAAAATACACTTTTAATTATAACTTTACTCCATTTGACTAATGACATCGTCTCACACCTCCGTGTATCACGGTCATGTTGCATGAATCATACGACGTCGAATGAGGTTTAACACGACTGCACTTTGACGTGTCCCCCCCCCCCCTCCCCAGAAAACCAGCAAAGAGAAGCAGAAAACCAGGCGGCGTTGACTGGTCAGGATCAGGAAGCTGGATTTATCATGCCATCAACATGACCTCCTTTGACTTGAAATACACAGGTCCTTTGATTGCTACAGGCTCCCTGACACGAGCCTTCAATCAGACGCTTTGAGAGCTATTCCCTGGCCGGCCTTTGTCATCCGTACCCACACAAATGTTTTGGCGCCCTGATTTGGAGCCGCTCTCAAAGACTGATCAGATTTACCTCGGCTGACCTCTTCCTGTCTCCAGAGATGCGGAGGAATCCAGTGCTTGTCAAACGGCGCATGCCCACTTAATTATCCCGGAGTCTGTCGCGATACGAGCTTCTTTTGAGTGACAGAATCAAATCAAAGCGCCGCCACTGTTGTTGTTGATGTCTAATGCCCTGATCTACGGTAAGCGTGGCGTAGGGGGAGAAAAACGGGCCTCAGACCCGATGTTGTGCACAAACACAGGTGGAGGCTGATTCACTCACAAGCCTCAATCAGGCAAACAAATCAGCAAATATCACCCATGTAAGTGTTTGCCTCATGAACAGGTAAATATCACAGGATCATAATGAAGAACAGTTATTTACCATTCGCAATATGATCTGCCTGCGTGTTTGAACCGGCTCAGCCTTTACCAGAGACCCTGCAAGTGCCGTGCAGACATCTTTGATATCAGCTGCACTCACCACTTTGATTTCATGTTGCAATTGGGTGTTTTTTGCAACCAACCCCTGCTAATTTGTTCTCTATCTGGTCTTTGGTCAAATTGGGAACTTTTTAAGAGTTTGTTTTTATTTGCTTCTTTTAAAACTTTCTTATCTATGATGTGTTTGATCACGTTCTTGGCTCAGGACTCTTTTCCAGTCTTTTCCATAGAGAAAAGATGCCAAATGAAAGGCTATTATTTTTTGAGACTCCTGTTTGAATGTGTTGTTACTCGGGTGACTATTCTCTACTGATCGTTCACAATAATTGCAAAAAAAATGCAATTTAACACATGTGTTTATAGATCTTTGTAAATCAGGCTCTGACTCATTATTCCGAGGAACCTGTTCTCAGCCATTGATATTCAGGGCAGACAACAATTAAATTGGGTTGTGGACGTTTAACTTTTTCCTCATAAAGCACAGTCGCTTGTTTTATCTCTGCCTGATGTCTCTTTTAAAAAAAAAGAACGAAAAAAACTCAGCTAATGTATTTTCAGTAATTGACTAATTTCAGTGGGTGCGTGTGCAGTGGGGAGAATGGGATGGCGAGAAAAAAAGGAAAACAATGAAGGAAAGAAACAGCAATGAAAAAGAAATGGGAAGAAGCATGAAGTCAGCAGAGGCATGTTTAAGGTAGATAAGGTGAAACCAATTGACGGTTCCTGCTCTTTCCCAGTGGCAACAGACATTTTATTGGCAAGTCGGGGAGATAGTCTCCCCCAGCCCCGCGAATAAGCTGGAGAATTGCAAGAACTGGAGAAAATGCTATTGGTCACAGCAAGTCATTGAAAATGGGAGTCTGAGAGCAGTGAGCCTCTCCCGTGAAATCCCGCTTTCCCCCCCCTGAAAAGGTGTGGCGTTTTTCTAATGAGATCCTCCGCCGCCGCTGCGAGTCAGAAGACACACAGTAATTAACACGTTGGGTACGATGCAGCCGCTTCTGTTCTGCCTGCGTTTGCTTGTCGCGTTGCGTGTTTCGCGGCGCCGGTTCTCCTCTGATAGCGAGGGCGCTGTTGATTAAGGGTGTAACCGTACACGCATTGTACCATTTCGGTACGGCGACGCTTTGTTTGGTGCAGGGGAGAAGCTTCGGGACACTTCCTGCACGGACATTAAAAAACAAACCTTTTGGTGAGGTGTTTTGGGAACTGGGAAGAAGCCAAACCTTATCCCGGGGAAACACTAGAGGGACGTCACACCTTTCGATGGACTGCTTCACAACCAAACTTGGGCTCATGAATCGTAGAATAAGCTTTAATGCACATTAACACGTGGAACAGTAGTTGTAACAGCTTCAGACTTCATATGAAGTGGAACAAGATATCTAAGTACATGAAAAGTACAATTTGTTGCATCCAAACAGCTGTTAACTGCAGTGTTTTTCTTTTAAAATGACACTCATCAAAACCAGGAAGTCAGAAGACAATACAGACCAAAATGGGGGCTCTAATTGACATTTTTGAGTAACAGCTAAAGTCTTCATCATTGTTGATGCTTCGTTCAGAGAGTCTTCTCATCCAGACACCAGAAATAAAAAGGGGGTCTATCAGAGCCACAGTGATTTCAGTGTCTTTATGAGCTAAACCACCGTATTACTGCACGGGGTGGTGTGAGAGTTTGAGGGGGGTGGGGGTGGGGATGGGGGGGCGGAGGATGGCAGCAGCTCTGTGAGTGGGAGCCAGTTTTCCCACAGTCGGAAAAACCCTCCGCTTCAGAGAATATTAAAGCAAGACCCCCACATTTTCCATGGATTTTGAGGAAGTAAACCTTCGCGCTGCACTGGGAAACATCTTCTCAGACAACTGTGAGAGGCTACAAGGGGACAATTTGGTGAAAAGGTGGCGGAGGAAACGTGTGACAGTGACACTAAAATCGCCCTGGGAAAAGTGTCCCTGGACACCACCGGCGCTGGCATGTGCTCCTTGATCAGGAGGCTCAGGCAGCCAGGCGCATGGCGGGAGGGGATTGGCAGTTCACAGCCAGCTCTCAGGACTGGTTGGATAAATGATTAAACAGCATGATGGGCAGCTTTATAACACAGACAGGGTCACAGAGGCTTGGCGAGTCAGTCATGACAGGAAGACGAAGGAGGAGGGTAAAAAAAGAAGAAGAAAGAAATACAGTGAGAGAGCTCCACGAGGATAATTAGATCTGGCAAGCAAGAGAAAGCGAGTTAGAATATAATCTATTCATAATCGCGATGTTAGGATGAATATTGAATTTGACATGTGACAACAGAGTCTGTCAAGTACAACTGAAGGTCACTGGAGCCTGTGGAGACAGAAGTCACACGACAAGGTGACCAGAGATTTCCCCGAATCACCGACTGAAACACGCCGGCGGCTTTTGTTTTCTGATCAAAGAACATTCCCAACGTTCGACAATATTTCCTCATAAACTTCACTGTTCTCAGGTCTTTTCGTGTGTTTTCTGCAAACAATATTTCCAACAGTCCAATGAAACAGCAGCCCTACAAGTGTGACTGCGGTTCATTAAGACAGGCGAGTACTGGTCAGTTAGGGAGTCGGACCTCGTTTCCTTTCGGACTCGGCGGCCTGCAGAGCAAAGTTACGGACGATAGGGGGAGGGGGAGGGGTGTCAGGTGGTCAGAAACACAACTCTTTAATAAATTTAAAATTGGCTTCCTTATCTGCTGCAAGTGCAAATAAGCCGTGTAAATATTTGCTTCATGAATCCAACTCCGGCGATAAGAGTTCTTCCAGAAATACACCAAACTTACCCCTCGAACTCACAACTTCACACTCTTCTCAGAGTTGTTTCACAGAGGAGTGAAAAGTTTTACATTTGGAAAGAGTCAACTCAGCCACGCCCCCTAGTGAGCAAACTGTGCCTCACTTGAACCCCATGTTTGACCCCCTCTAAAGCCTGCAATCATGGGGTCTTTGAAGCACTTAACACAAATGTTGAATCCTGGACCTAACGGCCTGAATCTCCCACTCATGTCTCTTGTCTTATTACTTGAAACTCTATTTCTTGTATTTACTTGTTTTGAAGGTTCGATTTCAGCCTCAACTTAAACAAAACTTGCACATTTGTGGACCTTTTTGATGGCTTAAAACCCTCGTCAGCACTATTGCTCACCCCGACATCATAAACAGCCCGCTGTGCCGGACCACCAGCCCAACAACCAGCGTCAGCAAGTATATCATTCGTCAGTTTTCAAAGCTGAAGACTGAGGCGGCGAATGCTTGTTAATTTTACTTGATAAATCAACTGACTAATCAATTAATTGGCTGAATCTAACATTTACTTTCTGATTATTTATGGAAAGATCGTTGAGGGCTTTGATTGGTCCTCTTCTGCTCGGCATCAATCAGGAGACACGTTCAGGACTGTTATTATGTTGTGTGACTGATTAATATAACCTAATTACTCCACCTAATTATGGAGACCGCCTCTCAATCTTGCCGTCTTTGACCCCCCCCACACACACGCACTCGTTCATTCTCTCTCCAATCTGGATGACCCTGTCCTCATTCGTTCTTATTGTCTGCACTCCCAACTAATATGGGGAGGGGGGAGGTTGGCAGGAGCGCCGCGATGGTTGTCAGCTGGAACCAAATAAAACACATCCCCACCTTGAGACGTTGCGGTTTCATCCCGAGATTTAATTTCGTAGCCCCCGATCGGCTCCGGGTTTGTTCATTAATATTGATTGCCGCTCCTGTCGGGAACTTGTGATTTTCATAAGCTCATTAGGAGCTGCACCACAGATCATCGGGGTCAGGGTGAGCAATTATCATTGTACAAGTCGAGGAGTGAGCCTATGAGAAATACGTTCATCAATAATGGCTTTGAGCGAACCGGCGCAAGTTGAAAGGGTAATAAAGTACCAAACTCAGTTAGGTTTCACCAAAGAGATTCAATCGTGGTAAGCCCACCCATGATGTGGCATTATTTAGCGTTACTATGGAAACAATTATCTAAAAGAGCGCCAAGGCGTCAAGCTGTGAGGCCCAGATTGCAGCCAAGAGGGCATTTTGGCAGATTTTACATTAATTCACACGACGCAACCTGGAGATGGCTTTAAATGAGCCACAGCATCAACATAACGGACCACGAGCGGGTTTGTGCTGGTTGACCTGCCTGAATGATTAGTATGTGTGTGTCTGGGGGGGGGGGGGGTGTCGGGGGGAAATGTGAAAGGTCCTTGTGGAGGGCTGAACCTGATTAGAGGGTAAACAATATCATTTGTGATCAGCAGGCTCCCTTCATGGTGTCACTAATGACCAGAAAATGAATTCATGACAGTCTCCGCTGTCTGCAGCGTTTCCAAGGTTGAGACGTAACGAGGAGGAGCATTTGTTATTTTGGGTATTTCATCTTTAATTCAGTGTGTGTGTGTGTGTGTGTGTGTGTGTGTGTGTGTGTGTGTGTGTGTGTGTGTGTGTGTGTGTGTGTGTGTGTTGGACTTAATAAGGTAAAATGAGCAGCCAGAGCATAACCAGTGTTATTTTTTGCTTCTGTTTTCACTTGTTTTAAAATACGGAGGCTCACTGGGGAGAGTTTGCTGCTTGTATTCCCTTCATCAGCTGCTGATCTTTTCTCTGCTTGTATATGAGAGCACATTAACTTTTCATGAGGATGAATTCAAGGGTAAAAAGCATGCAAGTGTGTGAACTACAGAGGTTTTTCTTTTTTTTATAAATATAAAAACCAAATGTCAGATCGGAATTTCATCAGTGAGGCGGAACAGCAGAGGAATTCCACAGAAATGCAGCAGATTTTTTTCCTGCAACAGAAAAGCAACTTAAATATTTCTACAAAACGCAAAAAATGTAGATTAGAATAAAAAAAGCAGCCGTAACAGGTTGCAGTTGTAGGAAAAATTGCGGAACAAGATAAAAAAAGTCAAAATCAACTGAATGGCAGCTTCTAATGCAGCTGTTTGATGCTCTCTCGCGTCGGTCCATCCATCCATCCATCCATCCATTTTCGTTCTGGAAGGTTTACAGTTTCACCCCGTATATCGGTGTATATTTTTATTATAATTGGAATTTTTATCATACTGCCACAGTAGGTATTTACTACTACAAATTAAAGTTATTTCCAGTCTCTTGTCTTTGTTTCTGTGCCTCAATAAATGCAGCTGAAAGCAACCAAAGGCCAAATGCAACTTACTTGCAAACTAATAATACAACCAATATGACTCGTGCTGGACTGTCTGACTAAAGACTTTTATCACGGTGCAAAGTCGAATCTGCAGAAGTTGTGGAACGTGATGAAGCGCAACACTGAAAAGGGTCCCCCATCAACAATCAAATACAATGAAACTGGTCTTATTTAGAGAACTACAAAATGAAACATGTGGGGGTCGTACCGCCCGGCACTGTTGACTAATACTTTTTGCAGTAATAACAAATTACAAGTCCGTCGTGTCTCGGCTTCGGTTACGAAGCGGTTGCAACACAAAATCTGAAGTCTTAATTAGTTCGAAACAGTTTCCAGCAAAAGTGTGATTCTGATTTTCCATCTGGATTCGTTCACTTGCTGCAGAACAATCGCGTGAAATTACCGAACTACAAAGCGCAACATGCAAGTACTTGAAACTATCTCATATTTTGTAAATCTCACTGTGATGCATGTACAGATGCAGCAACAATAATACAATAAGCTGCCATAAGACGGGTGGTGAAAGTGCAGGCATCAGACAGACGGCGCAGCACTTCAGTCCCACCATCAAAGGAGACGAGGCCGCATCTCCAGCATCACTCCTTTTTGGTGCCAACGCATGATTCCTCATTACCGCATGTTTACATTGTGTAATCAGACAAGCATGTCTGTGCAGCCACTTCAAAAAGCTGCCACAACTGGGCTGTGAATGAAAGGAGCTGTCCCACACAGACTCCACTTCGCTGCTTTGTTTCTGGCTCCGCGGCTGCAGAGGTATTAAAGCCGGACCCCGGAAAGGGTCCGTGTCGGCGTATGGAGCGGGGCTAAAGAGGCCTCACAGAGGAAAGAGGGGGTGGGGGGGTGGGGGAGTGGGGGTCTCCATCATTGCTTCCCTTCATTCACTCCACTCAACACTTTGCTTCTTTTGTTGTCATGATCAGACGTTAGCGTGAGGAGAAACGGCGTAAAAAAACAAAACAAAAGGAAACCTGGCGCCTCTAATGTATTTATACAAGATCACAGGAGCATTAGAACATATATGGACTGTAACATGAGAGCAGCGACTTCCTCACTCAGAACAAAGAGTGAGACGGCGATAAATCAGGAGGGAGGGGCTCCGCTGGCCGACATCGCGTCATGTGAAGGATCGTCATTGGGCAGTGAAATAAAGCTGCGACTGTGTAAACAGAACTAAAGCACGGCGTCCATCTTTCATCCCGTTTTTTTTCCCCTTTGCTGTTTCATCTCAACAAATACGGCACATAAACAAACACTCACTCAGTGACGTCTTTTCGCCAAAAGCTACGACAAACATACAAGTTATATGAACCACAACTGTGTCCAGGGAGCTACTTAATTTTGACAAAAGAGTTTGAGGTTGTAATTTAAGTCTCTTGAAAAAAGGGGCCACAAAAGCTACATTTTATGACTAAATCCCTTCTAAAGAGAGTTTTTATGTTGTTTCTGAATTCGTGTCTCTTAATTATTTAAACACAAGAGGGAGAAAAATAACAGAAAATACAAAAATTTTTCAAAAAATTATTTGATGACCAGCAAAATCATTTGTTTTTCCACCGAAAACGTTTTATTTTCTAGATATTCCATTGACACACTGTGCAACTTCTGATTGCTGAAATGCTTGAATTCAGTTTGGTTTTAATTTGAAGGGAAATATAATGAAGCCACAAAAAGAATCTCTTTTTTTATGATTGTTTGACTTCAAAGTTTAGATTTGATTCATCAACCACATGACTGTAAATTTAGATTGACGGCAGAGCTTGGAATGTAATTTCGGAAAAAAAAACCAACCCTCAGAAATCTTGTAAAATTCTAGTCTGAATGTCAAAAATTGAAGCAACCCAGAACAAAACTGTCTTCTCGCCATTGATCAACGTAGACGTCCCGTTCAATAGACATCTGCGCTCGCTGTACAGCCTGAATGACGCGGTGGCACGGATGACAAACGACCTTACGAGATCTGCAGACTCTCGGGGTTTTTACACGCGTGTGCCGTCTCCCCGACTTACGTTTTCAAACCCTCTTCGCACAGAGGATGAACTCGGCCGCCGCGCCGGCTCGGGGAAGACGTTTAATACCTGCCATTCAGCCCCATAAAACGGTTGTTCCTGTGTGCTGTACTTACTAATCTCATTATAGTTCATTCACCCCCCCGAACCCCCCCACCCCCACCCCTCGGTTCATACGGCTATGCCCACCAGCTCAAGAGACTGGGCCGGGGAAATAAGAGCGAGGGGCACTGGGCTCCACCGGCCCCTCCCCCACTCACTGGATCGGATCCCAGGGGGAAAGATCAGATGACATAATGTGAAGACTGAAAGGCTCAGTTTGATTCTTTTTGACCAAAGTCTAGAAAAAACATCATGATTTCTTAATTATTTCAAGGAGCGTCAATTCGATGCTTCGGCGAAGGCCGCCGCCGCTCAATTCGGTTCGGAAGCCGAAAACAATAACGAGTCGCTCTCGCTCAAACGTGGGACTCGGAGAGAGTGACCGCGTCCCGCCCGCCCCCGACCTGCCACGGCTCTGATAGTGGTGGCTGCAGGGCAGGGCCATTGATCGAAGGCCTGGACGTTTGAAATGGGAAAGATCAATCAAAGGCAAAAGGGGGTTATCAGATTGTATGAAATCTAATAATATGGCTCGCACAAGGAGAGAGCCTCTCTCCACCACTGTAGCCATCGATCCCTCTCCCAACTTGCTGTTTCAATTAGACAGCTCTTATCAATGGCTCGCCCGTACGGAATAACACCAGCCCGGATAGATCAGTATCTTTTATGTGCGGCTCGATATTACAAATATGTCCAATGTCGTCAACGGGGCCACCTGGGACATAAATCTTTGCAGAATGTTGTAGCCGGCGTGTCAAAACGTGGCGCAAACAGTCCGCTCGACGGAGCGCAGCAAACATAAATATTGGCAAGTGTGAACTTTCCATTTGGTAGCCGCGTCCCCTGTTGTAACGTCAGAGAGTTCCTCTGTTTGGCTCAGACTGATGGGGACCCCTACACACTCTGACAGTTACAACGAAAGGCTCAAGTCGCAGGGACATTTATTTCCAGGGTGGAAAATTTGTCTCCCTTTCTTTCTTTTTCCTCCCCCCCACACTCGCTGTGTTTTTGAGCACCGGCGTCCATTTGTTAGCGAGCCGACGTTTTGAAAGCAACCGTCCCTGAAGAATGCGTAATGACATCATCTCCTCTCCCACACGAGGGAACGCCGCGCACTCCACCGAGCGACGCCGACAGACAGGAGGCGAGGACAAACATCTTGCCGCTCGTCCTCCTCGTCATCACGCCGCCGATTCGATTCCAAAAGGGTCTTTTTGTTTTTTTTACTGAAAGTCGGCCATAATGGCGTGGGAATTCTGGGTTGTGCAAGATGGCCTTATGTAAATCCCCATTTTTTTGTGACCTTTTTTTTTTCCCTTTCATGAAACACGAATGAGTCACTGAAAAAAGGGCGGCTTTAACTGCATTACCGGGGAGGCTCTGGGCAGCAGCTGAAAGCGGGAGCGCGGCAACACCCGGTCCAAACGAGTCCCGCCGTAATTAGGTTGACTTGGATTAGAAAAATATGAAAACGAGCAGGTACTTCAGCGGGAGAGGAGGAAAAACACTGCGTTCAGGACATATTTTGCCGATTAAAGAGACGACGCCAGCGGCTGTTTTCACTCCTTTTGGTCAAACATGAATTTGCTGACATTTGGCGAAAAGAAATCGCTGCGTTGCACCACATTAGCAGCAGGAACTCGTCAACCCTTCGCTCTCCTGTTATCACCGCAAGTTAATTTGGCTCTTTTCACACTTTTTCCTAAATTGGGTTTCTACCCTCATTTTCCCCAACAACACGGTGACAGATAGGTGTTGTGTTTTTATTTATTTTACATTAGAGGCATGGTCCGGAGCTCTGTGGTGGCAGGTAGGCGGCGGCGGGAGCGGCTGGAGCTCAGGTGGTCCAGCTGGTTGTCTTCCAATCACAAGGCTGGCCGTTTATTACTCATCCCGCTCCGTCATTAAGTCCATGAGTCCTGACACATCATACTGGAGGCTGATTTATACTTTGTTACTATGAGACTTCGATAGATATGTATAAAAGCTTTCCATCCACACATTTTGGGGTGAGATTAATACACTCAGTCATCACTGAATCCCTTTAATCTTCATAACGGTGTGACTATTTAATAATTTCATTAATTTTAATTAATTTTTTTAATTAATTAATTAATTAATTAATTAATTTAATTTTAAACAGTTTTAAACATTTTAGACTACTTATTTTATAAACAGATAATCCCAGTTTCGCAAATTTAAAAAAACAAACTTTAATAATAATAATAAGAATAAGAATAATAATAATAAGAATAAGAATGTTTTGAAAATTGAATATTGAGTTGAATTTTTTAAATTAATGATAAAAAACTATTTTTCTATTTGTTTTTAGATTTTTTTTTAGTTTATGTTTATAAGTATACATTTCTTTCACAATTTTTTTTTTTTTACCTTTTAAAAAAAAATTCAAGCAAATTGGAAAAAGAGTTTTTATTTCTACCATTTTTTCTTCGATAGATGTGAATGTTTCCGTCTTTCCCTTCACTGGAAACTGGGATCGGTTTGTCTACAGTCCTAAACTGGCTGAAACAGGAGTGTGGTTGGATGCTACAGTGTGCTACAGCGACTCCTCTGCACCTCCCCCACTGGCTTCCCTTCACCTCTGTGCCTTCCATGATTGCAGCGCCACTGATGTAACAGTGAAGTTATCAGCTCAGCGCGGTCTGGTTAAAATAGACCATGACTATCAGTATTGGGGGGGGGGGGGCTTAACTTCACCCTGTTAACTGTTCATGTCTCATGTGAGCGTGACGGCGGCTTATCAGCCACCCCTCGCCTGACCCCACGACGTGTCAGCGTCGCGATAGCTGTGACCAACATTACAAGAGGACGTTACAAGAATTAATTTATCGCCTTGTTTCAGAGTCGAATCGCTCAATTTGATTTGGGGAGGCCGCCGCCTTCGTTTGGAGGAACCAGAGGTAAAAGGTTCGGGGACTGGGAAGTCGTGTTTCGTCAAGCGCTTCATGATCGTAATTCGAAGGTTCACTGGGGGAATACAAAGCAAGACGCAGCGCCCGAATTAAAGCAGCTCGAGTTTTCGTTGACCGTCACCAGGATTCCATCAGACACTGTGACCACCAGCCTGCTGTGGGGCCATAACGACCCCAAAACTGGACCCACAATGTTCGCAGATGAAAATAGAAACCGCGTCCAGAGTAAGAACGACAATTTCCTCTCTGAGTGTCTCCACTGGTCTTTTGTTTGAGCTCCAAATGCCAAACCCAAAGACACAAAGGAGGGGGGGGGGCAGCTTGACAGTCCTCGATTTAATATGCAACTGGAACATGAGGCAGGCCAAGTGTTTCTTCTGGTACATCTACTCAAGGCTGCTGTACTTGTAGCTGGAGAGGAGAAAAATACCGCTGAGGTTTTGGTGGAGGGGGGGGGGGGGGATCAATTCCGGGCCTGAGGGACGGGGGTCCAGCTCCACTGGGTGTGTAATATGCATATAAGCACGGCATACAGCCACACATTCACTCAGAGCCCCCCCTCCTCACCCCCCCCTTTCTATGTAGTAATGCTGACATATCAGGCCATTGTTTGTCACTGTCATATTTTCAGAGCCCCAGCTTGAGGGAGCATCCATGTGCAGTTGGCACTCATGCATTTTTCA
The DNA here is from genome assembly GCA_032164315.1 of Malacoctenus gilli. Classification (NCBI taxonomy): domain Eukaryota; kingdom Metazoa; phylum Chordata; class Actinopteri; order Blenniiformes; family Labrisomidae; genus Malacoctenus; species Malacoctenus gilli. The sequence goes on from JASSRZ010000072.1 coordinate 14,764,913, forward strand.
TGAATACCCACTGGAGTTCCCTTTGAAAGACCATGTCTATAGTCGCCATCGCAGTTCACTTTCTGAGCCTGTGATATGTGGCAGAGGGGGAGAAAATTGCATTGCCCCCCCCCCTCCCCCCCCCACAAAGGCCACAGAAGATGAATCCGCCCGGCGGAAGTGGCGCCATTCAAAGTGGGGCGGATTAATTAGAATAACTACGATCGCGTCGGCAAACCTAGCAGGAATAAAAAGAGGAGAATCAACAATGAAGGTTCATCATCGCCTCTGATTCAATAACGCGACCCCACCCACCCCCCCTCTCCTTTAAGCGGCATGTTTCAAGCGATACCCTTGCTGACATGCCGTACTCTTGTTATTCCACGGCAGAAGTTATGGTTCAACAAACGCTATCAATCTCCGCGATACTGAGGTCTGCATAAGACACCCGCCTCGCCGCCGAGCCCCCTCGGAGACTCCCGGGCTGAGTGGGACGTTGTCAGCAGAAGGAAGTGAGGATAACAGAGCGGGAGTGAACTCACTCAGCCACCGAGAGAGCGGCCAATCAACAACAGCATGAAAAACACCAGGCGAGAGGGGGGGGGGGGTCCACTCCAATGGAACGAGGAAGTGACAGAACGCATCTCCAGATAAAGACGACATGAAGGTTTGACACCGAGACGTGAGAAAGAGAAAGGGGGAGGTGATGCTGGGGGGGGGGGGGATTTCCTGGTCTCAAAGGGTTAAACTCTTCATCCTTCTTCACTCCCACAGGTTTCGAGTACGACGCTGCGAGGAAGGGACGCTTAATTAACTTCATCTTGTTCACCTTTGAGCTCCACTTTTGGAAAAAAAAAAAAAAAGCTCTCGCTCGCACAATGTCAAAAATACAATTACGTGCTACACTTATTCCTGACAATTCAATTATCATCAAACATAAGAACTCTTAATTTCACACACGGAGCGTTTCTCGGCGGCTCCGTCGGCTTAATGTCGCGCCGGAAAAGCCAAGCGGAGAGGGACCCTTCGACGGGGTCCCACCTGTCGGCGGAGCGCCTGGTAACGCAGCTGCCTTCTTCCTCTCAGACCTGCAGTTCATCGGCTCCGAGGGCTGGAGGGGACAGATAGCAGCACCCCCCCCCCCCTCGGATCAGCCCCCTCTAATGTCAGAGGTAGCCGACGTCGGCAGCGAGTCGCCCTCGTCTGCGTCTCATCACGTCGAGGTTTAATCTACTTTTTCATGCTTCTATGGCAAAGTGATCCACACGTGTCCTTCAAGCTGGTCACGGATCGCGCTCGCTTACAGGCGGCTTTTCCGCCAGACATTCCGACGGACGTGTCGAACGAGGAAACGCCGCGCGGGTGTGGGAAGAACATTAAGCGGGGCGGACTTTCAAGCTGGGAGACGCTCCGTGAAAAACATCATTGATGTTGTGGTTTGTTTGTTTTTTATTATTTATATCAGGATCACTTTTAAGATTTCTCATGTAAAACACACTCGACTTGAAAATAATTCACTGTGGTGCCGTTCAGGGATCTGAAAAACATTGTGTTGTTGTGTATTTATATCGACTACATTAAAAATGCCGGGAAATATTGGAGAGGAAGGTAAAAATACGCTCAAACTGGGAATTTTTCGAATTTTTCAGAGAAGTCAGGGACCAGATGTCACCAACAAACACGCTCTAAAAGTCAGTCGCTCGTTAAACCCACATTGATCAAAAAGTAACTTTATGAACTATTATGATGTGATGTTGTCACAGGAATTTAAAATTGGCTTTTATATTCAGTTTAGTTTGACCCGGTGAATCAAAGAACCAGAGAAAAAAGTGAAACACCGGCGGGACCTGAGAGGTAATTTGGAAACAAACACTAATCAAAGTTCGTTGAACACAATTTTGATTAGAAAAAAAAAGAACATGAGGACATTCAGATGTTACTTTGAACTTCTCACTACCTGTTCTTTGTTTACATATTTCACTAAAACACATCAAATACAGTAAAACACGGTTTTTAAACTCCCTTAGCATAAAAAAATTGTAATGAATGTCAACATTATTTGCAAGTGTGTAATATTGCATATAAAAATATGGTCTGCATGCAAATTGCATGCAAAATAGCTGTTGTAACGTTGCTGTAAAAGAACATATGTTTAAAGGAAGCATCCAAATTCTTCTTATTATGATATTAAAACAAAGAAAAAACCATCAGGATGCTTTGAAGTTACTCTCAGCCTGCATATGGTTGACTACAAAGTCAAAAAATGGACAAGAAGCAACACCCAGATTGAGACACAAATTACAGTAAGACCAGAAAATGTTGATTAACGACACAAACTGGAAAACGTTTGTTCCATTGAAAACATGAAATATTTACAGCCCGAGTTCAACGCTGGCATGTTTCCAGCTATCACACGCGTGCAGCACATTTGTTTTGAAAACAACCTGCGGCCGATGTTCATATGCGAGCACAACAGATGGCGATATAGCAGATTTGTTGTTGTTTTTCCTGTGTTTGTTTCTATTTTTAGATAATCAGACATCAAGAAGCTCCAGATATCGATCGAGAGCCTGAAACACAGAACAGTCTTGAACAGTCAGTTTCACGCGATTAAAACGAAATGACACATCCTGAGTTGAGCGTTCAACTATCGGTCTATTTTCTTATTTAATGAGCACGAATGGGCATTTTTCTCAATTTAATGTATTTATTTTAAAGGTTCATTGTGTTTGTATTCAGCTCGTTTTAATTCCTCAGATATAAAACTTTAATCGTGCTTTTTTCTCTTTAAAATCCAACGATCAGTTTCCAGCTCGGAGGTGAGACTTAGTTTTGCTTTTTTGGCTCAACAATTCGACAAAGTGTCCGTGGAAAGTTGTATTTTTAGGCTTGGCATGCCAAGTTGTTAACACTGCATCAATTTGTGAACAGGAATCACAAAATCAAAAGGAAGAGCTCATCAAACACGAGTAAAGATTCATACGTTTCTGTTCAGGAATCAATAAATATCGGTATTTCTGAGTTTCTACACGTTACAAGTTAAAGAGGTAAAAGACAAACAGTCGTCTCGCCCACTTCACTCCAACTGAGAGATAATTAGTGGGAGATGATTGCTGCTCCAGGGTCTGTGCGAGTTACCTAATTGTTTTGATTACTTATCAGACATTGTGAGATTGTTGTTTTACGTCTGCTCATCCCAGCAGGCTTCCTCCTCTGTTTTCTGACGGGTTGTTGGAGCACAGAGTTTAATTTGGCCACAGCAGATCTGCTGTTTTCTCCGCTTTCCTGGAATTTATTGTTCGTTTGCAGCTGTTTAAAATATCTTTGCCATAATCTCTGCAAAGTGGCCAATTAAAGATGGCTGATGATGTTCAGCCGTCCCGTTTGTCCTGTCTGAGCTGAGACTGTTTTTCCTTTTCTTTTTTTTTAACCCTGGGAAAAAAATAAACACATTGCAGAAGTGTTCCGTAAACAAACCGCCTGAGGTAAGAAGAGACATGTTCGGATGTGTGAAGCCGAGTCGAGTCTCCAGACACTCAAACTGTTCAGACTATACATGGCTATGCGTTTAAATGTTGCTGCTAATGAGTCCCAGAGCACTGAACAGTTACTGAGGCTCCCTCAGATTAACAAGTACAATCACATGAACACCCACTTAGAAAAAAAACAGACAAAACGGGGGTCTAGAACGTTTGAGAATTCGTTGGGTCCACTTCAGCTGATGAGTTCTGATATGTCTTATTTGGTCTGTTTATAACTTAGATATATCGTAAAAAAAAAAAAAAAAAAATTGCATCCAAAAATCTATAAAAACTCAATGACATAAAGTGAAATATACTTTAATGCCCTCAGGTTGAAATTTTAAAGTATTTCCGTGTCCCATGGAAAGTCGAAACGGAGAAGCATCGAGTGAAACTCGCTAATTTGCGAAGAATTCCAGTGTTGTTTACCTAAAACCACCTGTGAGGGAGCGAAACTGTCAATACGACACCTGAACAACAACGATCATACATCAACTCGCTTCAAACTCGAGTTTCATGGCAGCGAACACGAGTCGCGCCTTTCCCAGATTAATTACCTGCGGCGGTTTTGCCTTTTGTCTCCTGCAAACTGCACGACGGGGTGGGAGAGAGGGTCCCGTTTCTTTATGCTCACCGGCGACGGCGCCGCATGTCAGCACCTAGGTAGCGTCTGACGGCGTCTCGTCACTTGATGGAACTTTTCTTTCGCAGATTCGCTCCCCTGGAGTCAAAACGTTGCTAAAACCCGGCTGACAGCGAAGCGCCGAAAAACATTGCTCCCGTCGGGGTGGAGACGAGCGCGGCATGCGTGTGTTTTTCTTGTAAACACCCATCCGCCACTTTAACCACAACAACAACTTATTTTTTTCCCGTCCCCTGCTCTTGTTCACAGGAAGACTCGCACCTGTTCCCAGTATAGCGCATCTGTCATGTAATCCTTTCATTCCTCATATTCCTCTAAACGGCTGCTGTAGCATTATCTAAACCTTTCGCAGCCAAACACTTGCAGCAGCAGCAGCACCGGCTGACATCCACTCCAACACCTCCTATATTTAGCTCACTTACAGTTTATGTTGGGGTACTTTTCGTTTTTTTTCCCTCCCCCCTCGTGTGTGCGAACAGCCGCACACCTTGTTGCGTCATGGCGCGGCGCTCTGCCAGGAGCCGTTTCTTTCTCTTTTTGCTTGCTGTGCTTTCCTGCGCTTTGTTGGCGGAGCAGCGTGCGCGCCACAGCGAGACGAACCTGAGAAACTGAGAGACTTTTCATTCGGAGTCTTTTTTTTTTTTTTTACCCCGTCAACCCTCAATTAACACTTTGGAGACACGGAGGCACCGACGGCAGACGGAGCCGTTTCATCATCACCTCCTCTTGACAACTTATTTTTGTAGTTTTGGCCATCAGTGTCTCTAAATTCATCATAACACGCGCTCGTCAAGTTGAAGGTTAAAAATACGATAGCTGTTTGCTCCATTTCATCAACTCTGACACGTGTAAATGAAACATAAGAGATAAAAGCCAACAAACCTGTATTTTCCCTGAAAAATGACACAATACTATCAGTAAAAGTAAATAGCACATGAAATGTTGACAGGAGGTTTCATAGGAAAAAAATAGACTATTTGTTGTCATAAATGTTTGCCACAGTCCAGCTGTTTGGCACACAAGCAGCCCGGAGGTAGCGTCACGTCATTACGCTCGAAAGTGACGACAGTGACGTATTCCCGTTTGTTTCTTGTATCAATTATATTTTTTTTTACTGGAACATTAACATTTGAGGTAACTTAGTTTCTCCAAAGGTTATATTTCCATAATATTCTGCCTTTTTTGGCTATTTTAATTCCAACAAGTCTGTTTCTTGAAATGGGGCAAGTCATGCTTGCAACATGAGCCTCTTTAGCAAACCCAGTTGCAAACCAAACTCTACCTCGTGTTGCACGTATGGCAAGACCGAGCACGCATGAACTGGCGACGGGATTAACGCAGCAATGTAATTAAGTGAGTGAGAGCACTTAAAGTCGACACCAAAACGACCGACGTGATACAAATACAAAGAAGATGCAGCTCCACTTCATCAATTTCCAGCGCCGACGTCTGTTTACCGACTCGGACTTTTCTCATCGCTCTACTTGGTGCGTTTGCATGACCACCAAGTGGAAAAACATAGTGACCACAAGGTGTAGTGGAGGGGGGGGGGGCTCGTGACGTGTCGCGAGACAGCCGCGGGATGTCCCACCTCACCACTCGGGCGCTGCATTCGGTACGACTTCTGATCTTCCTCAAAAGGGATTGGGGCAACGTCACATCAGCAAAGGCAGGGAGAGAAGGAGGCGGAGTCTAATGTCACTATGGCCTTTAAATTCTAACCCTGAGGACATTCTGGGACTCTTCTCAGGAAAACAGACATCAACAACAAACTGCAGCAAACATTAACAGCACAAATTTGTCCCCAAAATTTTGGGAAATGTTGCCTCAAGACTGCAAAACTCTCCCTGTTAGTGCATAAAAATCAGTCATTCCAACATTTTTACAAACTTGCGTTCGCATGCGAAAGGCATAAAAAATGCATCCGGTCTCTGACGGCCTTTGAAGAGGGTTTTCTTATTTCTGAAGAGTTTGAACTTTCTCTGCTCAAACCGCTTTCAATCAGAGTTGACAAACCTCCTCCAGAGATGACGCGCAGAAACAAAATCTGTTTATCAGACTCGGCACGGCTCAAAACCCGACGTTATCGTCGGCGGAGCGCCTCTTTAAATTGTTTCCGTTGAAAAGACCCCCGCGATGCTCCACCGGTCTTGACATTAGTCTTGTTGTGACACATTTCTGATCGTCTGCAAGATTTTTTACATCATCGCTGGGAGGACTTTCCCTTCAAAACATTCTCCCCTCAGAGGGACTCACACCAGCTCCCCCTCCGCCTCCTTTTGCTTCGGCTTTATGAGATTGTTGTGATTCTGAAATATGAAATCTCTCTTCAGTGTTGGTTTTTATTGCAGAGAGCAGCAGATTTCTTTTTACAGCTTAGCGTATGTTGGTGTTTGGAGCCGTTCATCCCCCCCCCCCGGCAGCCTGACCACAGCCTTTGTCCCCGGTGAAGGGAAGCCTGCAGCTGCTTCCCAGCAAACAGTGGGCGATGTGGATTTGACAGGTGTGAAGAGGTGCATCTTTTGTGGCCGACTCAGAGCTTTAGTGTGCCGTTCGCCCGCCACGGAAGCAGTAATTATTCAGCATTTGATGCGCGCCTCCTTGGGTTGTGTCTTCCTTTGTGTGCAGGTAAGAATGAAGTGTTTCACCAGTCAGCCAGGATGCGCACCAGATACTAAAAAGGGTGTTTTTAAAGTCGCAGAGCGGCCAAACTTCCCCATTCAGCACTGCCCTTGTTTTAAGGTTACCGTGGCCTCTTGGCTCCCCCCGATGAGCCTCCCCCGAGCGCCGTCATCCATCTTGAACAGACAGGCCGGTCCTGGCGAGGTCCGGGGCCGACGCGCTATCCTCCGCCTTTTGAGGATGGCGCTCGCATCCACCTGGGTCTATTTGTAGTCCGCGGGATCGTCTTTTCTTCTCTAATTGGAAACTTCCGACGGAAAGGTCTCGGAAACGTGTGTGCGAGCGCATGATGATGCTCCGCAAATGCTAATTCTGATAATTATAATGCAACTTTGTTTAGTTAATGCCAGCCGAAACGTATGGCACGTCTCCACGCCTTTGCGATTATGATGAGAGGTCCTGAGAGGTGCGCGGACCCTCGGCCTCACGACGCCCACTCACCCATTAACATTATTCATCTTCTGTAGCTGCTGTATCCAAATTATCCTGCTGACGACGGGCCAACTACAGGACAAACTGCTGTTGCCAGTCTCTCTCTCTCTCTCTCTCTCTCTCTCACACACGCACACACACACATCCTTTGAATGCAGTCGAGGTTCAATGAAACTTTGCAAGCTCAAAGAAAACTTCTACCCCGGAATCAAACCGGGGGTCCCAGCCCAGTGAGGCGACGGTACGAGCTCAGATTTTCAGTGGTTACTTGAACGAAGTCAACGGAACAAAATCAGAGTCACAAGGACACAAAATCACAGTCTGAACTTAGTATCCAAGTTTTCTACAAGTACAGACAAAACACGTTAAGAAAGGCGTCACCCAGGTACCAGGAACCATCTGAGAGGACTAAACAATAACCTCCAAACACATAATGTTGAAGTAAAATAAATAGCGTGCACAAAAACTAAATTTCAAAGTCATCAGCTTGTTAAAACGAAACATTTTGGTGTAACTTCTTCCCTTCTTTGCTGGCCTCAGCCAAATTCTTGTTTAGGGACCCTGGAGTTGCCCCCCAGGTGTGAATGTTTGTTTATCTCTCGCTGTTAGCGCCGTGATGGACTGTCGGCGTGTCCACGTTGTATCTCGCTTATCGCACGATTTTCGTTTTGATGGGCTCCAGCGGCGCCGCGACCTTGATACCGATAGAGCAGGTACAGAAGATGGTCGGACGGATAGGAAACGGAGCGGACGTGACCCCAACTCTGCAGTGGCGCCCGACACAAGCTTCCCTTCATGTGTTTCTCCTGGATGAATGCAAATTCCGCCCGGTCTGTGTCTCCATTTGCGAGTTCGTCAGGTTTTTGTGTCCTGTCCTCCGGGTCAAATAGACTCTTAACTTCAGCTGCACACAAGCCAAAATCGCCTGGAAGAATAAAGAGTGTGAAAGTAGTCAAAAAAAGATGCTCGTATGACGTTTTGAGTCGGGGGTACACTCCATCTCTGCTCGGGATTTAATAGCATTTTCTCTTCTTTTCGGGGGATTTCTCTGCGTTTGAGAGGATATTGGAGAATCGTGCCTTCCAGCTGTGAGAAAAATGTATTTTGAGAAAGAGCACTTGGTTTTTTTAACTCTTGCTACGAACGGAGAAGAAACGAGCCGAGCGAGGCGTTTTGCGGCGACTCCGTTGGGTCCGTCTGTCTAAACGCTTTCATTTATCCGAGGAACTTACAATGGTAACCATGTTGAGATCCAATACCGACCCTAATCTGCTGCTTGATGCTGTTTGAAGAACGAGAGCCTGACTGGAATACCCAAAGACCGAAATGACGCCTTTATTGCACTGCGAGGCTGCAGACTCTGGAAACTTGGCTCCAATCACACGAGATTTTGTCACGACTCTCCGCACAAAAGTTCTCTCGCCGAGAGCGAGTTCAAAATGGAGTTTGGCGATTCTCGCTTCTCCCACCTGGGTGAAAGCTGCCAAGCGAAGGCGGGACTGCTGTTGCTCTTTCCGCGGCCAGCCGAGTCGAGCGGGGCGCGCGGCGCCGCGTCTCTCAGACGGACGGCTGAGCTGTGACGGTCCCTGCCGCCGCCGCTGCGAGACAAGCTGCGAGTGATGATGAGGAAACAGCTTGCTGGAAAAATAAGTGGATTCTGACTCACGCGCTCCCCCTTTGTTTACTCGAGGTTTACAATATCGCCTAGACAAAGGACTAATTTTCTCTCACAGAGGAGAGAAGTAAACATCCGACAACGCGCTCGTGTCGACCGGCATCCGTCTGCCGTGTGAATGAAATGATAATACCTTCATGGAGAAAAAATTAGGGTTCATGTATGCATGACTTGTTTCTCGTGAACACGCTTCACACGAAAAGGTTATTCGAAGTGAAATTGATTATTTGCTTCACAATGCAGGCGTAAATATGATCCTAGTAGGTGTTATGATGTCTCGTTTTGCTGCTAGGTGGTTATTCAGCTGTCGATGATCGTCTCACCTTAAAATAAACAGTGACTGAGTCTAACGAGATGCATGGAGATCAAGGTTCAGCGGAAGAAAAGCAAAGCAGCGTGAATCTCAATCGAAGAATCTCAGGACACCCCCCCCCCCCCGCCTGCTCGCTCCCCTCGGCCACGCTGAAGAAGATGAATAAGGTGATGATGATGATGATATTAGTCAGGATTGATCAGACGGACGCACCGTGTGACTGCTTAACATTCGCAGGCAGTCAGGACTCCCCCCTAATTGCTTCATTGATGCCGTTTTCTCACACAGAACATGAGCCCGGTGTTTAATGCCACCGGAGGAGCGAGTGAAGCCCAGGAGACCGTTATAATAGGTACCCTCATGTTCGGAGGCAGCATCCAGAAATAACCGAAGATGACAGTAACAAATTACGACTCACTCAGCCTAACCAGGTCTGTGTTAACCTGCCCAAAACTTTTCATTCTACAACAAATATTGAAATGAACACAAGAGGAAGATTTAACGGTGATTCCAGCCCCCCTGGGGATGTGTTTTCATCTGCCCCCGCTGTAGAAGGAGGAGAGCGGCGTTTCTCTTCCTCTCCTGTGGTAGTCGGCTTTTGTTATCGTTTCAGTGTGGCACGAGAGCACAAGTCTGGAGGCGGTTTCGGGGTTTCGACAACCCTCGTAAGTTGGAGCCGAGCGCGCGGATAATCCCCCAAATAATTAAACAGCAAGTCAGCGTCCTTGAAAGCAACCTGAGTTACTCCGTTGATCCACTTGGGGAGATTACGTTGCATTTTAATCCACCTTATTCATCATGAACCTCGAACAGAGTCCAGCAGGCGGAGGCCGGGAGGACACTCGCTCGCTCCGCAGCGGTGGAGGTTTCGGTCGCGCTCACGTTTCCCACCTCGATCTCCTGCAAGTCAGACGGATCGAAATGGCAACCTTCCAATCAGGCACGAAGCTTCGCTGGACTCTTCGACCAGTTTAGCATCACACTGTTTTACCCAGACGCCATCAAGCACTAAGAGTAGGGCACATTTTACATGTACAACCAGATTGTAAACACTTTTTTTGACCAAAAACTTCACATCTGGTTTTTCATTTAAAGTGGCCCTATTTTACACATTTTGGATGTCTTTGTCTTTGTATGCAAGTCCACAATGACAGAAATTCATCA
>JASSRZ010000072.1:14775421-14798031 GCA_032164315.1 Malacoctenus gilli
TCAAACATGAGTTTATGTGAAAAGAGGGGGTGCTGCTCACTTGTCTGAATGAGCTTTCAACACTATTACACTGTGAACAGCTGAAAATAGTCGAAATAGCTTAATAGGGCTCCTTTAAGCTTATTTGCACAAAAATAAACATTGACTAGTTGATCTCTTCGTCAACTACATAAATAAGCCACGCGAAGCTTGTCCAGACTGGCTTTAAGCAAGCGTGCGCCGCGTCAGACGAGCCAGGCGAGGCTTGACTGGGGCCTGTGTGAACTACACGCAGCCTCCCAGCCAGCGGCGGTTCGCGATGGGAGGAAGGCTTTCCCAGATCTCTTCATCATCGCGAGCATGCCAGACGTGTGTGTAATGGGCTCTCTCATGCCTCGCTGCAGACCGTCTTCACTCTCAGAAAACCACATGCGGACTCGGATGCCGGCAGGGTTTGACAAACGCTCCGCCGCCGTTCCCGGCTGGTCCAGTGGCCTTTTCACAAATAGATGCCCAGGCGGCGCACACAGGTTGGAAAGCACTTAAGAACAAAGGCACACACACACACGTGACGCCACATGTCGGCGGCGGTTAACTGGGCGCGCACGTGCACGCGGGAGCACATGGACAAAGCGAAGAACACGCAGGCGGAGTTTGTTTGCAGTTGCTCTGCACTGTTTGGCATTTGTTGACTTGGGTGTCGGTCTGACAATCACAATAGGTCAAACCAAATTGCCTGTTGTCCAAGGTGTCTCGAAAACGAGCTCGCCGAAATAATTACTCGCTCAGCCGCTCGCCAGCTGCGCCGGGAGAAACGCTGGACCTCCTAATGTTGCCGCGGATTACAATATGTTGACTTTAATGAATTCGTGACGTTTCTCAGAGAGAAAAAAAAATTAAAAAGGCGCCATAACGGGATCTGACTTGTCTGCTCCGCGGTCAGTCTAGCACTACAGCGTCTCCGCCATCGATCTGCGCCGCTCAGCCCAGCCGCCTGATAGGAAGTGCTCGGACTTCCCGCGGACAGCTGATTATGTTTTGTGGGCACAGCCTGGCCTTTTCCCTGCCTGACGCCAGTCCATTACAGCAGCCATCAGTAAGCAGCTGTAATCACCTGTGTAGGTGTTGCGGGAACGATAAGGACGAAAAGAGCGCGGCGGTGCCACCAAAGACCCGAGCCCACCGTCGCAGATCGATACGTCATCTTGTCCAATAACAAATTACATCGCCCCTTCACCTGTCAACAGGTATATTAGCGAGGTGGCGATACGCTGCTCTTATGACGAACTCGTGTCGGAGGAATGCGATAGAATCACATCGCGAAGTTACAACCAAACATACCACAAACGTGCCTGCTTCTTTTGCTGTAAAGCATCGAGACGATAAAACACAATCGCTGACCTGTAAACACGGCTATGAGAACAATCAATCAATTTTGTGGAGGTCAGGATAAAAATCGATACACTTCCATTTCTTCACCGTCAGATTAACACATGCCAAAGATCATCGCCGCTGCGGGAGGAGTCGGACACGCTGCACACGGCAACATATGACCTTTCTGTGTGAGATGTGGGATGATAAATGAGCGTTTCTTTCATTACGAGATACTCATGAAGATATGGAAGTCGTGCTTTTTGACTCAAATCGAATATCATCTGGTTCTGGTCGCATTTACATGATCTTGTTCTGATTTTTTCTTGTGGTTTGGACCAAACTTTTGTACCTGTAGCCCACACAAACACCTTCGTATAGAGACCATGGACTCCCTCTTTGACCTTTGATTCGCTGTATTACAGAGAAGACAAACGCTGGTGGAGAAACATGCTTTCACCAACATACAGAAGGAGGAGCTTTCAAAATAAAGGCGAATCCAAGGTAAGAACAAAGAGTTTACGGTGTAAAACCCCAACGTTTAGTCCAGTATCAATCTACCGGATCTCTTATGATCTATTACATAATGTAAAAGCTCTATGATCACTTTCTACTTCTTACTTACGATCTACTTTGTCATTCACCAGTATTCTCTTCTGAAGTTAAGAGGCAGGTACAGAAACACTTGCCGGGGCCTCTGTGAAAGTGTCTGGTTTGTTTAGCACCTCCCAACGAGAGGACACGGCGTCCTCGAGCAGCGAGTGAGAGAGAAGCGGGCGCAGGTGGAGGAATTAAAGTGTCTCCGAGTGCTAATTGCGAGTGAGGGGAAGGATCAAGAGATCGACTTCAGCACCGGAAAAATTGGCAACATTAATGCAGTCGCCGCGCCGAACTGTCGCTGCGAGGAGGGGGGCCGGAGCAGCGGGGCGAAGCCGGTCGGCCGGCATCTGCAGCCTCTCCCGTCAAGATGAACTTCAGGTCAGCGGGCGAAAGATTGGGATCACCGACACGAGCGGCTAAAATGAGTTTCTCAGCCCGTTGGCCGAGCGAAGAGCTCGGTGGTCTGAGGGACGCTCGGAGTGGAGCTGCCACTCCTCCATCGGAGGGGTTTATTGGTGCTGAGGTGTAAAACCAGGTCAGGCTTCAGCTGGACAGGGAGAACCAGCTTTGACCAGGTTCCTCGGTGATGGTTAGATTACGTCTCGCAGTTACAATTCTGCTGGATCAGCACAAGGAGTCCACTGGTGAATCTTTGAGCTTCTCTGTTCTTCACTTTTGAGGAGAAAGACAATGTCGCAGATGCCGAGCAGGTATGAACTCGGACAATTGAGCGATTAATAATGAACAAGGACACAAAATGCAAAGCAAACACAAAGCCTGTTGGAGATAAACGTCAAGATGTTGTCAAAATCGCTAAAATCTTGAATATTTGCTCAATATTTCACAGTAAAATGCTATGTGAAGATAGAAATACCCTTTTTTTCACTTTCTTCAAAGATTTGACCAAACCTCAGACTGAGTTCTCCCAGAATTCTTATCACGAGAATAATAGCAGCCAAAAAGTTTGTCATTGCACCTTGTAGAGTTACGTTATCTGTGCTTGTGGAGCCCAAAACAGCTTATTGGTTCAAGATAGTTTGTCTTTGATTCCTTTAAGTTTGAGACTCACAATAATCAACCTTTCCTCAGTATCGATGTTTCCTCAAACTATGATGAAAAGCGCAGGAGTCAGGCAGCAAACAATTTATCAAGCTGACAAGTCCAGCTGGGGTTGTTTTTGGAGAATGTATTAACTGCACTGGTAAGAGCTGAAACGTGCTCTGTTGCACAGGTAAGTTGTTGGATTTCAGCAAATTATGAAGTTCAGATCTTTTTGAGTGTAAGTTCGTGTGATCTGCCGTTTTGGTGGTCTCACTCGCCTTCGTTCTGCCTTGGTTTTTTTTCTACTTTCACCTCATTTTCCGGAACAACTTTTTTAAAAAACTGAGTGGGTTCGGTTTGCACGACGCTCGTACTGCAGCAGACGGGGGGAGGAAACCGGAGCAGGAGCGAAAGTGCATTATGTTCACTGCTGCTTTGAAATGAGAGGGCAGAGAACAATGGTCCACTGTTGTTTCCTGCCTGCTTGTTCAATAATCATAACAAAAAAAAAAAAGGCTGGAAAAAGTCTCACACGATGCAGCGAGTGCTGGACTGTCGTCTCAACCCGTCCACCAATCATTTTCATCTCACAATAATCACTCCATTATTTTCTTGATTAACAGTTAGATTAACAACCAACGGGCCAATTTCAGGGGATATTAAATTCATCTTTTGTGATGAGCAAAAGAAGAAAATAGTCCTGTTCGAGACCTCAGAGCTAAAAACGCTTCAATTTCACCTCTAAAAAAAAAGAAAACTTCCACCATCTAAACGGTCGTCTAATTTATCGAGCCTCTCTGAAAGGAATATCACATGAACTTCAAACTGCTTTGATGGGAACACACATGACTCCAATGCAAATATGCTTCCCGTGGTCACTTCGTTAGACACACTTGTTAATCGGCCCATTGAGGCAAATATGCAATCAGCCAGTCATGTGTTAGAGATTTGGGGCGTTTAGACGTGCGGACACGGTCAAAGGGAGCTGCTCGCGATCAAACCGAGCATGAAAATAAGGAGGGAAAACGAGATTTGAGGGACTCTTCGTCTCCGTCGCCATGGGAGGGATTTGGGTGCCAGTGAGGCCGGTTTCAGCGTTTCAAAAGGCGATCTGATGGGATCCTCACAGACGACGGTCTCTAGGAGTTTTCCGAGAGAAAAGGTTAGAAAAAAAAAAGAGATAAAAACATCCAGTGAGCGGCAGATCGCTGGGCAGCGCTGCTTTGTTGATGGCAGAGTTCAGGAAGGGATGAATAGACTTGTTTTTGCTGATAGGAAGAGAAAAAAAAGAAGAAAAAAAACACACACACAGCACAATGGGAAACTAAACAAACTGAACCCTGAAGCAGATGAACAACAGAGTCAGAGGACCGAAATCTGAGCACGCCGCACGCATGGACGCTTTAAAACTGGACATCAGCAGCCGTCAGTTGCTGTGATAAACTAGGGAGACACTCGGCAGAGCGCATACCTCCACCATGCTACGCATTGGTGATTTAGCGCTACACTTCGAGCCAACTTTGTGAGCTAACACGAGAAGCTAAATTGAGCCAATCGAGTCACAGCGCCCTCCAGTGGCGGGGCTCCTGGACACGCAACAGCACACAGCAAAAACTAGCGCATAGCAACAATGAGCGCATAGCAACAACGAGCCTTCTGAAGACCAACTGCTGAGTTTGGATGACCGGATGACCACTGAAACGTAATCACCTCCTTCTCACCCATCCTGCAAATATCCTTCCAATTTGTTTCTAGGTTTTTTGAGTTTCTCTGCTCATAGATGCAAAAATCAACCAAAATCAGCATCTGCAAGATGTTTTCACTGAAACTGCAGGTGTGCCGTTGAAGAAAAGAACATTGCGACATCCAAAGAAATGAGCAAAACACACATGAAAGATCTTGTGTGAAAGTCTGAGTATGAAACTGATTCCTACAGATGGTTTTTGAAGCAGCGAGTCATTCCTGTAATTTTGGCGCTGATTTAATCCCGCTGAAAAAGTCTCGTCTTGGACTCGAGTGAGGAAGTAGAACAAGGTCTGGCACGTAAAAAACTGACACGTTCTCACACCTGCAGACAATTTACAGTCGCCTAACTGGCCTGACCCACATGTGTCTGGACAGTCGAAGGAAACTGGAGCATCAGAAGGAAGCTCACGTCAGCACAAGGTGAAAGAAGAGTAAAAAAGAGCAGAAAGCCAGTTTTCAGGTCAAATTTGACTCGTCACGTGATCTTTTCTGCGTCCTTCTCCCAGCCGAGCTTTGAGACATTTATCATTACTTTTTTCTACTTGAGTATCTTTTAGCTTTTTTTAAATTTACTGAAAGGTTTCTCTTGTTTCTCTGCAGTTACCACGCAAAAAAACGAGTTTCGCATACAAGCAGCTCAGAATCAGCCGGATTAGAATAAGTTTGGTCCTACATTCGAGTACTTTCAGTGAACAGAGAGGATCCTGAAGTGTTTCTAAAATTCCAGTTTCCTTCGAATCCCTTTACGAGGTTCCTTGTTCGCCACTTCTGTGCAGAACAACTTTAAAAAGTGTCAGATTACAAAAAAAATGCTGACATATAGTTCAGATTGAAGCGCATCTCCGCCAGAGATAAAAATAAACCGCCGGCAGAAATTTCACTCGGCACTTTTTGCCTTCAACAGCCGAGGATTGTAACGCCTGGGACACGGCGAGCGACCTGAGGGAGGCGTTCAATATTTTAGTTTGAAATTAGAAATGACCTCAATTCCTGCATGCTCAATGTTGTTATTTTGGTGAAACAGATAATTGGCCCCTCAAGTGCAACTTGGGAGCAAACATCTTTTTGTAATTTTAAAAACACCTCCGACAGCAATGAACGAAAAAAATGATGCGTTTCCTCACTTGTGCGCGGCGAGTTTTGGTCCCTTTATTTTTCTCTGCCTTTGGATCAGAGGAAGTGTGTCAGAGGTGAGCGGGTCACAGGAAGCAGCCGCTTTACACGGGAGAAGAAGACTCTGCCGGAAAGGTTCATCTGAAGGATAAAGTTAGTGCTCGCAAGCCATCGGGAGTTGCCACTGCCTTGCCCAAAGACACTTCAATCTGCTGCCAGAATTGAGCCACAGATGCCCCAAAAGGTGCAACTTTGCGCTCAACCATCAAATTAAACGGCCGAAACGATTAAAAAAAACTTTAATGACTTCTTATTTTGAAGATAAACTCTTGTAAACCTCATGGTTATTTAATAAGTGGACCTTCCTTAACACTCCTCTCGAGATTTTGTTGGTGTTTATAATCCTCCGCAACAATAAAGCATAATTTCCCTCTCGATATCGATGTGATTTGGCGCCGCTGCTGACAAACAAACAAACTGGCAACATTTCATTGCCGAGGCCTTGATGTAAATCCTGCAACAGGCAACCTCTATTTTAAGCTCCATGCGTGTCTCTGGTCTAACACCGGACTGAACAATGTGTTCAATATCGACGCTTTTTTGCCGTTTAATAAACCAACATTAGCGTACACCGCCGGCGCCGTGACCACTCCTAAAGAAACCCGCATTAGAGGTTTCGTGCGTCACACCGACGCTTCCTCCCGCAGCCGGCACGTTGAACCGCCAGTGAGCAGTGACGGTTGTTTCCGTTCATGTTTTACCAAAAACACGCATCCATTAGCCGGGAGGAGGCTGCATTGGAATGAATTGAAATATGCAAACAAGCCGCCTGCGAGGCACTCGCGTGTTAACACACATCCGCCCACACACACACTCATACACACACACAGAAAAACAGGCGAGTGGCTGGCATGTAAAGAAAAGTGACAGATGGTGGAAGGTCTCGATCTCAATTCAGGATGGATGTTTGTCAACTGTCGTACATTCGGAGACGCTGTCGTGTCCGACTTACGCGGCGAGCGTGTCGCTCGCATTCGGTCAAATGAGAACATAACTAACGGGGAAATATAATTATAGACAAAAAAGGAGGAATGTGATTATACAGGAATACACAGCGCGCGGCTCAGAACCAAATCCGACTGAGGAGGCCGACACCTGCCGCCGGTAATTCGGTTCTTACAGCGAGGAGGGAAGAAAAAAAAACAAACAGCGAGGACAAACAAACACTTTTTCCAAAAAGATCAGAGGGAACGTAATCGAAAAATGGTCCCAGATCGGAGAATCTTCAAACGCGCCACATGCCATACATCGGCGCTAATCTCAAATGTCTGGTTTGTGGGCTTGTTGGTTGTCAGAACTTTCTCTTTCAGATGAATGAGTCACTGTGAATCACTGCTTACTCACCCGGCGGCAAAAAATCATACAAATTGGAGAAAAAAAACCCCCCGAGTAATAACAAAAAGGCCGATCGCTTTCTTCTTGGGTTTGAAGGCGCTTCTTGTGTCGCCTTTTCATCGCTCCATTTGGCACGTCGGTGCAGAGTGGCTGTCACACAGCTTCCAAGATTAAAAACGGGGATCGATTAAGGGGGGGGAAATAATCAATGTTTCGGTCTCTATGGCAACGGCGGCCGATGTGTCGATGAGATCGACCGGTCGCATCGTTTGTCCTTCAAGATAATGTGTCAATCATCTGATAAACCAGCCTGAGATCCTGCCAACACTCATACTAAGATTTATTATAAGCTGTTGTATCAAAAAGCCTAATAAACAATAAAAATCACACAAATACTGTCAACAAAGACGAATCGGTTCTCGAACAGGCAGTCTGAATTTCTTATCTTTGTCGTTTTTCCAACTTTAGCCAAAATCAATGCACGTTTTGTTCGATGTCACACTGCGAACTCTGCAACAACAGCGTTTGGCGAAAGCTGCTGGCGAGCCCTTCGCTCTTTTCGCGCTCCAATCGTTCGCCGCTTTCAACACGGTTAACAAGTAAATCCTCGCGTCGCCATCCAACGCTTCTCTCGGCGCCTCCTCGTTTGGGGAAATCTCGGAGGGTAAACGTGTGTAAACTGCGCGGCCTGTGCAAAGGGATCCCACAAGTGTCGGCACTCGGTCGCCCTCATCCTCCGCGCGTACGTCACTTCAGAGCGATCCTCCATTCTTGTGGCTTTTTCCTCCCCGATGTCAGCCCGGCTCTCCCCACCGTGCCCCCGAGGAGGAGCTCTCAATCCGCGCACGGATCTCATCTCGCCGAGATCTCGGCATTTATGAATAAAAACCCCGCCTTCGGAGCGCCCTCTCATCCCACCCAGTCCCCACCGCGCGAATCAATACCCCCGAGCCGAGTCGATGCGATCGTTCCCACGGGATCTGCCCGAAAAAAACGCGGGTGTCGTTTTCCACGCCCGGCTAATCGCGAGGGTTCACGTGGGTTGAGACGCTCAATCAGGCTGATTTACCCTCGGTGACGTCGGGAGGCCTTTCCGTCTGCGCCTGCAACGGGCTTTTGTTCAAATTGACGGCGGCGCGTCCTTTCCTGCAGGTCTCACGGTGTGAAAATTCAGCCCTCTGCTTTTGAATCCACCACGTTTGGTCTTCGACCAGCCTAAGAGAGCACACGTCACCACCCTGCTCGCACCCCTAGTTGCCGCCTGCACCGGATTCAAAGCCTCGACACTTGCTTACAAAGCGGCTGCATAACAGCTACCGCCTATCCGGGCTCCTATATTCAGGTCTGTGCGCCCCCCCCCTCCCCCACCTTCTCTTACAGAGCACTGCAAATGAAAAGTGTCTGGCACCTTCACCACTACAAAGCCCCCCGAGTCACAGGCGTGACTCTGTTCCTCCGTCGATCCTGATGGTGGAGCAAGATACCGAGCCCCCGTTTTATCTCCCGAGTCGGTCTCCGGCGAAGTATCTACCTCCGTCGCGCGCACGCTTTCACTTCGCGGACACAGATGAAACAAAAAAAGCGCTCTTTGAGCCGCCGTCCACTGAATATTCACACTTTCATCCTGTTAGATTTCAAGAACTGTGCAACTTTCTCAGGTTGCCGCCGCGAGACCAAATCTTTGCTGTTGGTCTCTCGTTTACTGCCCTTTTCATTTCCCTTTTGTAAAGGCACAAAAGACACAATCTTGAAGATACAAACTGCATAACAAAAACAGGAAGTACCACATCACATTGTCCAAAATTAAGAAACTTAAGTACTTTGGTGAATGAAGACGGAGTCAAAGAAAGTCAATGTGATCTGTTTACGTTGCAACATCTCAACCTTTTTGTGTTTGTAATCGTCTAAAAGTTACTAAAACCTCTGGCTGTCTCTTGTTGTGGTCGTGTCAAATTCGGACTCTTTGCAGAGGTGCGACCCGCTGAAACACTCGCGACAAACTGCAGTTCTGGCCGACTCCCGAAAAATCAAACCGACTGATTTTTAAGCCCGAGGAAATCCCACCAGGGATCCCACCACCATTAAAAATAAAGCACATTCATAACACAGAGTTATGTAATATTTTTCCCATTTGTATCCTTTTCTTTGATTTTACTTCCTTTGGACTTCATAAATTATTATTAACTTGAATTACTGCCTCACGGTTGAATCTCCATGACGACCGAGCGAGCGAGTAAAATTACGCTTCGCAGCCCTTCGCCGCGAAAAACGTAATGAACACTTGCAAGGAAAACAGAGCGTTTCGATGTGAAACATGATGAAAGTGATTCTTACTCTTTCGAAGTTTTGGCACTGAATAACGGCCAATCTGGGCCTTTTTTTGGGGGGGGGGCACTATGATGTTACAGTCGATTTGACTTTTAATTCTTTATATTTTCAGTCCCCGAGACCAATGGCTACGAAATAGGGAAACGCAACTTTTGGTCCAGAAATACATGGTTCCAATCAACTGGCGTCAAAACTGGCAAATCTAAATAATTATGAAAACTAACTTTGCGCATTGAGCTTCAGCTGTGTGAACCAAAGCTTTACATGGTCATCCTTCGCATGCATGTTTACCACGCTGCCTGCCAAGCAAAAACACTCACTCTTGAGAGCTAGTTGAGGTTCAGTGCCACAACACACTGAACAGGCCACGCCCATTCAGGAAATGGAAACAGGAAAAGAACAGCTAAAGAATGAAAGTGTTGTTTGTCGGAGTCACTCAAACTTGAAGCTTTAGAAAACTTCTGAAAAATGTTGTGAATCACATCAAAATGAGGAATTATATCAGAAAGTCGGTGTCGCGGCTGAATGTTTGGTTCTCAGCGAGTAGATTCGTGTTCACCTCCTGGCCTGAGCCTCTCCATGTGAAGCCTCCTGGGTCTCCCTGTGGATTTCCTCCGGCTGCTCCGACTCACTCCCGGTTTGGTTAATAATGTGACTAAATTGGCTGAAGGCTTGAATGAGCGATTATCTGTCTCCCCGCGTTCGCCCTGCGATATATCGGCGGCTCCGTCGGAGGTGTCGGAGCGTCGGCGAAGCTGCACTTCGGCGCCTTTTGACCTTATAAAAAGCAGGGATGGAAGACGGATGAATGGTTGCCGACCGACGAGCTTCTGGAGTTGACCTTGCACCTTTGGCGGCGGCGGCAGCGGCAGCCTTAATCAGTCCCTCCCCGACTTCCTGTGAATGTTTGTATGCAACTCCAAGATGCTCCCTGCGGGCATGCCTCACTTCCTTTTCACTGGGAGAAGGACATCTCGGAAGAGAAAAAAAAAGCCTTCGCAAGACAAAGCCTTCGACTACAGCTGTAACCTGCACACATAGAGCAAAAGGTCTCCTCAGCATTATGAAAAGAAACATCGCTCTTTTAAAGAGGCGGGAGGCGTTTCTTCTTACACAACGGGGGCAGAAAAAAACGCTACAGTGGCAGAAAAAATCCAGTTGACTTCAGTGGAGAATTTCAGGGGGTCCGATTCAGGTTTCGACCAAATCAAGGCTGGGAAAAAAAAACCCTCTCGCTCCCTTTAAACGCTCCTCTCATGTGCTGATCGAAAGGGAGTCGAGCTCTAGGTGCGGGCGGCGGTGCATGAGCAGAATGAAAAGCCACAGATGATGCCGAAGCCCCCTCCCCACCCCCGCCAATCGGTGGTCCGACGCCCCCGCGGTTCGCCGTGTCTAATAATCCCGGGTTTGATGAAATTGAAAACTTGAGGAACAGATCTACTGTATACAGCATCGGTAAGGGTGTCAGAGGAGAGGAGGAAGACAGGGATCACTGAATGGCCGCGCAATCAGATCGTCAGCAGTTCTGCTAATGGGAGAGTCGGAGGACAAAAAGGGCAGGGAAAAAAACACATCGGACGGGGGAAAAAAAACTGGAAATGGAGGCAAAAAAAAAATCACCGTTTCGAACTGAGCAGCGTTATTATCTGCAGCTACCACAATGACTTACTGTACTCCGGCCAAAATGGCTCTCATTTTGAAATTACAGAGTAATAAAGCTCGACGCGTCCCTTATATCTGGGCTGCGGCGTGACCTTTAGAGGGAAAGTGATACAGTCCAGGTTTGTGAAAGAAAAAAGTCAGACTCTTTCATGATAGCTCTCAAATCTATAAACCGACTCGTATTTCCAGCTGCAACACAGTTTACGTCACAAGAACCACGTTCAATTTCGCTACGTTTCCTTCACTTCTGATCCTGAATCACATTCGAAAGACGTCGCGTTGCCGCGCGAAACTTTGGTGCGTGCACAACAAGTGGAAAATTGGCCTTTGTTGCCGCGCCGAGAGGCAGCCGGTGTGAACAATCATGTTGTCACCGGCTCACTGAGCGAGCGGGCCTGGTCGAAGTGAGATGCCTCGATGGGCTGATACTAGTTAATCTTGATTTAGCTGTCATTCTCCCAAATGAGCTGCTGAATCAATCCTGGCACGGCGCCGTCACTCCGCCGTGTCACTGCGAGGTTTGCAGGGGGGAGCGAAAAGCCAACAGAACGAGAACGAGGCATGACATTTCATGGGCCACGTTTTGTATTTTTGGGGAATTCACCATAAATACGTGCAACGAACGAGGCAAAAGTTTTAAAAAATGGCCTTGTTGGATGCTGAAGGACCGGCGACCAAGCGAACGCAACTTACTCACGGGACTCAAACAGGATAACGTTAATTAAAGGAGTTGTGCAATTTGAAGAGAACATGCAGCGGCCTGAAATAAGAGGACCATTATAATTAAAACTGGAAGCACTCAGAGAGCGCAAACCTCCGCAGAGACAGAAAACAGGGTTCTGAGGTGCCACAGAGTTTATTATCTTATTCTGGATCACTAAATGAAGGGATGATTTACTAAATCTGTTCTTTTTATCACCTGAACACCAACTGACAATCACAGAACCAACAAAGTTTCTTTCATTTCCAAGTTTCTGGTTCTTATTTCTCGAAAAAATGGTCCTGCCTAACGGGGGGCTTGAACCCAAGACTCTGAGATGAAAACAGGCCACAGAAATTACCTTTTTTTCTTCATTTTGATAACTGGATGAGCACCAAAGTTTTACGTGTTCTCGGCTGGGCTAAAAAACACTTCCGGTAAAAATTTCAGAGCAATTCATTCCTTTATTTTTCTGTAATTTTGCGAACGAAAACAAACCTGCTCGGTGGAGGTAAAAACCTCTTATGTACAAAAATACCTGGAAAGAAAAAACGGGGCACAGTTCTCGTCTCTTTCTTTAAGGATCCAAACAGAAAAGTAGAAACTAAAAACTCGCGTCTCTCGCCAGTGTTTTCACAGACTTTGTGCATCTCTTTGCTGTCAGAGGTCCAGTCCAAAGCAGAAAGCCCCATGGCTACAGGATGAAGAGCTGGTCAAATAATACGTTTAGAGAAGCTGTACGGATCTGACAGAAAATCCATCACAGCAGAAAGTTCATCAAGATTCACTGGGAGCGGGAAGAAAACTGAGAAATAGCTTTAAAGGGGAACAACTCTAACTTTCCTTTAAAAGACGTGTAATAGGTTTTGCAACAAAAAAAAGAAGGAGCAAGAAAGAAAACTTGGAAACTTTGTGTCCTGTTATTGATGAAACCACAAAGGCGGATCTCTGCTCATCAGATGACTGAATTCGGGGTTTTTTTTCTTGAAAACGGATGTAAAACTGCGCAAATAGCCTCCGACTTTATCTTTAGTAAATCGCTGCGTTGACGTGTGACAACAGTCACAGATTTTCCATCATTTTTCACGTCAGATTTGTAACAGTAAAAGATAAAAACACCAAAATGTTGAAGAGTTTCTCAGCCGTGGCTGTAATGACGCCGGTTTATTACTTTTGTACTTTTCCCTGTTTGCAGCCTTCATGTTTTGAGTGTCCACTTGCTGCTCATGCTTCAGATATCTCTGTGGCGCTCCCCCTCCATGATGATCGGCCTGTTGTCCAATGGCCCCGTTTTATTTCGTGCGTCACGTCGCTTCATTTTTTTTTTTTCTGTTGGTGCCACTTTTTCTCATTTCTTTTCTCCGTCCTCGCGCTTTTCAATTCTGTCTCGCTCCGTGTCCTTTGTGAGACACACGTGTGTGGAATCCCCGCCCTCCACCTCTGCTTCATTCCCTCTTTATCTATTTGTGATGGTTTAAGGGGGAAAAAATGGACACAAAAGTTTGTATTCTTCAACGTTCAGACTTGCGTTTCAGCATCTGACTGTGGGTGTAAATGAAATACATGAAGACGGTCATTGGAAGCCCACTTTGCCCCCCCCCCCGCGCCCGTCCGTCTCGCTTCACCCCGTTTCTCCTCATGTTACTATTCTTGTTTGAGCTTGTTTGGGATCTTGGAATTTAGCCTTGAGCTGCTCTATTGTGTCTGTCTGGGGTTTTTTTTTCCTACTTGGCACATTTGTTATTTAAGATCTTCAGAGAGCTGCGTCACGTGTTCTGCGTTTAAGTCCTATTTTTGACAAATCTGATAATAGCAGCGACTGTCTTGAGCGACGCCAACATGGCTCCGGAAAGAAAGGCGACAAATCCGTCGGGAAAAAAAAGGGCTCCAGGATGAATAGGACGACCATCTTTTGGGTCGGCGTCCTCAGAAAGAGACCACCAGAAGGTGGCGGTGTGACGGAAAATCAAAGACTCTGATCGAGACACGAAACTCAGCTTGCAAAATTTGCACCACAAATTACAGGAAGCAGCATTTTAGAACAATTAGGAACGCTTTTAGTGGCCGCCAATGCTCTGGGACCCCCCCAGGTTGGTCCTGCCTTCTGTGCACCAGACGGCGCAAATTCGGTCACCGGTATCTCGTACCCCCGACACTAAACTGCCTGCCACTGCCTCTGGAGCAGGAACTGAAGACGGACTTCCCACCAGATGAGTTTACCAAACAAGTCTGAGGCTGAAATGCAAACGGGGGGGTGGGGAGGGGGGGGGGGGCTTCAACTGGGGGGAATAACTATTAACTCGCTGAAGGGGGTTGAAACGACACAGATGGCGAGCACCTCTGGGAAGCAGCGACGTGGCGGAGCGCTGACCACAAAACAGCTGCCGACTGGCTCGGCTCACTCACTGAAGGAGCTGTGAAGGAGCGCGTCGCCTGCCGATGATAGCTGCCGCCGCGACGCCGCCGCCGCTCTTCCCAGTTCGCTACCGCCGCGCGATCGCCTTTCCGCCGCAAACATACACTTTGAACGAGATGAAGGCCAATTGCTTCTTGCACCGATGGCCGTCGCGTAAGTGCGGCTTTACTTCGAGCGATAGTTCACCGCTCAGAAGTGAATCATGGCAGCTGCAGAAATGCTGCTAAAAGTAAACATTAGCAATTTTGAACGCTGCCTGAACCCATTTTAGTAAACAAAAACGTGTCCTGCGCTTCCCGTCCAGCATGTAAAGCAGCCGTAAGTTTTGTAAAAATGAATAAAATATACTTTAGAGCCGCGACTGTGATCCGACAAGTCATTGGTCGCCGTATTCGATCACATAGCTCGGAGAAACCGAGGGTATATTTGCTAATTTGCCAAACACTGATGCATTATTCAGTGCCACAGTTCATTATTTACATGCTCTTAACGGCAGTGTTATTGTGTACAAAAATCTCACAATAATTCATGAGAAAATAAGGCTCAAAAAGGCTGCTCAAGGCAAGCTATAATCAACTATTCATTATCCGTGGTGTTGCTCCCGTCCTGAGCATTAAATATCACTTTCCACTTAGTTGACAGTTTGAAGCGTTTAACCCACGAGAGGTCAGACCAATTAGACCGCCTGACACGCATTACGGAAATGCCACGTGCGAGCGGCGCCGCGAACAGCACGGGCGAATGTGGGCAGAGAAAAGCGGGACATTGATGCAGATACTGACGTGTTTTTGCTTCGAGGGTTAAAAAAGATAGAAAATCACAGGTGTGAGTTACCTCGGCGACACAAGGCGCGAAAGACTCCCGCGCAAACAATAACCCCGGTAGGTCAGCGCCGGCGTCTCTAATGTTGAACTTTGAAAACAAGAAGCCGAGGCGAGGCGAAAGGAGGATGTCAGAGCGAGCGGGATGCCGAGGGGGGCCTGTGAGCTCTTGCATGAAATATTATTTTTCTTCTTTATTTCTTTCACTAAATGGACTTTTTTTCTCTGTTAAACTTCTCTCTCTCTCTTGTTTTTCCTCACAACTGAAACTAGCCATTCAGTAAATGCGAGACGCTTTGCCCAGCCAGCAGTAAACTGTAATGTCAGAGCAAGGAGTCGGCCAAATGTTGCTTTCCAGTGAGCATTAAAAGCCAGAACGCTCTGAGCTCCTTATTCCCGGGTCACTGGCTAACTATTGTGCCGCTCGCGTGCACCGCCGAACCGGCACAAACAAATACGACTGGAATACTTTCAATGTTGTCAGTTTTGGGCTTTTTTTCGTTTGAGTTGGAGAGGAATTCCCTCTCTCTTTTTTTTTCAGGGTTCTCCCCCTGCTGAGCCGAACAATCGGGGAGGGTGGGGGACAGACCTGGCGGTGTAATCCTTGTCGCAGATGATGTGTGTCAGCAGCAGCGCGGGGCACATCTGCTGCGCAAATGAATAATGTAATCATCTGACATCGCTCGTCTGTGATCATGAATTATCTTTTCCCCAAATGCTTGTCACGGCAGCTCCCGCTTCTCGCGCGAACCGCACGAAAAACGTTCTCGAGCTGCAACTCCCGGTCCCCGCGTCGCCGTTACATAAGGCCCGCGGTAAAATATTCATCAGGCCGCCCCGGACCACATCTGTATGCAGAGGAGTTGCTGAGGAAACACTTTTCAGTAAACCTGCTAACTACACCAGGGTGCCTGCCGCCGCCACCGCCGCCGCTGCCGGCTTCTAAGTGGCTTCGCGTCCAAATGTGCTTGATTGCCTTTGTGTACGGTTGTGTTGCTTCGCGAGCACGCTCCAGTGCCACCGCTTTAAACGCGGCGCGTTCGTGCCGTCGCTGGAGTGTGCGCTCGTGCGCATGTACACATGTCTGAGAGTCTGGCCGTCTTCATCAGTATGCCGCGTGCGGCGGGCCGACCGGCACACGCGTTGGCTCCATTCAGAGTAAACATTCATGTCTCGTCGCAGTGCCGCCAGACGCGGCCGTGCCCCCCCCCCCCTTCTGCACGTCAGCTCAGGCAGCAGACCGGCTCTCGCCGGCGCACGACAAGGCCGTAAAGTTAAAAACCTTCCGGGGCGGCCGGTGGCTCCGAAACCGGCTGACCTATGGATCCCTGGAAGGCCATAACTCAGGACCCCGGCTCAATGACCGCGGACCACTCTCCATTAGGGCTTTACTGTTTAATCCATGTGACCCACCAGACTCCATCACGTCACGTGAGGAGGTCACTCTCTCTCTCTCTCTCTCTCTCTCTGTTTTTGATTGTTGTCGAGGACGTTATTCAATTAGAGCGGATGCTGATTGATTTGCCGACTGCCTTTAAAAACGTTTGATTTTCCGATGGCGCGGCTCAGAAACCCCGGCGGGCGATCGTCACCGAGAGGCAAACTGTTGGGAGTCTCATCGACGTCGATGCTCCCAACCTGCTGCCCGACTGCAGATGCTTTCTTAACCTCCAGCTGTCTGAGGCGTCAAATCGCGAAAGTCGGCGAGAGTGCTAATATATACGTTGAGGATAAAGGGAGGGAAGATCAGAGGAATCCAGATTAAATATGCAGGGACAACGCTTACGAGCATTAATGAAGGAGAAATGAGCGCCGGGATAATGACGGAGGGATTCGGGCTTTTATGTGAGCAGCGGGATCAAGAGCAGCGCAGAAGGAGACGCTCATTACTGTGGCCCACACCGACTCGCACCTGTGTGAGCTCACTCACGGGCACACTTTAGGAGTGGGAGACGGGGGGGGGGGGACACACAGAGATCATGCACAGAGCTTCCAGCACATCGCTTTTCTTTCTCCTTTGTGTGTACGTGTCACACAACTGCGCAGAGACCCGGGAAGACAGAAAAAAATGCATATATTAAAAGAGAGAGAAGATGCTCAAAGCTTCAGTGTGTAGAAGTGTGTGTGTGTGTGTTCTGTCACACGAAGTTCATGCTGATTAACGCTGGGGGCTTCGACAGGGAGGAAGCCTCCCATGTGGTTTGTAACACTCTGGAATCAGGGAGCTTAGGAAATAATACACAGACTGCAGGCTGTTGCTGGGGAGCATTAGAATTACCAACACATGAAATAATACAGATTTTCATCCACATCCACAAAAACTCGTCACAAGATACTTGGAAATGGGACCGAACTGGCCGCGGTGATGAACCTCAATGCACACAGGATCAGAAAGGACCAATCAGGTGAATGTATTTCTGGCAAGCAATGAGAGTTGGAGGTCGCAAACTCACAAACACACAGCGAGGTCAAAAGCGGCAGAGGAGCTTCAGTGTGAGGCCATTAAAAAGGGGTCCAAGTTAAAGACGATGGAGACGACAAAGGGTTAAACCCAGAAGAGCGTCAATACACCTGCACAACCAGCATGAATGTGTAGAAAAACCACATGTTAAAAGAATAAACATCATTCTTTCACTGCCGCAAATGTGTCAAACAGACAGAGTCCAGTTGTTTCAGTAAAAATTCAGTTTTACGAACTGAGATCAAAAACTGCTGAACTGATTTTTGCTGCAACTTTCAAATTGGAAAAATTCTACAAAATTTTCTCTTTCATGCCTACAAAACAAATATACTCCAAATATCTCGCACAATTTCCTAATTTTTTTCATTTTTACATAAACAGCTTATGTACGTGTTGGTAAAAGTGTCCCATTCTTTTGAGATGTTAAATATGTCACAAAACATCAGAAAACTCACATCTCTCACTGATTTTCTACGTTTGTTTGCAGAGTTCGAGGATCCTGATCTTCGCTCCTTTCACCTGCTCAATACTTCGCTCGTCCTGTTTGCAGTCGTCACGAATATTAGTTATTGATTCCGTCCGTTTACTCGGCCGCTCACAAACAAACGCCACAACGGACTTCCTTGTTTCGCAGCCAACAGGTGTTGCCGCGAGTCTCCTGCTTGTTTTTCTTCACACCGTAAACAATCGAAAAGAACTGTGACAGTAATTTAACAAAAAAAAACAATGGCATGTTTTTATCACTTCAGTAAAAACACGGCATCACGCCGCACGGCCTTTTTTTTCTCGTGAATGAAGCCACGCTAAGGCTGCGTTCACGTCAGCTGATCATTTCGCAGCAGAGCGTGAAGGCTGAGCAGAGGCAGCACAAGCATTCCTCCGTTCCCATCGTTCATGTAGTATTTTTACTTATGTCTGCCAACTCTGCTTTAATCAATAAGGAGGGCTGTTTTTCTTGTAATCTAAATTATCCTTTTAAAGAAAAAAAAAAAGCTTACAGACGCTTCACAGTTTATTAGAGCTTAACTTAACGTCTTAAATTGCTGGTTTCCAGAGACTCCTTCAGAGCCTGGAGGAATGGAGCTGATTTACCACGTATGAGGAAGACGAGCCGCGAATGCTCAAAAAGACAAATTACAAATCTCACTATAAACGCTGCTTCTTCCTTGTCTTATTGTTCTAAGTGTTTCACACAACTGCAGATATGTTATTCTCGTGTTTGGATGGTAGAAAAACACGTTTGTTGGGCGAGCAATAACATCACGTTTATGAAACGCCCCCAAGACCCGCCTGAAGTTTGACCCGCAGCTCCTCAGCTGCTGCTCCGAGGCACTGACACTGATGGAGAGGCGGTGGGGGGAAAAAAAAGGCAATAATGTTGGGAGCGACGCAGCCGCTCTGCCAGAGTCCCCCACCTGGACAATAAACGCCTGGCCTGCTGAAGTGTCCTCCAGCAAGACACCGGGTGAGCCGCTCCGTGATGGAGCCCGCCGCCCTCTGACCCCTCCCTCTCTGTGCTTTATAAGTGAGACTTCGGAGAAGCCACGTAGCTGCAGATGGATTCATGCGAGATCAAGGTGGAAAAACTCAGGAATGGGAGAAACTTTTGGAGAGCTGAAACACATTTTTAAAGAGTGTTGCGTCAAATTAAGAGTCTTTCCTCGTCATTTACACAGACTCAGACGCTACTTCTGCAATACCGTGACCATTATGATTTTTTTTTGTATTTGCATACATAAATACTCGTAAAGTCTCGAGTTTGCATGGTGTCTGTGTATTATTCTACCTTGAAGCTTTGATTTTTTCTGTTTTTCAGGCCCTCTTCTCCCATCAGCCCAAAAACATAGATCAATCAGTATCTAAATTTGCTGCATGTGTGAATACGTTTATAAGTGTTTCTTTGTCTCAGTTCACTAGTCTGTACAGGTCGGCCATCTTCATCTGGTTGCACTTTGACCCTCGCCTCCCTGCTCGGTTTAAAACACAGCCGATTGGCTTGAAATGTCCAAATTTGGCGGCTCTTTCACTCTGTTCTGCCGTCTGTCAACAGCACATCTTCCTTTCTGTAGCCCAACGTACACGTAAACGCCGAACTGATGGAGAGAAAAGCTATTGGGCCAAAGTGAGATCAAGCGCCGTCCTGTTCATCACTTTTTATTGTGACAGGCGACTCCTCTCGCCGCCGACTCCTCCTTCAGGGCCGCCATCCTCACAGCGGTGATGAGACTTACAGAGGAACCTTCTTCCCTAAGTTATGAGAGTGTCCATCGTGTGGCAGCAGACGTCTAATCCATTTTGTTCGCTCGCATGGCTCAGTGGCTCGTGTTGTTTTTCCAGACATTGTTATTAATTATTCAAACAAACCAAAAAAAACGGCATATAAGGAGATCGATACAGCGAAAATGTCACAAATAGTGGTTTGGCGATTCAGCAGCAACTGCGCCCTCCCCCTCGCACCCCCCCCCCCCCCCCCCCATCTCTCTCGAGTCAACAGTCAGGCCGAGCAGGAGGCGGCGGTGGCGGTGGTCGCTTACCTTAAACAGGCGCAGGATGTTGGCCACCATGATGGACACGGAGCTGGAGGAGGCGCCGATGACCCCGACCACCCTCTCGGGCTTGGTGATGATGGGCGCCCCGCCGCCGAGACACTTGACGTCCGTGCCGTCCTTCTCGATCAGCGCCTGCACGAAGGTGAGCGACTGCTCCAAGGCGTGAGTGTCCCTGGAACAAGTGTCCAGGATGCGCGCTCCCAGCGTGATGTTGGGCAGCAGATTGTTGTCGTTATTGATGCGGTCAAGGGCGAAGAGCATGGCCTCCAGCCGGTGGATGCCCTTCTCCTTCTTCAGCTCGCCGCACGGCTTGCCGTCGTGGCCCCGGGCGTGTACCGGGAAGAGCCCACCTAGAGAGATGTCTCCGTCGATGCGGATGGAGTTCAAATGTGTGTGTCCCGGCCCCTTGGGTTTGGCGGCCTGAGCGGCCTTCAGGGAGCTGAAGACAAGCAGCAGCAGCAGCAGCAGCAGTGGCGGCGGCGGATTCGGGCTCTTCCTTCGACGGCCGGTCCGATCCGGTCTGCACGCCGGGGGCTGAAACATGACCGCGGCCCGGGCGCGCATCCGCAGCGTACGACCGAACCCCAGCAATCGGGAGACAACGAAAAAGCCAGGTATTATTTTATGACGGCCAGAGGGTTAATTGCAGCGCCTCTTGAAGCAGTTGGCACGGAAAAGGCTTCCTCTCATGTCTGTCCTCTCTCCCAGGCATTCAATTAACGTCGAATATGAGCCAGGCTCTCTCTCACAGGGTGTAATCCTGCTCCTTCTCTCCTCTTTCACTCCCTCATTCCATCATC
The DNA here is from genome assembly GCA_032164315.1 of Malacoctenus gilli. NCBI lineage: Eukaryota > Metazoa > Chordata > Actinopteri > Blenniiformes > Labrisomidae > Malacoctenus > Malacoctenus gilli. Next base: position 14,796,404 of record JASSRZ010000072.1, read on the forward strand.
TGACCACAGCGGCGGGCAGCTGTTCTCCTGTCGGTTGTTATTCACAGCCTGGTCCGTGGAGATCCTTCACTTGGGGCATTAGGAAGAACAAAGGTGAATGATACCCTTTTTTCTCCCCCCCCCCCTCTCTCTGTGTCTCTTTTCCTCTCCACCTCAATCAGAAGTTTTTAATCTGGCGGCGTTCCCCTGGGCGGGGATTTGGTATATGTCAGAGCCCCTCAGGCCCCCCGCTCAGGTCCGCCGGCTTCACAGCGTATTCCTGAAAGATGAAAAAGAGAAGAAAAAGTGAGACGCTGCAGAGAGAAAACAGGAAAAAAAAGAACGACACGTGGATTTGTGTTGTTGAGCTTTTTCCATTCGAGTTCTCTTTCCCCCCTTCTTCCCTTCGCCTTTTTTCTTTTTGCAGGAGATTAAAGTGATGCTTTTTGCTCCCAAATTAATTTCCTTCGCCTGTACAGTCGGCCTACATCCGCCATGACGATTTCCAAAGGTTGCCGCGGGCTCGCGGGGCTGACAGGTCTGAGAGTCGCAGCCCACGTGCTTCGTTTTCACCTATCACCCTCGTCAGCGGACGCACTTAGTCATTACCGCGATGCTGTGACAGGCTCAAACATCACGTTGGCGATTTCTTGCCGCCCGCAAAACAGACGAGTTGAGAAAGTGGCGAGAGGGAGTTTATTTTTCTCTGTTTCTCTGCCGTCGTGGGCAGAACGAGGCTGAAGCAGGGTGGTCGCGCTTCCTTCGCTGTTGTTACCGTAATTACAAGTGCCTGTCAAATCGTTCCATACAATAAGGGTTTAAAGGGTCTCCAAAGGGCCACGTGAGCCACTGTTCAAGTTGATATTTCCTTGTGCCAAATGGACCACTGCCGCATTACTCAGGTATTTCTGCTTTCAAAGGGCCGAGATCAATGGAATATATTATCATGAAACTCGCAGGCCGTCGCGCTTGAGCTTTTGCTTACGGGGCAGCAAAGTGCAAGAAAACCGAGCGGGGAAGGCGCCTGAACCAGCTGCAACTCTGCAGCTACAGAGAAGACGTTTGGCCAGTGAAACTTTCGTCTGTGTTTTGGCGACTTGGTGATCGGCTCCGTCAAGCAACAATCAAAGAAAAGACCAGTTCCAGAAGCGTTAGCAGGGTGTTTCACCAGCATCGACAGTGCAAACCAATAATCCACCATCCCACCTCTTGGCGTCCTCGCCAGGAGATTGAACCAGTAAGACACAGTACTTCCCACTGCTCCACTTTGCCGAAAAATTGGTAAAACAGCACCAGTTCATACTAAATATGGTGTTTCACTGGCCTGCAGACATGTTGGAGACCAGTCGATGTCTTGAGTCTCCGGAAAACCGGATATGTTGGATTTTGTTGGAGACTTCTTCCAGTTAACGGCATGTCGGAGACCTCTGCAATAGACTCACAGAGACTAAATTTGTCCACGACTAAAGAGAAGTCACTGCAGCGTCTCAGCGACATATCCGGAGATCTCCCGGTGTCGCTTTCGCATGACGAGAGACTTTATTTTGTGCGCCTGTCACCCGTGAGATCTTCAGACGAGCCCCTCTTCACTTACAGTTTCAACGACACCATGTCAAATAATTCTGGTCACGATAATCCTGATAGGAAAG